>CM026391.1:68514922-68630054 GCA_014843695.1 Archivesica marissinica
CTCTCAACGGTCGCCAGGAGAAGCAATCTCTCAACGGTCGCCAGGAGAAGCAATATCTCAACGGTCGCCAAGAGAAGCAATCTCTCAACGGTCGCCAGGAGAAGCAATCTCTCAACGGTCGCCAAGAGAAGCAATCTCTCAACGGTCGCCAAGAGAAGCAATCTCTCAACGGTCGCCAGGAGAAGCAATCTCTCAACGGTCGCCAAGAGAAGCAATCTCTCAACGGTCGCCAAGAGAAGCAATCTCTCAACGGTCGCCAGGAGAAGCAATCTCTCAACGGTCGCCAGGAGAAGCAATCTCTCAACGGTCGCCAGGAGAAGCAATCTCTCAACGGTCGCCAGGAGAAGCAATCTCTCAACGGTCGCCAGGGAAGCAATCTCTCAACGGTCGCCAGGAGAAGCAATATCTCAACGGTCGCCAAGAGAAGCAATCTCTCAACGGTCGCCAGGAGAAGCAATCTCTCAACGGTCGCCAGGGAAGCAATCTCTCAACGGTCGCCGAGAGAAGCAATTCTCAACGGTCGCCAGGAGAAGCAATCTCTCAACGGTCGCCAGGAGAAGCAATCTCTCAACGGTCGCCAGGAGAAGCAATCTCTCAACGGTCGCCAGGAGAAGCAATCTCTCAACGGTCGCCAGGAGAAGCAATCTCTCAACGGTCGCCAGGAGAAGCAATCTCTCAACGGTCGCCGAGGGAAGCAATCTCTCAACGGTCGCCAGGGAAGCAATCTCTCAACGGTCGCCAAGAGAAGCAATCTCTCAACGGTCGCCGATAGAGGCAATCTCTCAACAGTCGCCAAGAGAAGCAATATCTCAACGGTCGCCAAGAGAAGCAATCTCTCAACGGTCGCCAAGAGAAGCAATCTCTCAACGGTCGCCAAGAGAAGCAATCTCTCAACGGTCGCCAGGAGAAGCAATCTCTCAACGGTCGCCAGGAGAAGCAATCTCTGAACGGTCGCCAGGAGAAGCAATCTCTGAACGGTCGCCAGGAGAAGCAATCTCTGAACGGTCGCCAAGAGAAGCAATCTCTCAACGGTCGCCAGGAGAAGCAATATCTCAACGGTCGCCAGGAGAAGCAATCTCTCAACGGTCGCCAGGAGAAGCAATCTCTCAACGGTCGCCAGGAGAAGCAATCTCTCAACGGTCGCCAGGAGAAGCAATCTCTGAACGGTCGCCAGGAGAAGCAATCTCTCAACGGTCGCCAAGAGAAGCAATCTCTCAACGGTCGCCGAGGGAAGCAATCTCTCAACGGTCGGCAATAGAGGCAATATCTCAACAATCGCCAAGAGAAGCAGTCTCTCAATGCTCGCCGAGGGAAGCAATCTCTCAACGGTCGGCAATAGAGGCAATATCTCAACAATCGCCAAGAGAAGCAGTCTCTCAATGCTCGCCGAGGGAAGCAATCTCTCAACGGTCGGCAATAGAGGCAATATCTCAACAATCGCCAAGAGAAGCAGTCTCTCAATGCTCGCCGAGGGAAGCAATCTCTCAACGGTCGGCAATAGAGGCAATATCTCAACAATCGCCAAGAGAAGCAGTCTCTCAATGCTCGCCGAGGGAAGCAATCTCTCAACGGTCGGCAATAGAGGCAATATCTCAACAATCGCCAAGAGAAGCAGTCTCTCAATGCTCGCCGAGGGAAGCAATCTCTCAACGGTCGGCAATAGAGGCAATATCTCAACAATCGCCAAGAGAAGCAGTCTCTCAATGCTCGCCGAGGGAAGCAATCTCTCAACGGTCGGCAATAGAGGCAATATCTCAACAATCGCCAAGAGAAGCAGTCTCTCAATGCTCGCCGAGGGAAGCAATCTCTCAACGGTCGCCAGGAGAAGCAATCTCTGAACGGTCGCCAGGAGAAGCAATCTCTGAACGGTCGCCAGGAGAAGCAATCTCTGAACGGTCGCCAGGAGAAGCAATCTCTGAACTGTCGCCAGGAGAAGCAATCTCTGAACGGTCGCCAAGAGAATCAATCTCTCAACGGTCGCCAAGAGAAGCAATATCTCAACGGTCGCCGGGAGAAGCAATCTCTCAACGGTCGCCAGGAGAAGCAATCTCTGAACGGTCGCCAGGAGAAACAATCTCTGAACGGTCGCCAGGAGAAGCAATCTCTGAACGGTCGCCAGGAGAAGCAATCTCTCAACGGTCGCCAAGAGAAGCAATCTCTCAACGGTCGCCGAGGGAAGCAATCTCTCAACGGTCGGCAATAGAGGCAATATCTCAACAATCGCCAAGAGAAGCAGTCTCTCAATGCTCGCCGAGGGAAGCAATCTCTCAACGGTCGGCAATAGAGGCAATATCTCAACAATCGCCAAGAGAAGCAGTCTCTCAATGCTCGCCGAGGGAAGCAATCTCTCAACGGTCGGCAATAGAGGCAATATCTCAACAATCGCCAAGAGAAGCAGTCTCTCAATGCTCGCCGAGGGAAGCAATCTCTCAACGGTCGGCAATAGAGGCAATATCTCAACAATCGCCAAGAGAAGCAGTCTCTCAATGCTCGCCGAGGGAAGCAATCTCTCAACGGTCGGCAATAGAGGCAATATCTCAACAATCGCCAAGAGAAGCAGTCTCTCAATGCTCGCCGAGGGAAGCAATCTCTCAATGCTCGCCGAGGAAGCAATCTCAATGCTCGCCGAGGGAAGCAATCTCTCAATGCTCGCCGAGGGAAGCAATCTCTCAATGCTCGCCGAGGGAAGCAATCTCTCAATGCTCGCCGAGGGAAGCAATCTCTCAATGCTCGCCGAGGGAAGCAGTCTCTCAATGCTCGCCGAGGGAAGCAGTCTCTCAATGCTCGCCGAGGGAAGCAGTCTCTCAATGCTCGCCGAGGGAAGCAATCTCTCAAAGATCCCTCAAGCACCACTCCTCCTAATAATCCCCCAGGAATCAATGGACGACAAATGTTTCCACCCCGAAGTAAGACGTGTCTGAGAGATCAGTGAGGGATCGTTGAACGTCCGATGAATGGCCAATGGAGTTCATTAAAAGACTGCAATAGAGCTATATTAACTATTTAATTGTTACATGTTCAGTTTAAATCAATTACCACTTCGCCTCACTCAAGGCTAAATATCAAAAATGTAGTATTAAAATCATAGTCCCGTAAAAAACCGTCACAATTTCTAAAGATTGTTTTTCTTTTGATAGAACATTGTTGAAAAATATATAATTTGTTTGGACCAGGATAGTCATGTTTTGGTTCGACCATCTCCGTGTCCTCGTGTCTCCATAGCAACTCATCCTCGCCAAGAAATGAAAGTAAGTAGGCCTATATCACTTTTTAGCACGATTATATTATTAACATTTCTGCCATAAAAAACCCGACACACTCGCATATTTCAAATGAATTATATATGCCTTTAATCCTATATAATGACACATTCGTTAAGGTAATTAATTGATTCTGATTCCGAGGATGTTGCCCTGTGCAGTTGTAGGCTATATATTGTAGTTGATCGCCACACTGTATGTGTACTCGTTATGCATTCTTCAATGACCATAAGTAGAAACATGAAATAGGTTGTGTCTCCCAATGGAGTTAATTAGAATAAATGGGTTTTACACGGCCTTTAAGACAACCCATTAATACGATTACATACGAGAATGAGAGCCCGAGACTTGCCTTAGTACAGCAATAATGCAATAAGATGTGTCTGTTTATGTTACACTGCAGACACTCTGTACGACAATGGAATCACTGCATTAGATTATAACCTACCTATATATCAGTGTTAGCATTGTTATGGAAACATTGCGATGTTATATAGTGTGTTAGATGTGTAAGTACACTATGTATCTGGTTCTAATATTAGATGTGTAAGTACACTATGTATATGGTTCTAATATTAGATGTGTAAGTACACTATGTATCAGGTTCTAATATTAGATGTGTAAGTACACTATGTATATGGTTCTAATATTAGATGTGTAAGTACACTATGTATCAGGTTCTAATATTAGATGTGTAAGTACACTATGTATATGGTTCTAATATTAGATGTGTAAGTACACTATGTATCAGGTTCTAATATTGTTCTAAATGCATTGCCTATAAGGGCAGCCTCGTAACGGCCCCATCCGGGCTCGAACTTCGGGCATTTCGCACCTAGTTCTAATCTTGGAGGTCCAAGACCACTAACTATTGCGCCTTCATTCCTGTAGTTTTATTTGAACTCGCCACCGCCCACGTATATGTAACGAGTGACTGTATCTTCTAAGCTGATTATTATGACGAGGTCAGTTTGGTGCTCTAGTTGAGGCGGCATTAGGAGGGTCTTCTTTCGTCTAGCAGGTGATACAACATATTGTTTTGTTGGCGTCTTCATCGCTTATATTAACGTTCGTGGTCTGAACTACACAATTTAATTAAATTTTTAAAAAAACAATAGCATAAATCAACTCAGTGTACTCGATCTGTACTACATTGATACGTTTGCTCGTGCATCCCATATGTTACTGGTACTCTCACATATCGAGTTGTCTCTGTAATGTTGCTACGGTGCTGTTGAAGTGGTTCTATTACCGACGCATTAATGACATTACCCATGAATTGTGATGTGACTGGTTGTGTAGATATACATCAATAACACTATTTCAATAGTCTACTTCTTGGCCTTGTCAGTCTAACATAGTAACATATGTCGCACTCAGCTGATAATCAGAAGCTAGTGTAGGTGCCTACAAGTCTTATTTCTACAGCACAATATGATATTAAATGTTTATCAGCAACTACGGTTGTTATCCGTGCCCTGCTATGCGGGGCTAAAAATAGGTGCCTACAAGTCTTATTTCTACAGCACAATATGATATTAAATGCTTATCAGCAACTACGGTTGTTATCCGTGCCCTGCTATGCGGGGCTAAAAATAGGTGCCTACAAGTCTTATTTCTACAGCACAATATGATATTAAATGCTTATCAGCAACTACGGTTGTTATCCGTGCCCTGCTATGCGGGGCTAAAAATAGGTGCCTACAAGTCTTATTTCTACAGCACAATATGATATTAAATGCTTATCAGCAACTACGGCTGGTATCCGTGCCCTGTTATGCGGGGTTAAACATATAATATGATTAAACAGCCGGCCCAGAATAGTTATTTTCCATGGTTACAAATAATGTCATACAGTAAATCTAACCTTTATTAGGATGCTAAATTCATATGTCAGAAACGGTGTTACCCGATGCATTTCTAAATCTACCTAAATATCAATGTTTAATCTCATTCAAAACCGCCCAAATATGGAACATTACGAAATAGATGAATTTAGACTTACAGCTGTTAAAAAGTAGAATCTACAACTGAATTAATAATTAACATTAATTACTTTATGTGCTCTATTAGCGACATGGTGGCTATTGTATCTAAGGATTGCCATTGATGTACCGGGAAATGTATTCCTACATATGAATTCTACTTTCCATTTTGATGTGACATTATAGTCTATTGAAATAGTTTCGATACTTTGTATAATAGTCGCCTTGGCCTAGTGGTTAAGGCGTCCTCCTAACATCGCCAGGGGCTCGTTCTGATATGGCCAGTTGATGAGCCGCCAGCTAGTTAAATACTGGTTACCGATTGGTTTAAACATATTTATTCGATAATAATGTACATTACATAATATTATACATTGTATACAAAACGAAAATGGATTAAATCGGAAGCTTAAAGCTTATTGAGATTTTCTCCATTACCGATTGCCTACCAGCCTGGCGTCTGGCCAACAAGGATAGAATTCGGGAAGTACTGATGTTCATAAAAAAGGTGTCCCATAAGTCAGTGATGGCTGGCCCTTTCAATAGGGGTGACACTATAATAGGATAAGATAATTGTTTATTATAGGGACTTGTGTTTTCCAACATAATTACAGCATTATATTCAATATAATGTGAAATGTTAACACCCGGCACAAGGGGCCTATGAGTCACCTTATGCTAACAGTTTTAAATAGCTTTTTTCGGGGTTTTTTAAGAAACCTATGGTACACTATAGGCTTGACACTATACATAAAACTATACTGTATAGCCTTCGTAATGACGGGGTGTCATTTTTAAACTTGCTTGGAATGGTGTAGTCTGTCTGTCTGTCTGTCTGTCTGTCTGTCTGTCTGTCTGTCTGTCTGTCTGTCTGTCTGTCTGTCTGTCTGTCTGTCTGTCTGTCTGTCTGTCTGTCTGTCTGTCTGTCTGTCTGTCTGTCTGTCTGTCTGTCTGTCTGTCTGTCTGTCTGTCTGTCTGTCTGTCTGTCTGTCTGCTCTGTCTGTCTGGTCTGTCTGTCTGTCTGTCTGTCTGTCTGTCTGTCTGTCTGTCTGTCTGTCTGTCTGTCTGTCTGTCTGTCTGTCTGTCTGTCTGTCTGTCTGTCTGTCTGTCTGTCTGTCTGTCTGTCTGTCTGTCTGTCTGTCTGTCTGTCTGTCTGTCTGTCTGTCTGTCTGTCTGTCTGTCTGTCTGTCTGTCTGTCTGTCTGTCTGTCTGTCTGTCTGTCTGTCTGTCTGTCTGTCTGTCTGTCTGTCTGTCTGTCTGTCTGTCTGTCTGTCTGTCTGTCTGTCTGTCTGTCTGTCTGTCTGTCTGTCTGTCTGTCTGTCTGTCTGTCTGTCTGTCTGTCTGTCTGTCTGTAATGTATTATAAATTATTAGTGTTGAGGTTATTAATTACAGGGATAATTCTATAACCAGGAATGCATAATAAATTATTAGTGTTATTAATTAAGGGGGCGGCGATTCTATAACGAGGAATGCATCATAAATTATTAGTGTTATTAATTAAGGGGGCGGCAATTCTATAACCAGAAATGCATTATAAATTATTAGTGTTATTAATTAAGGGGGCGGCAATTCTATAACCAGGAATGCATTATAAATTATTAGTGTTATTAATTAAGGGGGCGGCGATTCTATAACGAGGAATGCATTATAAATTATTAGTGTTATTAATTAAGGGGACGGCGATTCTATAACCAATAATGCACTATAAATTATTAGTGTTATGAATTAAGGGGGCGGCAATTCTATAACCAGGAATGCATTATAAATTATTAGTGTTATGAATTAAGGGGGCGGCAATTCTATAACCAGGAATGCATTATAAATTATTAGTGTTATTAATTAAGGGGGTGGCAATTCTATAACCAGGAATGCATTATAAATTATTAGTGTTATTAATTAAGGGGGCGGCAATTCTATTACCAGAAATGTATTATAACTTGTTCTTGAACATCTTACAACTGATTCCTTTAAAGTATTCGATAATAATTTGAATATATGAAAGTAGTTAACAGAAATCAATGACGAAGCGTTATTATCAATTCCCAAAATGTCTCAGTGGAACATATATGTATGCATAATTGCTTATGCTTAAATGCTCTATAGAAATTGACTTTAACAGGCTGTGGAATCAGGGAAATTGTCCAATGTGTGTGTGTTTGTTTTAACGTTTATACTGGGGTAACTCATAGTATTTCCAGTAACAGTTAAAAGCGAAGTTTCGTAAACGTGAAGGAAGACAAGCCCCCGAATAGATACAAACACAAACGCATTGTTCTGGCTGAGCAGCATCAAACGACGACATGGCGGTTACGATCAATATTGGACTAATCAAAATTACTAAAACAGAACTTAATTTACAAAAAACAAACTTAATCATTATACATAGCTGTGTGTGTTGTACGTTTATTTATCGTCGCTACCGGTTGCCCATATGGGCGACGCCTCCTGAAGAGATTAGTTATTTTAAATTATTGGAGTATGGTGCAATGATACAGCCATATACTATTCCAGAGTCTCCTCTGGTTCTTTTACGTGCACGGTGTACAGCACCGTCTGTAATATGCATAGCTACATTCCCTATCTAAGGTAGTATATGTGTAACCTTATCCATCTTAAATAATAAACATGTTTACAGGCGATTGTGAAACAAGCTTACGTTGTGGCTGGTTCGGGCTGTTGTCTAAAATGACTCATCTCTTCAAAGGTTCAAGCATCAAAGTTGTTTGAAATCTTTAATGAATCACAATTGAAGTATGCAACTAATGACCCAGTCTCGATTTTTCCAATTTGAGGAGATACATGTCTTACACAGGTTTGTTTTACGGACGGATATGTAGTCCAGGGATCGCAGGCAGGCCCGTCGCTGGAGCTATTTTGATGATACGCACGGGCGAGTACGCTAGGGGGTTCGGGGTCATGCCCCCAGGAGATTTTTTGAAATGAGGAAGCAATTTCCTGCATTTCAATGCATTTTTGTAACATACAATTGCAGGACTAAAGTTCTTACGACAATCCGTATAAAGGTATAAATTAAGGCTAGATGTATAATATACATGATCTATCGCCCTTATCAATTAAACAAGCACGTACAATAACACAAACTAAATTTCGAGATGCACCATATTTGCAATGGGCTCAATTATTCCACCACTCCCACCCATCACGTATGTATCCCTACTACTTTCTAAGACCACTGATACGCACGTGCGTACTTGCGTATGCCCAGCGACGGGCCTGGCAGGTTCGATCCCCCGTCTGACCCTAATAAAATTAACAGTCTTTCAGAATGGACTTTGAACCGAGGTCTCGTATCGGTGCTGTACACCGTGCACGTGAAAGAACCGGAGGAGACTCTGAAATGGGTCTATGTCTGTATCATTGCACTATCCTCCAAATATCTAAAATTACTAATATCTTAAGGAGGCGTCGTTCATATGGGCAACCGGTAGCGACGATTAATAAACGTAAAACACACAGATGGTGTCAGTATATGTTGTATGTTAACTTAGCGTAGCTTAGTGACATCAACATGGAATACAATGTGTGTGGTGAAACACGTCTCCAACTGGAAATGGCTGCCCGAGCTGGAATCAGTAGTTTGCATGTATTGAATGGACCATAATGATATCATTTAGACAAGCTCGGAGGCTTCTCATTAGTACAGGTGATATATGGAGGTTCATTACTGACTATGTAATAACAGGACAAACCTTTACAAATCACCGTACAGTAAGCATCACAACACACTACTCTCTAATGAGTGCATTGATATTGGATCGTCGTTGCTTTTAATAATGTGTTGTCATAACAACACCTTTGTACCTTACTTTTTAATTTAATAGAATTACTATTTGTGGCCCGCGGGTATATTCGTCATTAGTGACGGTGATATCCGGTGTAATTGTCGGTTAGAGAGGAGCGCAAACGGCTGTTAATGGGTTCCTACAAGCATTGATGTTAAATTACCTCATAAATGGGTTTTTGATGAATCCGAGACCGCCAGGGGAAGGCACTATTACAAATGAGGTTACACATACCTGATTAAATATTGATGACTTAGCTCCCTTTAGCTCGCAATCTCGGTTATTCCGAAATCGATCAGAATGGGCCAATGGGAATTCGTAATAGCACAGTGGCATCGCGTTCGCTTCAGGTGTGAAAGGCTCGGAGTTCGCGCCCAGCTATAGTCGGTACGGGTGAATCCTTGGGCAAGGAGCATACACTCCACGTTTCCTCTTCTCTCTACCTCGTGGCGATGGATTCCATCAGGAATAGGGTATCGAGAGCGATTAAACTAAGTTGTAAGAACTTGTTTCTCAATCGAGCTAAGCAAATTTGTATAAATGGAATCATATCATTGAATGTGTTTTGCATGCTATAAACCATTCGTATGACTGCATTAATTAACAAGATGCATGACGGAAGCCAAATATAAACATTCACCCTACCCCAAGTTTGACTAATTTCACTATTCCCATTCGCCATATAAATAATATTGTTTAAAAAAATCAGCAAACCTTTTTCCAAAATGACATATACGTCGTCTGCAAAACTAATTTATTTACGAATATATAGTATCATGATAGTCTCACTGTTCCATGTTTACGGGTGTCATCCTTTATTACACACAAGGTGTCCTTATCAAACATATCATTTTTCACAGCCGGGATACTTTGAGATATATGTACATGAACATGTATATTAATTTCCTGCACTATTTCATTTATAACACCAAGAACTGGCAGCACTTTACTTATTAGTTTAAACATATTTTTTTAGCAATATAATACACATTGAACAGAACAATGCATACATCACACATAAACTAATTGTGTGCATATTTCAGTGTCCCAAACACATTATTTTTGGACCATTTCCACCCTGACTCTCGCGGAATTTAAAATGGCAATATCTGTTAATAGCCTACGTAACCGAATGTAATGATCTTGGAGTCATTGTAGAGGTTATCCATGATGTCGAGTTAATTTATAATACTCGAGTAGATATGAAAAGCGAGTAGATATGTGCATCACTAACTGCTGCTTACAACAGTTTTAGTGGAAGTTGTGATAGCTCAGTAGTAGCGCGTTCGCTTCACGTGCGAAAGGCCCGGAGTTCGAGCCCCGTTACGATTGTGTCCTTAGGCAAGGCATTTAAATTCCACATGCCCCTTCTCTCTCCCTTGTGGCGATGGATTCCATCAGGAATGAGGTCTCGAGAGTGATTAGTATAAGTTATAAGAACTTGATTCGCAATCGAGCTAAAATAAATTTGTATAAACTAACAGGTTTAGTTGCTTTAGTCCCACATAACTGAGCGTGTTGATTTGCTCAGCAATCTGTCATCAATGAATAGCTCAAATCGCTTATGATGCCATTCTTTGTATCTTCCGGCATAAGTGCAGACGAAACCATGCCATGAATGGATTGCCCGTACAGTGCTGCTCCATTGAGCTGCATAGCTACATACTTGCTCGTGTTCTCAGTGGAATTTCTCCGCACAACTCGTTGTGTTTTCCTCGCTTGGAAGTTGTTTATGTTTGAGGGAGGCTGTCGAGGTACGGCTTCACTATACGAACGAGTTGTAATATGGTGGTCTCAAGGCGATCCAGAACAGCTCAATTATGTCGCATTCCAACCATACCACCATGCCACGTTGAAATAACATCTTGGTCTCTTGCTCAATGGTCTGGTCACTAGACAGGTGGGTAAAGGGAGCCTATGATTTTGCCTGTCTTGGGAGCTTCCAGTTTAGCTGGAACTGTTGATTTAGATGATCCATTTGGACAAGATTGACTGATATCAGTCGGGCCTAGTTTAGCTGATCTTGTGTGAATGAATGTTTGCTTTTATCCAACTCAAACACGTATCCGTCCCAGTCATCTGACATGCACTGATGGTACAAATAAGTGCTTCCACTTGAGACACCGAAACTCAAGATGAACTGATGATACACAGAAGGGCCTCCGCCTGCTCAATGGTGCACTAATGAGACACATACTGGCTTCCACCTGAGACACAGAAGCTCAAGGTGCCATATGATTCACAGATGGGCCTCCACCACCTACTCAATGTGCATTAATGAGACACAGACGGACTTCCATCTGAACACAGAAGCTAAAGGTGCACGGATGAGACACAGAAGGGCCTCCGCCTGAGATACAGAAGCTCAAGGTACACTGAGGAGACACAGAAGGGCCTCCACCTGCACAATGTGCACTGATGAGAAACAGATGTGCATCCACCTGCTCAATGTGCACTGATGAGAAACAGATGTGCATCCACCTGCTCAATGTGCACTGATGAGAAACAGATGGGCCTCCACCAGCTCAATGTGCACTGATGAGAAACAGATGTGCATCCACCTGCTCAATGTGCACTGATGAGAAACAGATGTGCATCCACCTGCTCAATGTGCACTGATGAGAAACAGATGTGCATCCACCTGCTCAATGTGCACTGATGAGAAACAGATGGGCATCCACCTGCTCAATGTGCACTGATGAGAAACAGATGTGCATCCACCTGCTCAATGTGCACTGATGAGAAACAGATGTGCATCCACCTGCTCAATGTGCACTGATGAGATACAGATGTGCATCCACCTGCTCAATGTGCACTGATGAGAAACAGATGTGCATCCACCTGCTCAATGTGCACTGATGAGAAACAGATGTGCATCCACCTGCTCAATGTGCACTGATGAGAAACAGATGTGCATCCACCTGCTCAATGTGCACTGATGAGATACAGATGTGCATCCACCTGCTCAATGTGCACTGATGAGATACAGATGTGCATCCACCTGCTCAATGTGCACTGATGGGAAACAGATGTGCATCCATCTGCTCAATGTGCACTGATGAGATACAGATGGGCATTCACCTGCTCAATGTGCACTGATGAGAAACAGATGTGCATCCACCTGCTCAATGTGCACTGATGAGAAACAGATGTGCATCCACCTGCTCAATGTGCACTGATGAGAAACAGATGTGCATCCACCTGCTCAATGTGCACTGATGAGAAACAGATGTGCATCCACCTGCTCAATGTGCACTGATGAGATACAGATGTGCATCCACCTGCTCAATGTGCACTGATGAGAAACAGATGGGCATCCACCTGCTCAATGTGCACTGATGAGAAACAGATGGGCATCCACCTGCTCAATGTGCACTGATGAGAAACAGATGTGCATCCACCTGCTCAATGTGCACTGATGAGAAACAGATGTACATCCACCTGCTCAATGTGCACTGATGAGAAACAGATGTGCATCCACCTGCTCAATGTGCACTGATGAGAAACAGATGTGCATCCACCTGCTCACTGTGCACTGATGAGAAACAGATGGGCATCCACCTGCTCAATGTGCACTGATGAGAAACAGATGGGCATCCACCTGCTCAATGTGCACTGATGAGAACAGATGCGCATCCACCTGCTCTGCTCAATGTGCACTGATGAGAAAAGGATGGGCATCCACCTGCTCAAGGTGCACTGATGAGAAACAGATGGGCCTCCACCTGTTCTATGTTGGAATTTAATTGGAATAAGAAATACAAGTTTTAAGAACTTCTTTTGCAATCGAGCTAAAATAAATGTGTATATAAATAACAATGTCTGCAATGCTTAGCATCTGGTGGATAATTACTACGCCATGCAATGTACCACTAGTATCATAAAGTAGTTCTGCATAGTGCATGTGTCATATGATGACCTAGAATTATACAATTGACCTTGTTTTGCCATTATTATAACCGAAAGTCGGTGATCAAATTTTTTGAAATTATCATTGTATGAACGCGGCATCGGTAAAACCCCTACATGACTAATGTGTCATCGAAATCGGCTCCTTATCACCAGAGATATGTATTAATTTAGTCAGGATGGCTCAAATTGATCCAATACCGACAATGGCCAAATAATAGTGGATTGGGTGGTGTGAACATTTGATTTCCACTATAAAATATAGCCCACAATCTACTACGGGAGATCGGATCGCAGGTTCGATCCCCCGTCTGACCCTAATAAAATTAACAATCATTCAGATGGGATTTTAAACCGAGGTCTCGTGTTTTACACCGTGCACGTAAAAGAACCAGAGGATACTCTGGATTGGGTCTATGTCTGTATCATTGCACTTTCCACCAAAAATCTAAAATGACTTACATTTATGCTACACGATATAAGATTATATCGTAATTGTAATTAGCAAATGTATGTGCATGCTGTATTAAACGAGGAAACAGCGTTACAACATTAAGTTTATTCATACATGTATTGATATGCAATATCACTTGGCTGTCCGATTAGCGCAGTGGTTAGCGCGCTCGCTTCTCACCAATGCAACCCGGGTTCGAGCCTCGGATAGGGAAATATGTGAGATGGTACGGTGGTCGCCAGATCGGACAGGTGGATTTTCTCCGGGTACTCCGGTTTCCACCCACACGAATGATCACATATACGCTTTCATCCGCGCCAACGAGAGTGATTAATATAAGTTGCTAGAACTTGCTTTGTAATGGTTGTAAAATAAATATAAAATTTAAACTGATATGCAATAACATACACGTATACTCAAACTGTTAAGTGTCGGTCTACAAGAATACCCGTCAACATACGGGAGCTAACGATGCATAAACACAGCCGGATCTGTAGTCCAGTGGTTAACACGCTCAGCCGGATCTGTAGTCCAGTGGTTAACACGCTGGACTGGTAATCCAGGGACCGCAGGTTCGATCCCCAGTCTGACCCTAATAAAATTAACAAATCTTTCAGATGGGACGTTAAACCGAGGTCTCGTGTCGGTGCTTTACACCGTGCACGTAAAAGAACCAGAGGAGACTCTGGAATGGGTCTCTGTCTGTATCATTGCACTATCCTCCAAAATCTAAAATGACTAATCTCTTCAGGAGGCGTCGCTCATATGGTAACCGGTAGCGACAATAAATAAACGTAAGACACACACATAAACACAGACATAATATTTATGTCAATGTGTTGAATGCGGAACGTTGACTGTAATGCTAATCTAATGTATTGCTAAACACACACACAGCCAAATGTTTGTGTCGCAAATGTTTACGACATTTAGAAACGGCCTTCACCAAACCAAAACATTTAAATACCAACGCATGGGTACATACATGCAATGCAGTTAACAACCTGTAAGTTGATCGACAAATGCCAGCCGACGCATACATGTAGAAGTCAGAGAAAGTAGTCATGCGTCCGCCTCCGAGGCCTACGGCCTAGACCGTGTCTCTTTATATGAATAAGTCAGCAGTTTCTTACGGAGGTTGGTGCACCAAGTACTGGTTAACCGCTGAAACCTGCCCATGAAAGATCTTAGGTAAACTGACTGTCGCTGAAATGGGCAACCGGTAGCGACGTTAAATAAACTTAAATAATAATACAGTATCCATGCAATGTGTTCTTGTGTAGAAGCCAGATGAAGGATCCATGTGAATGTGTTCGTGTGTAGAAGCCAGAGGAAGCATCCATGTGAATGTGTTCGTTTGTAGAAGCCAGATGAAGCATCCATGTGAATGTGTTCGTTTGTAGAAGCCAGACGAAGCATCCATGTGAATGTGTTCATGTGTAGAAGCCAGACGAAGCATCCATGTGAATGTGTTCATGTGTAGAAGCCAGACGAAGCATCCATGTGAATGTGTTCGTTTGTAGAAGCCAGACGAAGCATCCATGTGAATGTGTTCATGTGTAGAAGCCAGATGAAGCATCCATGTGAATGTGTTCGTGTGGCAGTGTATGGTAGTATTAGTGGAAAATTGCTCGTGTAAAATAAAAGAACTATTCGACGGACTTTGTTTTTGTATCATTACGTTGGAATGTGTTGTCCCCTCACTCAATATTATAATGCACAAAAGACAACATGCATAATGTACATGACGCATAGTCGAGTAAACGTCTTAATTTTATGTTCGTTTTTCTGATGCATGTTTCATGAGATGATTATTCCACAATTTCAATATACACATCAATGGCAGTAGTAACCAAACACTATTTGGGATTATAACAATGAATATATCTTCTATTAGCGTATTTCCGAGGCGGTAGTCCTTCCCGCCAGCTAGTTCATAGAACATGGCTATATATAGCACAGTCTTCCAAAACGTCATGACGGATACTGTAAATGCCAATGGCTTTGTCGCCGCCAACTTCCGGTAGTGCTGAATAAGACGGAAATACAAAAGACAATGTTTATAGAGATATACGTTCAAAAGTAGACTAGTCGTGTGTGTTGTTGGTGTGTTTTTGGTTTGTTGTGGGTTTGGGGGTTGTTGTTTGTGGTGTGTGTGGTGTGGTGTGTTGTTTGGGTTTGTTGTGAGCGACACCTCCTTGGAGAGAGTACTCGATTTAAGGTATGTCGGTTAGCGCAATGCTAACGCAATAATGTTCAAAGGTAGTCGTATGTATATGCGGTTACCTGTTGTCCACAAGAGCGACACCTCCTTGGAGAGAGTACTCGATTTAAGGTATGTCGGTTAGCGCAATGCTAACGCAATAATGTTCAAAGGTAGTCGTATGTATATGCGGTTACCTGTTGTCCACAGAGCGACACCTCCTTGGAGAGAGTACTCGATTTAAGGTATGTGGTTAGGCAATGCTAACGTTGTTGGTGTGTTGTTTGGGTTTGTTGTGGGTTTGGGGGTTGTTTGGTTGTGGTTGGTGTGTTGTTGGTGTGTTGTTTGGGTTTGTTGTGGGTTTGGGATGTATATGCGGTTACCTGTTGCCCACATGAGCGACACCTCCTTGGAGATAGTACTCGATTTAAGGTATGTTGGTTAGTGCAATGCTAACGCAATAATGTTCAAAGGTAGTCGTATGTATATGCGGTTACCTGTTGCCCACATGAGCGACACCTCCTTGGAGAGAGTACTCGATTTAAGTTATGTAGGATAGTGCAATGCTAACAGTGCACTACATTTACAACATTCCAGCAAGTGAGATGAGCTAATGCGGACATAGGTGTATTGCTTATAGGCAACACACCACTGTGGGCCTGGTGGGGTTCAAACTCGCAACCTTTATTTTGCGAGGCTGGCATAGTATCCATTACGTCACGGACGCTCCTGTGTTTAGGACTATGGATTTGCGTGAGTAATGCCAATGAAGGAATATAACTGTTCCACTGGCCCTTACTGTAAACCCACTGAGTGACAGGGTTTGTGGTGGGCTCAAAGCAAGTGGAAAGCAACATTGTCTTATAGTGTTATCCTTTCGAATTGCCGGTGATATATATAATGTTCAATAATTATATAGTAGATCCCTCTGAGATTTCTAGAATATTTAACATTACAATTTTATTTTACAACCATTGCGAAGCAAGTTTTTAACAACTTATATTAATCACTCTCGTTGGCGCGGATGAATGCGTTAATGTGGTCATTCGTGTGGGAGGAAACCGGAGTACCCGGACAAAACCCACCTGTCCGATCTGGCGACCACCGTACCATCTCATATACTTCTCGGTCCGAGGATCGAACCCGGGTTGCATTGGTGATAAGTGAGTGCGCTAAGCACTGCGCTAATCGGACATATTTATAACTAAATGGGTCGTCAGGACTGCCGCGATATGTCAGCTATTAGTTACATCGTTCATCACACAAAAATAAAAACACTTACAACAAAAATATATAACCGGTTCTGAAAAATATATATAACCGGTTCTGGAAAATATATATAACCGATTCTGGAAAATATATATAACCGGTTCTGGAAAATATATATATCCGGTTCTGGAAAATATATATAACCGGTTCTGGAAAATATATATAACCGATTCTGGAAAATATATATAACCGGTTCTGGAAAATATATATGACCAGTTCTGTGAAATATATATAACCAGTTCTGGGAAATATATATAACCAGTTCTGGGAAATATATATAACCGGTTCTGGAAAATATATATGACCAGTTCTGGAAAATATATATAACCGATTCTGGAAAATATATATAACCGGTTCTGGAAAATATACATAACCGATTCTTGAACATAATTATATATAACCGGTTCTGGAAAATAAGTAGAAGATGTATACTGTGGTAAATTATCAAGATAGCTACCATAGCGGCCATTTTGTATACCGGATGCTCAATCCGTTATACGCTCTACACAATGTATACATTCAATCAAATTCAGTCAAATTGTAAGACGGTTCAGGGTGAGACGCCGCATATAAGTTTTCTAGATGGCCGTTGTGGTTGATATCGTTGATTTCAGTGCAGTGGGTAATATTTGCATCCTAGCAACACCGATGAAACAGTAAAACAGTCACATCAAGTCGATCACTGGTTAGGGGAGGTGTAGCGTACACCATTTGAGAACCCCTTGAGCAATGTGTCACCATAATACTTCTTGCAATGCCGATGAATGGTCAACTAATCATGCAGACGGATCTTTAGTCCAGTGGTAACACGCTGGACTGGTAATCCACTGATCGCAGGTTCGATCCCACGTCTGACCCTAATACAATTAACAGTCTTTCAGATGGGACGTTAAACCGAGGTCTCATGTCTGTGTTTTACACCATGCACGTAAAAGAACCAGAGGAGACACTGGAATGGGTATATGTCTGTATCATTGCACTATCTTCCAAAAATCTAAAATGACTAATCTCTTCAGGAGGCGTCGCTCATATGGGCAACCGGTAGCGACGATAGATAAACGTAAAACACGTACACCAATGGAGAACCCCGTGAGCAATTTGACGCCATAATTCTTCTTGCAATGTCGGTTAAGGGTCAACTAATCATTAATCCGAATAATCATATAACGAGTGAACATACACACTTATAGGTTATCACTAGTGTCATGTCAGCAAACGTATAGACCCGAGGTAGCTTGAAAGTCGAAGACTGATATCAAGCTACCGAGGGTTGATTACTAGGCTGATATGAAACTAGCCACGTGATAACGTCTTTATTACTTTGATATGAATTTGAACATTTAATAATTGACATCATGCTCTCCGTTATCCATTTATCAGGAATAAATCACAATTACTGAATTACGATTGAAATAGTACCACGAAACTACAAACATCTGTGATATGTCAACTTTGAGACGCTACAGGAAGTAAATAAACTAGCATGCATAATTTCCTAAGCAACTAGTTATGATACGGCATGTTCTGGTTCGATACGGCCACATAACCGTATCAATCCAGTAACATTAATATCAGACTGGAAGACATAGCGTATCAATCCGTGTGGTAGACAGTATTGTGGTAGGCAAATAACGGCCAACAATTGTCTAAATTTCATAATTATCTAAGTGATAAATAACAGTAATATGGCATACTTACATAGACGAGGGTGATAATATTGATAAAAGCCTCAGCATAGTTCATTCTGAAACGAAACATAATTATATAAAGAGAATTAGATTACTGCCTTTAGTAGCTATCTTAGATATATGTTTATTAGGAAAATTGTAGAAGTCGTGATAGCGCAGTGGATGCGCGTTCGCTTCAGGTGTGAACGGTCCGGGGTTAGAGCCCCGCTGGAGACGTTACGATTGTGCCCTTAGGCAAGGAATTTAAATTCCACGTTGCCTCTTCGCTTTCCCCCGTGGCGATGGATTCCATGATTAATATAAGTTGAAAGAACTTGTTTCGCAATCGAGCTAAAATAAATTTGTATAATCTAAATTAGGAAAACTGAAGAACACATACATTTTATTTTCTCCTCGCAGACAAAGCAACTAATTTTAATTACAAGTAAGTTGTTTTCTCCTCAACCATATAAATGCATGTACATATTATAAACACTTGACATACATTATTTTATAGTGGTTAAGGCGTCAGCCAACGGAGCGGGAGGTCGAAGGTTCGAATCTCGTCAGGGGTTCGTTCTGATATGGCCGGTTGGTGAGCCTCCAGCTAGTTAAATAATGGTTACCGATTGCCTACCAGCTTAGCGGCTGACATACAAGCATAGGATTCGGGAAGTACTGATGTTCATTGAAAGAGGTGTCTCATAAGTCAGAAATGGCTGGCCCTTTAAATGGGGGTGTCACTATAATAAACAAATACGTTACTTTACTTTTATACTAGAGGGCATAGAAAACGCACACCTACATTAAATGATTATTATTACATGAAAACGAAATACGAAGTATTCGATCAAAGATATATCACATCTTTATTACAAAACTCAAGCTGAACAATTAAAACTATTCCAAAATGTTTAAAACTATGTATTTATATAGTTATTGTTTTTCATGTAAAAACACACTGATCCGAAGTGTGCGTTTTCTAAGTCCTCCAGTATATTGTTTAACCTAAATACTTTATTTATATATATATATATATATCATACGATAACTTATATTCTGTATAATATCCTCTTATCCAAGTAAAATCGCTCAATTGTTGCGAGTAAAGTTTAACGAAGTTTATCAAGACTAAGCACTTACAAACTCTGTGTGTATACATAGGAATCGTGGACATCGGTGTATCGTTGATCTGCGTATATGTAATATCGATCTGTGAAATATAGAATGTGCACACTCATATAACCTGTAATAGAACACTAGAGAGCAAACCATTTCTGCTATGGAGGCAAGCATCTTGTTGTCTTCTTCTGTTCAACTATCATCATCTACAGTTATTCAATTACGGGTTACGCAATAAATGGGGCGATTCCAGGAAACAAACGTTTCTATTTAGTAAATTACTCAGATGCCTGAAATGCGGGATTTCCATTTCAAAATAAGGCGATTACAGGCAGCATACGTTTCTGACTAAATACACCGATACTGGACATGGTGGGGCGATTCCAGGAAACACGTTTCTAACTAAATACTCCGATGCTGGACATGCGGGGTTTCCTTCTAAATTATCCCCTTTGCAAACTGGTTCTGAACACAACATCATGGAAGTATGTTATACCAATACCCCATTTTAAACCGGTTCGGAAAATGCCCCTTGGACAAGGGTATGAACGGAGTTCTTGGCAGAAAAATATTCATTGAACAAACCGAATTTGAAATCACTACGCTGTCAAACTGAAAATGCGCCCATTGACTAAAAGGTCGTTTTCCAAGAATGAGGGAGGGGTGCGCATATTTTCCGGAATATCAATAGCCAAATACAATTACCATATGTTTTATCTTCATATAAAATCATATAGTAATTGTTCACATACTAGAGGGTCCTAAGGAGATTAGATGGTCCTAAGGAAGCTTTTAGAGGGCCCTATGAAATATTAGTTCAGAACTAATTAGGTCACCTTCTATAAATAAAGAAATATATCTATCTATCTCATGGTAATCCTTTGTACCCTATATATTTAAAAATGTATTGTATATTTCACTATGTCCGTCAATATTATTATATTACGTTATATATGGCGATTCCAGGAAATATGCACAACCTTCTTTGAGTTTCTATTCAAAATACCGCCACCATGAACATGTGTTTTCCTTTCGAATACTGTATCAGAAAAGCATCCACCATGCTGGAAGAAAAGTGCATGTAGTAGTTTGTATATATGTTCCATTAATGTCAAACCCCTTGCGGGCACGTATACATGTTTTCCTGGGCAAGCTTAGCCGACCTAAGTCGTTAACCAGTACTAAGCAATGTGTGTGAGGTGCCTTGCTCAATGACACTACATACATGGCCTGATCGAGTATCGAACACGGGACCGATCGATTCCAAATCCGACGCTCTACAACTGGACCACGGATGCCACCCATGCAGTAACATTAATCATGACATAAATAAATTATATTGTTTCCAATAAATTACTATTAGTTTATGCTTTGCCGCTGCATGTTGAAATGTTGTGAACGCAATCGTTTTCGGACTCAAACTGTCAGAGATCTGTGATATCTTTATGACGTCATTTACGTCGTCTACTTGTAACGTTCTATCTATTATCTGGTACGGGCATTTGTCTAATGTTGCTAAAACTTGTGGCCCAAACCATTTATATGTTCATGCTATGTATTGTATATTTATGTGTATGACATTATGTACTATTGATTTGCAATACAATATGGTTATATAAATGTTTAAAGTCCCTATTGAAAGACTGTTAATTTTATTAGGGTCAGGCGGGGGATCGAACCTGGAATAATTGTTCACTCATGACCATAGAAAGCTATCATTATCATGAGTGGCGCATGCATTGAAGCATACGAACTATCCTATTAATATTCCTAATAAAATGACCTCTACGCACTTGGTCAGTATTACATTGTCAACTGTCTCATATGGTTTCAAACATTCAATTGAGCATCTTGATTAGTGAGCCTATGCATGCGTTTCCGGCTACATAGCTTAATCACGAACGAACGAACGAACGAACGTCTTTAAGCTACATATCTAGTTATTACCGCTGACTTTCAAACTACGTAATACTATTACCTCGTTAACTTCGTTGTTAACTGCCTCCGTGGTCGAGTGGTTAAGATCGCTGACTTGTATACCACTGTAATCTATCATCTCTGATGGTCACGGGTTCGAGCCCCGCTCAGACCGTGTCTCATTTATATGAAACAGTTGGCAGTATCTTACGGAGGTTGGTGCACCAAGTACTGGTTAACCGCTGGAGCCTGCCCAGGAAAGGTGTTCTTAGGTAAACTGTCCTTCGCTCAAATGAGAAACCGGTAGCGACGTTAAACAAACTTAAATAAAAAAATAAGAAAATTAAAAACTTCGCTGTTATTATTGTAAATTGTTACAAAGGTTATGGTATTACACATTTACTGATAATGGGTGATTTTAACCTGAAGTCTAGAGACTGGGCATGCTTGAGTATAGATGGAAGAGGAAACGTGCTGCTTTGCAAGTTTCGTGAAAAGGTAATACGGAATATTTGGTTTCAACATGATTTTGTAAACCAGATGAGCTTTTATTACTTGACGTAGTCGATAGCAAATGACATCAATTCTATTGATGAGATAAGCGACTTAGAACCGCTAGGAAAGAGCGATCATACTGGTCATTCATTTAAGTATCATTGCTAAGAATGAACGAGAAACGCACACTGAGAAAGAACGATATAAGTATTTTAAATGAAACTATACAAGAAATGAACACATTCTTTGAGTATGTTTGCTGGATTGACGAACTGGAAGACAGTGTTGAACCTCGGTGATCTCAGTTCATAGCTGTGTACACTAAGGGTTTTAAATTTTCTATTTCAAAGTGGGCTAAAAGAGGACGTTGGAAACCATCATGGTTAGTTAATACAAATTTATCTTAGCTCGATTGCGAAACAAGTTCTTACAACTTATATTAATCACTCTCGAGACCTCATTCCTGGTGGAATCCATCACCACGAGGGATAGAGAAGAGGCACTCTGGAATTTAAATGTTTCGCCTAAGGGCACAATCACAACGGCACAAGCGGGGCTCGAACTCCGGACCTTTCGCATGACTTCCACATGTTTGACATCTAGTGTCAAGCAACTAATCAGAAAAAAAGAACAGTCTATTCAGAAAATATATCTCTACTAAGCTACCGTCTGAATACAGAACATAATTATGTTGCTATGAGAAATAAAGCATCAGAAAATGTCAGGCAAAGTAGGCTGCAATTTGAAAAACGTCTTATGCCAGACCTTAAAAATAACACTAACCCTTTATACCAGTATATCAATCGAAATAAGAAAGTTAAAGATGGTGTTGAAAAGGTCAAAGAAAAGTATTGTTGTTTTACCAGTAATGATGCAGCCGAGTGGCCTGCTCATTTCTTTTGGTTTCATCTAAATACATTATGTGTGCAGATGCGTCTACACGAGCAGTGCAAAATACTCCAAACAAATTGATCTGAATATTGTCAGTACCTGCTCTAACGCCTGGCTTTTAAAGTTTACTGAAAACAAGTATAACACTTTGTTAATAACAATCCTGAACAGAACTATTGTTTAAGCAGTGATGCAATTGCCAAATCTGAAAGTGAAGTGGACCTCGGTGTGACTATTAAACCAACAGAACAGTGCGGAGAAGTTGCTAAGAAAGCGTTACAGCGGCTTGAACTATTGTTTATTGGCTAAGTATATTGAATGCTAGGAAAGAGTTCAGACACGTGCTACTCGTCTGGTTCCTAAATTGAGAAACAGTACGCATACAGAACCATTAACTAGTTTAACTCTTTCACCGCCAATGTCGCATAAAAGCGACTTTGTAAAAAAGTAGAGAACCCGATCGATCGGACAGAACAGAACATGCCGTCTGATCAGGCTATATGCTGGTTGCTCTTCAGACAATGGAGCTGAAGCACCTGTCCGAATAGCAAACAACATAGATCCTGATTAGACGCGGCGTTACGCCGCGGCTGATCTGGATCTATGTTGTTTGCACATGCTCTGAATTTGTTCGGCGCTGAAAGAGTTAAACATGTAGAGTTTGAAACAGCGGCAATTAATTGAAACATTCAAGGAACCAAGTAAAATAAAATAAACTCTAATAAATATTTCAACAGATCAAATATCACAGCAATGAGAGAAGAAATTCCATGACATTTTATAACTATTTCAGCATTAGAAATTGTGAATTCCTGGAATGACATGCACGAGACGGTAGTGTCTGAAAACTCGGTCGACACATTCACTCCAGATTAGATCTCCGCTTGAATGTATCAAACACATATGGGACACAAGAGGCTCAGTCAATATCTTAAATTCCCTTAAAAATGGAAAATTAATGTATGTATGTATATATATATCGGGTCATTGGTTTACAGTATTCTTCACCGAGATACATCAACACGTGTTTACGTACAGTTCATGTAAAGGTGTCAATGTTTAAGAAAGAAATGTAAATTCACCTGGTTTTTCTGTTTTAGGTTACTGTGGTTTGATTCATACCTAGAGTGTTGTCCATGTCAATATACACTGATTGTCGCGCGTGTGTGTGTGTGTCCTTACGTTTATTTATCGTCGT
The DNA here is from genome assembly GCA_014843695.1 of Archivesica marissinica. Taxonomy (NCBI): domain Eukaryota; kingdom Metazoa; phylum Mollusca; class Bivalvia; order Venerida; family Vesicomyidae; genus Archivesica; species Archivesica marissinica. Next base: position 68,539,098 of record CM026391.1, read on the forward strand.
TACCGGTTGCACATATGAGCGATGTCTCCTGAAGAGATTAGTAATTTTAGATTGTTGTAAGATAGTGCAATGATACAGACAGAGACCCATTCCAAAATCTCCTCTAGTTCTTTTACGTACACGGTGTAAATCATCGACACGAGACCTCGGTTTAAAGTTCCATCTGAAAGACTGTTCATTTTATTAGGGTCAGACAAGGGGTCGAACCTGCGATCCCTCGATTACCAGTCCAGCGTGTTACCACTGGACTACAGATCCGTCTGTAATGCACAGACAGACATATACAGGCAGACATAGAGTCAGACAGACAGGCAAACAGATAAATACTTTATTTTATATCAGTCTATAAACATGAAAATCATAACATATTACAAGGTAAGGTCAATTTACATGAGTGTACATGGCAAAATATTTTTCGGTTTCCAACAATTTCCATATGTTCAACAATCTACTAAAATCTTTTATTTATTATATGCACGTGTGGCGTCCGTGGTCCAGTGGTAGAACGTCGGATTTGGAATCGAACGGTCCCGGGTTCGATACTTGGTCAGGCCACGTATGTAATGCCATTGAGCAAGGCACCTCACACACATTGCTTAGTACTGGCTAATCGCTTAGGTCGGCTAAGCCTACCCAGGAAAACATGTCTAAGTCCCCGCGAGGCGTTTGACATTAAAGAAACATACATACATACAGATTTATGTGTTATATGCATTTATAATAGAATCTAAATCTATTGACAAGTATTGCTACAATTTGAAAAATTAACCATAATTGTGCAACAACAATGACATATCTTTAATGACGTATTTGTGGTGAAAACTTCATTTTGTTCGTTAATAGATAATAAAAAAAGTTTGAATACTATTTGTCTTATACTATACCGCAACGATAACGTGATACCCGCGAAAAAGATAGCACGGCCTAATATTATTATAACGGGTAAAAAAAAGCTTATTTATCATTTATGTATGCATTACTTGGCACACAGGATTATTTATTACATCCTACGTATTGATTTGTGTGTGTTTACGTTTATTTATCGTCGCTACCGGTTGCCCATATGAGCGACGCCTCTTGAAGAGATTAGTTATTTTAGATTTTGGAGGATAGTGCATGATACAGACCCATTCCAGAATCTCCTCTGGTTCTTTTACGTGCACGGTGTAAAGCACCGACAGGAGACATCGGTTTAACGTCCCATCTGAAGGACTGTTAAATTGTATTAGGTTCAGCCGTGGGATCGAACCTGCGATCCCTCGATTACCAGTCCAGCGTGTTACCACTGGACTACAGATCCGTCTGTATTTATTTGGCTTATTCCAAACCTATTTATAGTAATGCTTGTAAATAACACGTTATCGTTGGGCCATAGTACATACTCGTATATTAATTCAGTCTATTCACTTGCGGTGACCTACATTTAGCAACTATGTCACCCATGGGTATTTAATTATCTAGTCATGTTAATACGACGCGACCGATGTGTTACTATCTTTATTAAGCCAATGGAAATTTACCACCCGTGGCAGATGTTTTCAACTAATTCACAAAAACGGTGACATGTTTTTTTTGTTTGTTGTGTGTGCATTGAAAAAGAAACGAAAACAGTGGTTGGGGTCAGTGACTCGTTTTGGATTATTTTTTTAAGGCTCGCTTAATAGAAAAAGTGCAAAACTCGCTTAATAAAAATATCGTATGAAATCACGAACCTCACTCAGTGTAAGATCCTATATTTATCACATAACTTTGCTTGTATTCAGTGTTATTCAGTCATATCATAATTGCTTATATGTACACACGTGTAATAACACGTGGACGGATTCTGATTGAGAGAATAATGACGCACTAATAACGCTGTTTAAGACACAAATATAACGCTGCTTTAAGTAGTGACATCATGACAATTTAGTGACGTCATTTCAATTTATGCTGACAGTTGGCGCCAACATGGAAGTAGCAACGTTATTGTGTGCACAAATATTATTAAAACCCAATAATTATGGTAATGTGATAAAAAGGTTTTATCTCTCGTGATTTCATACCATATTTTAATTCCAAATTTCAAAACTCGTTTCATAAAATATGGTATTGAATCACAATGAGTGTCTGATCCTATATTATATATCATTATCGCAAGAATATATATATAGATATATGTGAAGAGTAAAAACGTAAAGCGAATCAGGGTCACATTTTTGAAAAATTGGAGTTTGTACTGTATTAGCATGCCAGGGGAAATAATCTACTTATTTGTAGACAATAAATTGCTAAAATGATCATAGTCTCCCTTTGCTTTAACATTGATCAAATGCTATGAAATGATAACATGATCAGGGTCCACTAGATGGTACCATGTGACCGAGATATCCAATGAAAATGTTGCAAAAAAGCAATATGGCTGCATCCATAGTAGAATTTATTCTGTAGAATGTTGACACTTTGATAGGTTTTAGAACTACTGTGGTGTATACTTTAGTAGTTTTAGAGTGTGAAATCATGAATAACAGTGACACAGAGCATCCAGCTGTAACAGATAAACCTAGAAAGAGGAAAAAGAACGTTTCATCAAGAGAGAGTTGTAAACGGCAAAAACTGTCTAGCCACAAAACAGGCCCAAACTGTAAATGTAGTAGGCATAAGTGCTTTCAGAATGTTACACTAAGTGAAAGAGAAACACTGATAGAGATGATAAACTCTCGCAAAACCAAAGATGAACAGGATGCTCTCTTGTCTACGTGTATCCACCTGGAATCTATTGAGCGGAGGCGTCCTCGGAAAGATGAAAACGATGCCCAATTTAACCAAAGCTCCTACTCCTACCATGTACTAGTGCTCAGAGAGGTTGTTATATCACCAGTGTCAGTCTGTTATCCGGCTTTTCTCGCGATGTTTGGAATCACAAATAGACGGGGACAAACCCTCAAAAAGTCTCTACTCACTACAGGTAATATTTCTAATTATTCTAGCTTAGGCCGAGACATTTAGTCGGCAAACTGTTGGGCTGCTAAAACCAAGGTTGTGGGTTCAAATCCTTGATTTTGTGTCCTTAATTAAAATGGTGTATCGACTATGCGCAGGTTTTTTTGTAATGACCTTTAGCAAGTCATTTATTCCCAGTTGCTGGCGTAAACCCGTTTCAAAAATGGGTAGAAGCTAGCTTCCTAACTTCAGAGGTAACCTGCGATGGACTAGATTCCCGTCCAGCGGGAGCGGTTGCTCCTATGCGCCCATCACTACTTAAACCGACGATGGGCTCCAGACTAAAACTAATTTCAAGAGTTTGTGGTACAATTACTACCGTATTCATGTTAATAATCAGATTTTTTATATTTCATAGTCTGTTAGTGAGCATTAATTTTTGTGTTTGTCCTTTTTTCAGGAAAGCCAGCAGAAGACAAGCGTGGACGACATGGCAACCATCCCAACAAGATGGAGGAGAGGGATCTCATACGAGAACATATCTCGTCATTCAAAACTCGCCGATCTCATTATAGTCTCAACAAAAGCAACCGATTGTATTTGTCAGAGGATCTTAATATAAGCAAATTATATGACATGTACAACACAATGCACCCAAACGCTAAAGTGAGCTACCAGTTTTACCGTACCGTGTTTAATTCTGATTTCAACATAGCATTCGGATACCCGAGATCTAACACATGTTCGACCTGTGACGAGTTTATTGCAAACATCAAACATGTTGACGAAAATTTGACAACAGAAAAAGACAAAAGTAAGATTGAAACGCTATTGGCAGAAAAACATAAGCTAACTTTGGATAATTCATTACACAAACGTAAAGCCAGTGTATTTTATGACCGTAAACGAAATGCCAAAAAACGCGCAGCTTCCGATCCATTATTCACAGCGATCGCAATGGACTACCAAAAGAACTTAAATGCTCCGAACAAATCCACCAATGATGTTTATTACAGACGTCAGCTGACATGTATATCGTTTAATATACACGAGTTGGCTTCAAATGATGTGTACTTTTATTGTTATGATGAAACCACTGCGATTAAAGGTGCAAACGATGTTGCGTCGCTACTGTATGATTACACGATGAACCGTCTGAGTAGGTCAGTGAACCACCTCGAAATATTTTGCGATGGATGTTGCGGCCAAAATAAAAACTACACTGTTATACGTTTCCTGTTTTGGCTAGTTCATGGTATTGCAAGATTTGAAACGGTAAAGATCACATTTCCAGTTCGTGGCCACTCATACCTCGAATGCGACAAAGACATGGCAGCCATCAACCAACAATCAAACATCGACCTGCCCGGTGAATGGTGGGAAATCTTTAGGTCGGCCCGTACCTCGCCATTGCCGTATAACATTGCTGAATGCGAACAACGAATGTTCTATGAGTTTGGACTTTTTCTTAAGTCACACTTCAAGCCGAAATGTCCCATACCGACCAGACCGATACGCGAGTTACTTATCGAAAAGGTGCACCCCCAGTATGTCAAGTACCGTAACACTTTCAATGGAGCTTTCGAAACAAGCGTACTTGTCATAAAATCCAAACTTCCGATTGCAACCGCTAAACTGAAGCGTTCATACCAAGCGCCGCTGCCTATCAAGAAGGCTAAATACGACGATTTGCAGGTCCTAAAGAAATTCTGTAAGCCTGATGCGAGGGTCTATTATGACAACTTACTACATGACAAACCTGCAACTACTGGTCCTAACAATGATAGCGACACTGATGAATAATTTGAGTAGAACTGTGCTTTGGATTAGGTTCAATTAAAGCGAGTACTTGAAAAACCATCACAACAACGGAATAGAATAAAATTGAAGAATGATCAGAGTCCATCGGTAGCTATTGGAACGGTATCATTAATATACCATATAAAGGGATATTAGTTAAGAAATGACTGATTTTGCATAGTAAGATAACTAGCAAACAGCAAAAACATGATTAAAACATCATTATATATTAGGTACTTATTAGACATCAAACTTTAAAAACACAATTTCTCGAATCTAATACAATGTGACACTGATCGTTTTACGTTTTTACTCTCATGTGTCTGTTTTACGTTTATCTATCGTCGCTCCTGAAGAGATGAGTCATTTTAGATTTTGGAGGATAGTGCAATGATACAGACAGAGACCCATTCCAGAGTATCCTCTGGTTCTTTTACGGGCACGGTGTAAAGCACCGACACGAGACCTCGGTGTAACGTCCCATCTGAAAGACTGTTAATTTTATTAGGGTCAGACGGGGGATCGAACCTGCGATCCCTGGATTACTAGTCCAGCGTGTTACCACTGGACTACATATCCGTCTGTTATATATATATAGCATAACATATATCCTATTTATAGTGAACATACTGTATAAAATTATGCAATATAACTGCGGTGCCATATGTTAGCGCGTTTCCAGAAGTTTTATATAGGCGATAAATTGACGCATTTCTTTCCCCCCTCCAAAACTAAACCCGCACTCAGCTCGGTAAGAGAAACACCAATAAATCGTACTACTATGGGATAGAAATATAATTACTGTACTTTGTATCGTCAATGGAAATGTTAGAAGAAAAATGATACGTTTTATTCTCTATGTGGACTGTAAATATGTGTAAATATGTGTAAATATGTGTAAATATGTGTAAATATGTGTAAATATGTAAATATGTGTAAATATGTGTAAATATGTAAATATGTGTAAATATGTGTAAATATGTGTACATTTCTATTATGATGCATTGCGAGAAATACAAATTAAGCGGAACATTTTAAAAAAAATATAGTAACTTGAAGTATTGTTATATATTACATTTCTATATTTCGGCTCAAAACATAAAACGCATTAGTATTAACTATTAAATAAGTCTACATGCGTTATGTCAAAGTCGGTTATGTCGAATTATCCGGTTATCTCGTAGTCGGATCAAAGTCCCGTTTCAGACACTATCATTTTACATATAACTGGATCTGTTTATATTGAAGTTCGTTAAGTCAAACTTCGGTTACGTCGAAGTAATTTGTTCGGTCAGACGGAATTCGACATTGCGGATGTAGACTGTATAATAATTGGGTACGTGTAGTTAAGAACGTTGAAATTAATTGACGTGCATCTCACCTCTGTATATATGCTTGAATTCCATAAGATGTATGGACTTATTTCGTGTGCGGAAGCTATCTACTCGAATCATCGCGTGTGCATAAACAACTGCTCGGACGGGGACCCGAGGTCTTCCTCTACCCACCAATAACAGCTGCACAATCACAAAAAAATGGACGGATCTGTAGTCCAGTGGTAACACGCTGGACTGGTAATCCAGGGATCGCAGGTTTCGATCCCCTGTCTGACCCTAATAAAATTAACAGTCTTTAAGATGGGACGTTAAACCGATGTCTCGTGTCGGTGCTTTACACCGTGCACGTAAAAGAACCAGAGGAGACTCTGGAATGGGTCTCTGTCTGTATCACTGCACTATCCTCCAAAATCTAAAATGACTAATATCTTCAGAGACGTCGCTCATATGGGCAGCCGGTAGCAACGATAAATAAACGTAAAACACACACACACAAATGCCTAAGCTGCCTGTAGCAAACCATCAAACAAACTACTCACATATTCCGAAGAACTTGCTCAAGCTTCCTCCTGGCAATGTATGCGGTCTGCACACAACAAACGTGGCGTCGTATGAACATATTACTGCAGATATGAAGAACCAGATCACCATCCAGCCAGGAAGCTGGTTCCTGTGCACTCCATTTGCTTTTGACATTTCAAAAATCTGTAAATTCATCAAAGCATACTATTACTGTAAAATGAGATAACAGTTGACTTAGAATCATGAACGATTGTTTGTTGGTAACTAGACATGGCAATATGATAACTAGATATGACAATATGATAACTAGATATGACAATATGATAACTAGATATGACAACTAGATATGACAATATGGTAACTAGATATGGCAATACTGGTAACTAGATGTGACAATATGGTAACTATATATGGCAATATGATAACTAGATATGGCAATACTGGTAACTAGATGTGACAATATGGTAACTATATATGGCAATATGATAACTAGATATGGCAATATGATAACTAGATATGGCAATATGGTAACTAGATGTGACAATATGGTAACTAGATATGGCAACATGGTAACTAGATATGGCAATATGGTAACTAGATATGGCAACATGGTAACTAGATATGGCAATATGATAACTAGATATGGCAATATGGTAACTAGATATGGCAATATGGTAACCAGATATGGCAATGTGGTAACTAGATATGGCAATATGATAACTAGATATGGCAATATGGTAACTAGATATGGCAATATGATAACTATATATGGCAATATGGTAACTAGATATGGAAATATGGTACCTAGATATGGCAATATGATAACTAGATATGGCAATATGATAGCTAGATATGGCAATATGGTAACTAGATATGGCAATATGATAGCTAGATATGGCAATATGACAGCTAGATATGGCAATATGGTAGCTAGATATGGCAATGTGATAGCTAGATATGGCAATACGATAATTGGACATGGCAATATGATAACTGGACATGGTAACATGATATGGCGATCTCGTTTGTTATCCTTTGTTTATTTCACTCTATGTTAAATTAATAAAATGTTGGTGTAAACTTGTATAAACAAGGGCTGTATGATTGTCATAGAGGTTGTAAAATCTGGGTATACAATGTCAACTATTTGTTATAACTATGGATTTCTCTGTATGTTTGTAATAACAACGTTACTGATATGAACACATAGCATATTTTCTATAACTATGGATTTCTCTGTGTGTGTTTGTAATAACAACGTTACTGATATGAACACATAGCATATTTTCTATAACTATGGATTTCTCTGTATGTTTGTAATAATAACGTTACTGATATGAACACATAGCATATTTTCTATAACTATGGATTTCTCTGTATGTTTGTAATAATAAAGTTACTGATATGAACACATAGCATATTTTCTATAACTATGGATTTCTCTGTATGTTTGTAATAACAACGTTACTGATATGAACACATAGCATATTTTCTATAACTATGGATTTCTCTGTATGTTTGTAATAACAACGTTACTGATATGAACACATAGCATATTTTCTATAACTATGGATTTCTCTGTATGTTTGTAATAACAACGTTACTGATATGAACACATAGCATATTTTCTATAACTATGGATTTCTCTGTGTGTTTGTAATAACAACGTTACTGATATGAACACATAGCATATTTTCTATATATTCATACATCGAGTCATTGATACGTTTACCGTGAATGATTCGGGGATTTAGATAGAAATATAGTCCTTGATAAGTATATATTGTCTGAAAACATTTTCTATTATGAGAGCTCTCGAGACATTGTGCAACGTAACCTTGGGCTGTTTATTAGTAGGTTGCGTGTCGGTTCATACAAACTGGCCGATAATATGCAATAAATAGAATTCCAAAAGATCGAATACAATGTAACTGCTGTACTAAATTAGACATAGAAGACGAATATCATTTTATATGTATATATTCATGCTTTGGTAATTTACGCAGACAATACATACACAAATAGTACCATGCTAAGACATCAATGTTTAAGTTTCTTAGACTTGCTAAAATCAATTGATAAGAATGTATTATGTAAGTTGTCCTAATACAGTCTACATCCGTTATGTTAAAGTCAGTTATGTCGAATTATCCGGTTATCTCGAAGTCATATCAAAATTCCCGTTTCAGACACTATCATTTTACATATAACTGTCTTCGTTTATATAGAATTTCGTTACGTCAAACTTCGGTTATGTCGAAGTATTGTGTTCGGTCCGACGGAATTCGACATAACGGATGTAGACTGTATGTTAAAGAAGGAGAATATATTTGGGAAATATTGTACTGAATAACGAAATGTTTATTTAGTATATTATATGTTCATCCTCATTAACGTACCTTGTAATATGTAATATATTGATAGAAACTGTCTTGTGAAACTGATTTCAATTATATGAATGATGTTACCATTGTTTGCACAATACATAGAGGTTATTAAACCGCGGATGTGGGCCATTTGTGGATATTGGCGCACCGCAGCCGTTTAATAACTTATTTATTGCATACCTTAACGGCACCAGGCGGCCATGTTTACACAATGTAGTTACTATGTTGTTGCTACCTGTGACACGTGCTCGTGATTCGTTCTCGCACGCGTGGGCCAATATCGGATATTGGCCCGGCAGAGCCGAAAATCGAAATATATTGCCCGCGTCGACCAGATATTTTGCTTTTCTACCATTAAATTTGTTACTATTTATAGTAACGTATGCAATAAATACATTCGAGAACGAATCACGAGCACATGTCACAGGTAGCAACAACATAGTAACTACAATGTGTAAACATGGCCGCCGAAGCAACACTAAAGTCGTTGTCTGACAGATTGTTGTCTCTTGGGGCCGTTAAGGTATGCAATAAAGAAGTTATTAAACGGCTGAGGTGGGCCATTTGTGGATATTGGCGCACCTATCCGATATTGGCCCTCTAAAACCTCTAAATATCACATAACGCATAGGTATGTATAACATATTGTATGTTTTTCGATGATGCACTATATACAACTCTGGTAAATACACATATGATCTGTTCTATATCTGTTGTATACGCATATCGATTATGAAAAATATGGGACAGTTCAAGAATTAGCAACAGCACACATGGGAAAGTCGTAGTTACAAACATATATGATACAGCAGGGTGTCTGAGAGATATGCCGACAGTACAAACACAAGGCATCCATTCGAAAGGTAGATAACACAATACAGTACTTCAATACAAATGAATGATAGAACTTTCTCAGTGAAAGAAAACTGCATCTTACACCGCTTGAAACAGTGAAATATGGCATTTTCGCTGCCACTGGTTGCGTTTCGTATTCATGCGCGGTTAGATGACAGTTGCACTTTTGTAGTTTAGCTATTTATATGAGTATCAGGAACAGTTAATTATTAAGCAGTATATTCTAATGAATTTGTTTTGTCTGTAGGTTTTAATTTTAACAGCAAAGAGAAACTAACCCAAAGATTATACCGAAACTATTTCTTATTACGCATGTTCACACTAAGAGAAGTGGCTGTGCAGTTTTGTATTGTAGTACAATGAGGTTCCAGAAAGGGCAGTTAAAATGAATAAAATTTGAAAACAACTATTATAATAGCCCAAATCATTGGAAATCATAAAAGAAAAGGAATATTTATGTTTATAACGCCACTCGCGGAAATACATATTGCAGTGATCACGAGATGAAATAAAATCCTATCTTACACCAATAAACGCAAATATATAGTTTTTATCTCTATTGCCAATATACATATACTGTCAGTAATATGTTCTCACTAAATGGAATACATTTTATTTATTTCATTTGGTATAACATTGGTCAAAAAACCCATTACCTCTACAAATTATTTCGCGTACAATTTGCATAATATGTATTATGTATTTTTTTTTATTGTTGAACACAAATAGTTTTATTTTTAAAGTTATTTTATCACAACAACAAAAACCCCTGGTTACACATAAGAGCATAACGCTAAGATTGGTCTAGTGACAAGTTTACATGCTTTGTGTTACTGGGGGCCCCAAACACGACATGGGATGCACACATTTAACTCTTTAATCATGTCTAGGTCCCCGCAAGGGGTTTGACATTAATGGAACATACATACATACAATCCACAGAAACACCATATAACACCATTATCCCTTCCCCACACATAGCTGCAATTCCTCACCATTATCTGTTCCAATATATATTGATTATGGAGTACGTAGTACAGTGTGTATTATGTATTTTGATAAATGTACCAACAATGACTACACTCAACACAATTCCTAATCGGTCAATTGGCATTTTATAATATTTGCCAATTAAGGCCATAATAAAATATTTCCTAGATTTTCATCCCCGCCCGCCCCCGTTTTTAGGGCCCGCCCCGATTTTTTTTATTACTATTTGAAAAAAAAAAAAAAAATCTTGTCAAGTTGAATCTTGTCAAAACACCATTTTATCAGCATAAATATCGATATCCTGAAAATATAAAATAAAAAATAAAATTTCACCCCCCGCCCCCATTTTCAAAAAAATGTGGATGAAAATCTAGGATTTATTTTATTATGGCCTAATAAGCATACAATATATATATGTTCTTATTGTCATTTAATGCATTTAACCCAAATGATTATACGGAAAATCATGCATAACGATCTGTAATAAAATATTATCAATAAGATGAAATGAATATTGATATTATTTGGTTATTAATTTGCTCCGAATATAACTTCAACTTGAAATTATTTTTTGTTTAAACTTTATTAATTATACATCGATTGCGAAGCAAGTATTATTAACTTATATTAATCACTCTCGTTGGCCGACGAATGCGTAAATGTGGTCATTCGTGTGGGAGGAAACCGGAGTACCCGGAGAAAACCGACCCATCCGATCTGGCGACCACCGTACCATCTCACATTGAAATTACTTGTTACTAACTTGACGACATAACGCTTAATAATTCTAATTCAACTTCCTCTCGCCACATATATTTCACTACAGTTTATTTAACATTATTTTACAATCAATTAACACATAGCAAGATTATTAATAACTTATTAATATTAACTCCATTAATAATACGGAAATAGCGATATTTAAAAAAAAAGAATAAACACAAACCTCACCTTCTGTAAATCCAACGTGTTACCGCATCATCATTCACGGAGAAATATTCCCTAACATGTTTCTATCAAGGTAAAGCTAACTCACACGCATTATATTCAAGGCTAAGATATGCCCACGCCAATAAATAGTAAACAGAAAAAAAAGTAAAATGTAAACGTGCACATGTAGTTTTCATAAGCCACATTAATAATATCATTATTTTATCATGTTAATCATAATTATGTATGGAAATGAAAGTGAAATTGGAAGTCGTGATAGCTCTGAGGTAGGGCGGTCGCTTCAGGTGCGAACTGCTCTATATCCCCTTCTCTCTCTCCCCTCTCTCTCTCTATCTCTCTCCCTCTCTCTCGCTCTCTCACCCTAACTCTCTCCTCTTTCTCTATTCCCTCTATATCTCCCTCCCTCTCTCTCACCCTAACGCTCTCCCCCTCTCTCTCTATCTCTCTCTCGCTCTCTCTCTCACCCTAACGCTCTCCCCTTTCTCTCTTCCCCCTCTCTCTATCTCTCTCTCTTATCTCTCTCTCTATCTCCCTCTCTCTCTCGCTCTCTCTCACACTAACGCTCTCCCCTTTCCTCTCTTCCCCCTCTCTCTATACTCTCTCTCTATCTCTCTCCCCCTCTCTCTCTCACCCTAACTCCTCCCCTTTCTCTATTCCCCCCTCTCTCCTCCCTCTCTCTCACCCTAACGCTCTCCCCTTTCTCTCTCCCCCTCTCTCTATCTCTCTCTATCTCTCTCTCTTTATCTCCCTCTCTCTCTCGCTCTCTCTCACCCTAACGCTCTCCCCTTTCTCTCTTCCCCCTCTTCTCTATCTCTCTCTCTCTCTCTCACTCTCTCTATCTCCCTCTCTCTCTCGCTCTCTCTCATCCTAACCGCTCTCCCCTTTCTCTCTTCCCCTCTCTCTGTATCTCTCTCTATCTCCCTCTCTCTCTCACTTCTCTCTCCCCCTAAACGCTCTCTACGCTCCCCCCCCTTTCTCTCTTCCCCCTCTCTCTATCTCTCTCTCTCTCCCTCTCTCCTCTCTCTCTCTCTCTCTCTCTCCTCTCTCTCTTCTCTCTATCTCTCTCATCTCCCTCTCTCTCTCGCTCGCTCTCACCCTACGCTCTCCTCCCCTTTCTCTCTTCCCCTCTCTCTATATCTCTCTTCTCTCTCTCTCTCTCTATCTCTCTCTCTATTCCCTCTCTCTCTCTCTCTCCTCTCTCACCTAACGCTCTCCTCTTTCTCTCTTCCCCCTCTCTCTATCTCTCTCTCTCTCTCTCTCTCTCTATCTCCCTCTCTCTCTCTCTCGCTCTCACCCTAACTCTCTCCCCTTTCTCTCTTCCCCCTCTCTCTATCTCTCTATCTCTCTCTCGATCTCCCTCTCTCTATCCCTCTCTATTGTAGCGATGGATTCCACATTTTTAACATTAATAACTTACATTAACTGTGAAAATAAAATTTGGAATAATTAATTGAATTTCTGTCAATGTATTTATCCTATTGCCTATTAAAAAATTGTATGCACCAGTAACACTATAACTTGTTCCGTCTGCCGCAAGTGCATGCTTATGTTGCATTGGAACTAGCCTGGGAACAGGCGTTGATATAGTTTGCCTGGTCAGTCATATAAATATATATTTACACCAATACCATTAACTGAGTCGTATTATATCGCGGAAGTCGTGATAGTGCAGTGGTAGCGCGTTCGCTTCAGGTGCGAAAGGTCCGGAGTTCGAGCCCCGCTGGAGCCGTTACGATTGTGCCCTTAGGCAAGGCATTTAAATTCCACATTGCCTCTTCTCTCTCCCTCGTGGCGATGGATTCCATCAGGAATGAGGTCTCGTGAGTGATTAATATAAGTTGTATGACCTTGTTTCGCATTCGAGCTAAAATAAATTTCTATAAACTAATTGAGTCGTATTGCGTGATTGATAATGCCATTCTGCAAGAAGTAAAAAGGTGAAAAATCTACAGACTTGAACCCAGGCTACATTTGACCGTTTACAGTCTGTTCTATGATAGGGCGTAATTTGTGGGCTAGGTTCTTGGATGGGGATGTCGCTTTTCGGTGTAAGGAAAACAAACACATGTCTCCCTTGCTACATAGTGTGCCATGTATATGTTGCAGTTTCGGAGCTCCGACCGCTTGGATTGGAAGGGTCTAATAGTGGTATCAATGCACTTTTATATAAAATTTGTATAAATGTTCGACTATTGATATAAAATATATACAACAGTGCCAGTTATTCGAGTGTGTGTGTTTTACGTTTATTTATCGTCGCTACCGGTTGCCCATATGAGCGACGCCTCCTGAAGAGATTAGTTATTTTAGATTTTGGAGGATAGTGCATGATACAGACAGAGACCAATTCCAGAATCTCCTCTGGTTCTTTTACGTGCACGGTGTAAAGTACCGGCACGAGACCTCGGTTTAATGTCCCATCTGAAAGACTGTTAATTTTATTAGGGTCAGATGGGGGATCGAACCTGCGATCCATGGATTACCAGGCCAGCGTGTTACCACTGGACTACATATCCGTCTGTCAGTTATTCGAAGACTAGCATGTAACTTATATATTCGTATGCAACACCTATAAATGTCTCGATGACTCGCATGTAACTCATAGGCTGGCATGCAACACATATCATTATCTCCAAGACTAGCATGTAGCTCATAGACTGGATGCAACACATATCATTATCTCCAAGATTAGCATGTAACCCATAGACTGGCATGTAACACATATCATTATCTCCAAGACTAGCATGTAACCCATAGACTGGCATGTAACACATATCATTATCTCCAAGACTAGCATGTAGCTCATAGACTGGCATGCAACACATATCATTATCTCCAAGACTAGCATGTAGCTCATAGAATGGCATGTAACACATCTCAGTAATTCGAGGACTAGCATGTAGCATGTGTTAGTAACTCCAATACTAGAATGTAACACATAGCATTAATTCCAAGACTAGCCATGTAGCACGTGCTAGGAACTCCAAGACTAGCATGTCGAACGTGTTGGTAACTCCAAGACAAGCATATCGAACATATCATTAACTCCAAGACTAGCCATGTAGCACATGTTAGTAACTCCAAGACCAGCATGTCGAACATATCAGTAACTCCAAGACTAGCCATGTAGCACATGTTAGTAACTCCAAGACTAGCATGTCGAACATATCAGTAACTCCAAGACTAGCCATGTAGCACATGTTCGTAACTCCAAGATTAACATGTCGCACATACCAGTATATCCGAGACTCGCATGAAACAGATACCAGTATATCCGAGACTCGCATGAAACACATACCAGTATCTCTGAGACTAACAGGAAACACATAACAGTATCTCTGAGACTAACAGGAAACACATACCAGTATCTCCAGAACTCGCAACTCTTTCCTTGATCTCAAGATCGCCATCCAGAAGAAAATAGCTTGTCATTGTGGCCTGCTTTTACATGTTAGGTATAAAGCAAGCGATGAAGCAGATATCATCTCTGCATCTGCTACTTGGAGGATCTTCAGTAACTCTTCCGAAATATGACCGCAGGTTATGACCGGTAAAAACGGCTGATCCGCTAAAACATCTCGTTACCACATGTATGTATGTATGTTCCATTAATGTCAAACCCCTCTCGGAGACATAGACATGTTTTCCTGGGCAGGCTTACCGATCTAAGCGATTAACAGTACTAAGCATTGTGTGTGAGGTGTCTTGCTCAATGACACTACATGTCCGAGTATCGAACTCGGGACCGTTCCATTCCAAATCCGACACTCTACCACTGGGCCACGGACGCCACATGTCCATTTGTCCGGGTACCACCGAGTCGTTGGCGTTTTAGACATACATAATTATTCTTAATTATCACAATGCGTTGTTTCCACGATCCACCGGGTACCTACTTCCTGGCTTTATCAAGATTCCACCTCTTTACTACACCATGCTGATCTAAGTACACGTACCAGCTACACGTGGTGTTTCGTCACATATTTTCGCGAGCAGAATGAAGTCTGATACTGAGCATGATATTCATATGGAGGCGTCTGATTAGTTCGGCGAGTGTAGCGAAGCCATTATGATTGAGCAAGACATCAACAGAGTGACTGAGCAGTTAGTTTAATCCAGGGATCGCAGGTTCGATCCCCCGTCTGACCCTAATAAAATTAAAAGTATTTCAGATGGGACGTTAAACCGAGGTCTCGTGTCGGTGATTTACACCGTGCACGTAAAAGAACCAGAGGAGATTCTGGAATGGGTCTCTGTCTGTATCATGCACTATCCTCCAAAATCTAAAATAACTAATCTCTTCAGGAGGCGTCGCTCATATGGGCAACCGGTAGCGACGATAAATAAACGTAAAACACACACACGCAGTTAGTGTCCTCAATTGTCAAAACGACTTCAAGGAATTAGAGCAAAATGTATGAGTTGCATATTTGAATATCTTAGAATGTTTGCAAAATAATTCATAAAAATATTAACGACGTAAAATAATGGTAGGTGTCAGTGGAAATTGTAATTGAATCACGTGGGCTGTCCGATTAGCGTAGTGGTTAGCGCGCTCGCTTCTCGCCAATGCAACACAGGTTCGATCCCCCGTCTGACCCTAATTAAATTAATAGTTTCTCAATCGGGACTTTAAACCGAGATCTCGTGTCGATGCTTTACACCGTGCACGTGAAAGAACCAGATGAGATTCTGGAATGGGTCTCTGTCGGTACCATTACACTATCCTCCAACAAATCTAAAATGACTAATCTCTTCAGGAGGCATCGTTCATATGGGTAACTGGTAGCGACGATAAATAAACGTAAAACACACAGGCAGTAAAACAAGGAAGTAAGGATTATCCAATGACTGTGTATTGCCTCCAGCTAATTAATGGGTGATTTCGTATTTTATTTTGTTTTTCACCGTTTGAAAATTTAATGTATTAATAGTTTCAGCCAGATTAGTTACACAGATAAAAATTAATAATTTGCTCGCCAAAGATATCTTTCAATTGAGTTCCCGATAAATCATTCTAAAGACGGGTACGTAGATAGCTGCAATTATTGGACATGTGCAGCTGAACTTGTCTGTTAGTCACTGTCGTAATCATACAGATTGCAAAACCGATTGTCTTGACTTTCTAAATTAAATCTTTGTTAAAGAAAATGCGTAATTTAAGATAATCTCTTCATCTCTTGCCAGAGATTACCTGTGCCTGTGTTACTATTGATAATGGTTAACGTATAGCGCATGAGGTGTTTCTTTTGTTTCGTTCATAATAGCTTATGTCATATGCATATGGCGACTCTCAGTGTATTATTGCTAGAGATCGAAACTGATTGCCCTTCTGTTCAGTATTGCACGCACAAACAGGAATCTATAAAGGACAGTCGACCATCCCATGCAAGGTGTAAAACTTCCTCGATGGCCCTTCTGTTCAGTATTGCACGCACAAACAGGAATCTATAAAGGACAGTCGACCATCCCATGCCAGGTGTAAAACTTCCTCGATGGCCCTTCTGTTCAGTATTTCACGCACAAACAGGAATCTATAAAGGACAGCCGACCATACCATGCCAGGCGGATAACGTCCTCGATGGCCCTTCTGTTCAGTGTTTCACGCACAAACAGGAATCTACAAAGGACAGTCAACCATCCCATGCCAGGCGGATAACGTCCTCGGTGGCCCATCTGTTCAGTGTTTCACGCACAAACAGGAATCTACAAAGGACAGTCAACCATCCCATGCCAGGCGGATAACTTCCTCGATTGCCCTTCTGTTCAGTGTTTCACGCACAAACAGGAATCTATAAAGGACAGTCAACCATCCCATGCCAGGCGGATAACTTCCTCGATGGCCCTTCTGTTCAGTCGTCGTCGTCGTCGTCGTTGTCGTTGTCGTCGTCGTCGTCGTCGTCGTCGTCGTCGTCGTCGTTGTCGTTGTCGTTGTCGTTGTTGTTGTTGTTGTTGTTGTATGAAAACAGAAATTTACCTATATATCAAAGTAATATTAAGTTAGAAAATAGTGTGAGACGAGTTGTCACTTTGCGAAGAAGGTTGCAACCAATATTTGTAAAATGGAAAGCAATTTGGAAATGTTCCATTATTATAAAAAACGCTTGTAAGACGAAATGTGATTGCATTATTATCACGAGTGGCACTATCCACTATGTTCACGAGTTCGATCATTCACTTAAACAAACAACTATTCTATGACGTCACTTACAGCTTGTGTCCGAAAACATCCGCGTTGACACCATTTCAACATGCAGCGGCTAGGTACCACACGTGCTTTCATCACGTAGAATAATACCATTTATTTCACTGATACATTTCTATATTTAATGAGAGACATCGGTCAGTTACTGCCCCTGAATACCCCCTAAAATAGTTAGGTCCTATTAAGTGTTTTCCTCTGTCTTTATCGTTGTTTCCTTTGCACAACATCCTAGCAATTTTATTCTACTATCGCTTCTTATGAGTATTAAATTACTATATCTCGCCAGATCACATACCGTATATGCAATGGGTACGTATTTGTAAAGAAATGTTATCAGTTAATTAACACAATTTTGATAAAAAAACACATTTATCATACCGCAACATCTGGTTAGGGAGTAACAGTAAAAACAAAGGATTCTAACTAAAAGGACCTATTCACATTTTGGAATAAATCGGACTTTATTTGCCAAGGGAGGTAATAGAAAATTAGAGATGTCTCTCGTCGGAAGGCATACAATAATTCCTCGTACACATATGAAAGTAAAGCAACAGATGCGAGTCGAAGAAATTGATGGCTTAGTGCTATCTCCTGTTACAAAGACATGAAATACAGCTGTTGATTCTTATCTCTGTGCATTGTTTGTTCAAATGTCATGCCTGACTGACTTAAGTTTATTTAAAGTCGTCACCGCTTTCATGCCTGGTTTGAAGAATAGGATCAACGAGTGTGGTGTTACATCTCTTGGAGGGAACTACGTGATACCTTAAAAATGTGGAAGTCATAATAGCGCAGTGGATGCGCGTTCGCTTCAGGTGCAAATGGTCCGGAGTTCGAGTCCCGCTGGAGCCGTTACGATTGTGCCCTTAGGCAAGGCATTTAAATTCCACATTGCCACTTCTCTCTCTCTCTCGTGACGATGGATTCCATCAGGAATGAGGTCTCTCGAGTGATTAATATAAGTTGTAAGAACTTGTTTCACAATCGAGCTAAAATAAAGTTTATATAAACTACGTGTGATACCTTAAATCCCTTGCTAAGATGACATCTTTCTTTCGTGCTTTTCAATTCATACATGTATCTTCAGTGTTCATAATTGTATGGTATGCCCGCGTTGTATTTAAAAAAAAAACTAAAAAAAAACTATTACCTACATATATATTGTTACACTAAACCTTTTTTATGCAGTTCTTTATCGACGCCCCTTTGTTAATGGATATATGCTATATGTTCTCACCTATAGACATGCTTTTCGCGCCGTTTTTGGGGTATGAGATAAATCTGCCTAACCGTGTACACACGGGGACTACTTTATGCTAATTAGGTATCATGAATAAGTCCGGTAGTTTCCGTTTATTTCCGCGTCCAAATATATATATCATAATATAGGATAACGGTAAAAACCGAACACTGCCTAGAAGCTACTTCATTATAATTCACTTTAAAGCAACATTCATACGGACATTATGGCAGACCCTCGCTTAATAAATTATCTAATATATTCAAAACATTCTGGACTTCTTTCAGGTCAGTGCAACAAAATGAAACACACACTTGAGTACTCCTTCCCGATTGATTTATTGAAACAGTTCAATTACAAAGAACATTGAGCAATATCAGCCGTGTGCTCAAAATGTAACATGCATCAAGTAGAATCAGAATATCATTTCTTATTAGTTTGTCCTTATTATAATGATATAAGAAATATATATTTACCTAGATATTATTGTTCATGGCCAACCATTAATAAGCTTAGAACACTCGTGAAATCAACACCAAAAAGCAAACTTGTCAATTTATCTAAATATATTTATTTAGCAACAAGTAAAAGAAATGATATTAATTAACTAAATGAATGTTACTACTTGTAAAATAATGATTTGTGAGACACTGAATACCAATTATATTGTTAAGGAACAATGTATTTCGTAAATGTTATGTCTATGCTTACTCAAACCTTATATAATATCATGCTTTTTTATAACTTTGTATGTAACCGCCAATCATGTTTCTTGGCGATGGACATGTACATGTTTATGCCAATACAAACTTTGACTTGACTTGACTATGCTGTTTGCTATTCAGGTGATCTTGCTAAGACACTTGGCTATGTAGCAAACAACATAGATCCTGATCCGCACGCAGCGTCACGCTGCGGCTGATCTGGATCTATGTTGTTTGCAGAAGCCATTAAATGTATCCAGAATGAAATGGGTTATACCCTCGGAAGGATTGTCGGGTGAACATATGTCACATGGGACTGGATATGTACCTGGAAGCTAGGAAACATTGGCATATTTTGACTTAAATACTACAATGTGATTTCCCGTTCAATTTATAAAAATGCGACCTGTATTATGCGAATTACATTATCAGATTGATAAAATGTGTTCTCCGTATCAGTATGCTAAGTATTTACTCACAGGACCTGTTATTTAGAAATTGCTTTAATATAACCAGTAAATCTGGTAAACGCATGGAAATTGTGCGCAGTTAATGAACTCAGGTATGTATTTATCTCGTCAACACAGTGACACGGGTAGTTCTCTCTCGCGGATATCGTCTAGAGTAGATCTCCGGAGAATTCGTACACGCGACAGTGGGTAGGTAATTTACCTATGGTGTGTATTGTCGACTAATTTGACGTATTTATGATTATGTCGATATTGGAATATTTGTCTAACGGCTATGTTTGAACACGTTTGAAATCGTGATAGCGCAGTGGTAGAGGCGTTCGCTTCAGGTGCGAACGGCCAAATCGCAAGCAACATATGTTTGTTAGAACGTTATTTTAGTAAGAAAATTCATTAAACGAAGGTGTCATACAGGGATCAGTCGTATTTCCTTTACTATTTTTAATGTATGTTAATGATATTGCAGTTTACAATTATCCTTATATATTACACTTAGCGTTCATGACACAATCACATATCCAATATTGCTACATCATCGCATACAGTTCTAGGTTCAATGAACATTCTAAAATTCGCGCTAAGGCGTCAAACATTAAATAAAATGTATATATCGTATCAGAATATGCTTCATTCGCCTGGGACAATTGTACACAATATGAAATTGAAAACAGTGGAAGAAATGCAACATGACTCGGCAAGATTCAAAATCTGTCATTCCATCATCGTTGCAATTTGTGAATAAACTTGGTCTTGCTATTAGAGAACATGTATTCAAGCGAAAACGCAAGGATATGATTAGATCTCCGGCTATTCCTGTGTTCTATTAAAAAGGTTTACCATATACCATCCATGTCCGTTTACGAAATAATTGTGGTAATCTAAAACCTTGATAGATAGATACTTTTGTTTCCTCCATTTCTGATGAGCACAATTTACATCGCAACTATTTAATACCTGTGATTGTGGACAGGAAATTGAAGACGCATATCTTATTTTTATATTTTATACCTATGATATATTACGCTACTCGAGTCACTTGATACTCTAACCTGATAACAAGGCTCGTGGTTGGGTCGATGACATGCATATTTTTGCATTTCCTTCAAGTGTTTTTCTCTCCTCTATAAACCATTTATTCTATCCTTTTTGATTTCATTATAATATCACTCGACACACTTCTAGTACATGTTTGCATACAAAACATCCATACAAAATAAACCATAACTAATTTATTTGCTACCAATCTAATGCCGCTATAACTTGTGGTCCAAGCTATTAAATTGTGTGACAGACGGATCTGTAGTCCAGTGGTAACATTCTGGAATGGTAATCCAGAGATCGCAGGTTCGATCCCCCGTCTCACCCTGATAAAATTAACAGTATTTCAGATGGTACTTTAACACGAGGTCTCGTGTCGGTGCATTATACCGTACACGTAAACGAATCAGAGGAGACTCTGGAATGGGTCTCTGTCTGTATCATTGCACTAGCCTGCACAAATCTAAAATGACTAATCTCTTCAGGAGGGCGTCGCACATATGGACAACCGGTAGCGACGATAAATAAACGTAACACACGCATACATTGTGTGCATACATGTATGTAATATAAATATACAATAAAATATGATTATAAAATAAACTAATCACGAGTGGCTGATCACATAAGATCTGGATCTATACCTTTGGTAAGCCTATTTAGAGGTCTGTAGTGTTGAAAGTGTTAAATAAATAATAAGACTATATCGAATCGCTCTGTTTACACAGAATGTTGACAGGTGATTAGTAATTAAATCAAATCACAATTTAGTATAAAGTTGTTGCTAAAAGCTAAAATAAATTTGTAGAAACTAATAGAACGCTGTGGTCCATATATCGATGAACGGCTCAAATTAAGATTAATTAAATGGTGATGTCATTATGATACCCTCAAACTGACCCTAAAAACAGATTACATCCACAAAGAACATAAAATATGAGGTGATACCATATATATGCATGTGCAATTGTGCATTTCGAGTTTTATCGAATAGTGATTTCGTGTTAATGTTCAGGTGTCCTTAATTCTCAATATCAAGTCCGTTCGCAACTGTGAAAGTATGATGTTTATAATGTGTGTGTTTTTACGTTTATTTATCGTCGCTACCGGTTGCCCATATGAGCGACGTCTCCTGAAGAGATTAGTTATTTTAGATGTTGGAGGATAGTGCAATGATACAGACAGAGACCCATTACAGAGTCTCCTCTGGTTCTTTAACGTGCACGGTGTAAAGCACCGACACGAGACCTCGGTTTAACGTCCCATCTGAAAGACTGTTAATTTTATTAGGGTCAGACGGGGGATCGAACCTGCGATCCCTGGATTGCCAGTCCAGCGTGATACCACTGGACTACAGATCCGTCTGTGTTTATAATGAAATGCTTGATTTCTTTTGTAAGATTTAGTTGATACTAATTTATTTTAGCTCTATAACAAGTTCTTACAACTTATATTATATTAATCACTCGAGAGAGTTCATTCCTGGTAGAAACCGTCGCCACTTGGGAGAGAGAATAGGCAACGTGAAATTTAAATGCTTTGCCTAAGGGCACACTCATAACGGCTTCAATGAGACTCGAAATCCGGGCCTTTCGCACCTGAAGCGAACGCGTACCACTGTAAGATTTAAGACATTCTTAGATGGTTTTGATATTTATTTACATGTAGTATGTCGAAGTATTCCATTAATAACATATATGGAGAACTAAACTAGCGAACTGCCCTCCTAATCTCGCGCAAACTTATATATAATGGCGTAATGGTACCGTGAGTTTGCGTGTTTGTTTGTTCGAGTTTTACGCTTTCATCAGCACCATTTTGGGCTATATCGCCGGCGGGCAGTTTACCTAGCAACACATTTCCTGGGCAGGCTCCAGCGGTTACCAGTAATGTGTGCACCAACCTCCGTAGATACTGCCAACGTTTTCATATAAAGAGACACCGTGTTGGGCACGGGCTCGAACCCGTGACCATCAGTGATGATAGGTTACAATTGCATATAATCAGTGACCTTAACCACTCGACAACGTAGGCGGGTAATACCGTGAGAGAACGTTTGTTCTGTCCAAATATGAGTACGGGTAGTATCTATTTGAGTTACACGAGTCCGACAGCTAATCCAGGGATCGCAAGTTCGATCCCCAGTATGGTCCTACTACTAATAACCAGTAGTAAATTTGAAATAATGGTAGGTAAACATTTTAATCGTGAACTGTAAATTAGAATGTCAATAAGATAAAGAGATTATTAAGGCGAAACAAGTACATATAGTAACTAATTACATTTTGTTTCTCGAGTCATGTTATACTATTATGTCTGTATATTGTATTGTCAAAGGAAAGGTTATTGCCGATTTTGCAATAAAAAATGTTTTATAATTGTTAAAAATATGTTATTAACTTGTTCACAGCCTTTCTATCATGGGAGTATATTGATTTATCATAATATTGATTGATCATAATATTGATTTATCATAATATTGATTGATCATAATATTGATTGATCATAACATTGATTGATCATAATATTGATTGATCATAACATTGATTTATCATAATATTGATTGATCATAATATTGATTTATCATAATATTGATTTATCATAATATTGATTTATCATAACATAAACATTGATTTATCATAACATTGATTTATCATAATATTGATTTATCATAATATTGATTTATCATAATATTGATTTATCATAATATTGATTTATCATAACATAAACATTGATTTATCATAACATTGATTTATCATAATATTGATTTATCATAATATTGATTTATCATAATATTGATTTATCCCAATATTATTGAGAGAGAAAAAATGCAACAGCGCCTATAGATGGAGTACGTTCTATGATTTTCAAAAATATATAACTTACCTGACTCAAATAACGTGTACACATACGCATATCCGAGAATTGATATTCTAATATTTAATCCCTGTTTATATCTATCCAGTCCAATAGTTATACAACATATGCATGCCTTTCGTCATGTCCACATTACATACACTCTGGCTTGTACGGTTAGTAACTTCACTACATACTTATGATCAATTATATAACCGTATGTGTGAATTGTGTTATATTATTGATCAAAAGTTCGTGACTTTATAAGTGTGTCCATACTGTCTTCACATTATATAATATGCCACTGTTTAACATACAGTTAACGGGGTCACTGTTTCAACCTACAGTTAACGGGGTCACTGTTTAACCTACAGTTAACGGGGTCAAAAGTAAATAGTCATTTCGCTATAAACCCTGATACTGATAATAAATACTCCACGTATCGTTATGTCAGAATGTTCATGAATCCAGTATTGCAGTATGCGAGTGTCAGGTGCAGTGTATGCGAGTGTCCCGTGCAGTGTATGCGAGTGTCCCGTGCAGTGTATGCGAGTGTCCCGTGCAGTGAATGCGAGTGTCCCGTGCAGTGTATGCGAGTGTCCAGTGCAGTGTATGCGAGTGTCCCGTGCAGTGTATGCGAGTGTCCCGTGCAGTGTATGCGAGTGCCCCGTGCAGTGAATGCGAGTGTCCCGTGCAGTGTATGCGAGTGTCCAGTGCAGTGTATGCGAGTGTCCCGTGTAGTGTATGCGAGTGTCCCGTGTAGTGTATGCGAGTGTCCCGTGCAGTGTATGCGAGTGTCGGGTGCAGTGTATGCGAGTGTCCCGTACAGTGTATGCTAGTGTCCCGTGCAGTGTATGCGATGTCCCGTGCAATGTATGCGATGTCCCGTGCAGTGTATGCGAGTGTCCCGTGCAATGTATGCTAGTGTCCCGTGCAATGTATGCGATGTACCGTGCAGTGTATGCGATGTCCCGTGCAGTGTATGCTAGTGTCCCGTGCAGTGTATGCAATGTCTCGTGCAGTGTATGCAATTGTCCCGTGTATTGTATGTTATTGTCTCATGCATTGTATGCAATTGTCCCGTGTATTGTATGTTATTACCCCGTGTATTGTATGTTATTACCCCGTATATTGTATGGGAGTGTCCCGTGCAGTGTATGAGAGTGTCCCGTGCATTGTATGCGAGTGTCCCGTGCATTGTATGAGAGTGTCCCGTGCATTGTATGAGAGTGTCCCGTGCATTGTATGAGAGTGTCCCGTGCATTGTATGAGAGTGTCCCGTGCATTGTATGGGAGTGTCCCGTGCAGTGTATGAGAGTGTCCCGTGCATTGTATGAGAGTGTCCCGTGCATTGTATGCGAGTGTCCCGTGCATTGTATGAGAGTGTCCCGTGCATTGTATGAGAGTGTCCCGTGCATTGTATGAGAGTGTCCCGTGCATTGTATGAGAGTGTCCCGTGCATTGTATGAGAGTGTCCCGTGCATTGTATGAGAGTGTCCCGTGCATTGTATGAGAGTGTCCCGTGCATTGTATGCGAGTGTCCCGTGCATTGTATGAGAGTGTCCCGTGCATTGTATGAGAGTGTCCCGTGCATTGTATGAGAGTGTCCCGTGCATTGTATGCTAGTGTCCCGTGCATTGTATGAGAGTGTCCCGTGCATTGTATGAGAGTGTCCCGTATATTGTATGCGAGTGTCCCGTGCATTGTATGAGAGTGTTCCGTGCATTGTATGAGAGTGTCCCGTATATTGTATGCGAGTGTCCCGTGCATTGTATGAGAGTGTCCCGTATATTGTATGCGAGTGTCCCGTGCATTGTATGAGAGTGTCCCGTATATTGTATGCGAGTGTCCCGTGCATTGTATGAGAGTGTCCCGTATATTGTATGCGAGTGTCCCGTGCATTGTATGAGAGTGTCCCGTGCATTGTATGAGAGTGTCCCGTGCATTGTATGAGAGTGTCCCGTGCATTGTATGCGAGTGTCCCGTGCATTGTATGAGAGTGTCCCGTGCAGTGTATGAGAGTGTCCCGTGCATTGTATGAGAGTGTCCCGTGCATTGTATGAGAGTGTCCCGTGCATTGTATGCGAGTGTCCCGTGCATTGTATGAGAGTGTCCCGTGCATTGTATGAGAGTGTCCCGTGCATTGTATGAGAGTGTCCCGTGCATTGTATGAGAGTGTCCCGTGCATTGTATGAGAGTGTCCCGTGCATTGTATGAGAGTGTCCCGTGCATTGTATGCGAGTGTCCCGTGCATTGTATGAGAGTATCCCGTGCATTGTATGAGAGTGTCCCGTGCATTGTATGAGAGTGTCCCGTGCATTGTATGCTAGTGTCCCGTGCATTGTATGAGAGTGTCCCGTGCAATGTATGAGAGTGTCCCGTGCATTGTATGGGAGTGTCCCGTGCAGTGTATGAGAGTGTCCCGTGCATTGTATGAGAGTGTCCCGTGCATTGTATGCGAGTGTCCCGTGCATTGTATGAGAGTGTCCCGAGCATTGTATGAGAGTGTCCCGTGCATTGTATGAGAGTGTCCCGTGCATTGTATGAGAGTGTCCCGTGCATTGTATGAGAGTGTCCAGTGCATTGTATGAGAGTGTCCCGTGCATTGTATGAGAGTGTCCCGTGCATTGTATGCGAGTGTCCCGTGCATTGTATGAGAGTGTCCCGTGCATTGTATGAGAGTGTCCCGTGCATTGTATGAGAGTGTCCCGTGCATTGTATGCTAGTGTCCCGTGCATTGTATGAGAGTGTCCCGTGCATTGTATGAGAGTGTCCCGTATATTGTATGCGAGTGTCCCGTGCATTGTATGAGAGTGTCCCGTGCATTGTATGAGAGTGTCCCGTATATTGTATGCGAGTGTCCCGTGCATTGTATGAGAGTGTCCCGTATATTGTATGCGAGTGTCCCGTGCATTGTATGAGAGTGTCCCGTATATTGTATGCGAGTGTCCCGTGCATTGTATGAGAGTGTCCCGTATATTGTAGGCGAGTGTCCCGTGCATTGTATGAGAGTGTCCCGTGCATTGTATGCGAGTGTCCCGTGCATTGTATGAGAGTGTCCCGTGCAGTGTATGAGAGTGTCCCGTGCATTGTATGAGAGTGTCCCGTGCATTGTATGAGAGTGTCCTGTGCATTGTATGCGACTGTCCCGTGTATTGTATGAGAGTGTCCCGTGCATTGTATGAGAGTGTCCCGTGCATTGTATGAGAGTGTCCCGTGCATTGTATGAGAGTGTCCCGTGCATTGTATGAGAGTGTCCCGTGCATTGTATGAGAGTGTCCCGTGCATTGTATGAGAGTGTCCCGTGCATTGTATGCGAGTGTCCCGTGCATTGTATGAGAGTGTCCCGTGCATTGTATGAGAGTGTCCCGTGCATTGTATGAGAGTGTCCCGTGCATTGTATGCTAGTGTCCCGTGCATTGTATGAGAGTGTCCCGTGCATTGTATGAGAGTGTCCCGTATATTGTATGCGAGTGTCCCGTGCATTGTATGAGAGTGTCCCGTGCATTGTATGAGAGTGTCCCGTATATTGTATGCGAGTGTCCCGTGCATTGTATGAGAGTGTCCCGTATATTGTATGCGAGTGTCCCGTGCATTGTATGAGAGTGTCCCGTATATTGTATGCGAGTGTCCCGTGCATTGTATGAGAGTGTCCCGTATATTGTAGGCGAGTGTCCCGTGCATTGTATGAGAGTGTCCCGTGCATTGTATGCGAGTGTCCCGTGCATTGTATGAGAGTGTCCCGTGCAGTGTATGAGAGTGTCCCGTGCATTGTATGAGAGTGTCCCGTGCATTGTATGAGAGTGTCCTGTGCATTGTATGCGAGTGTCCCGTGCATTGTATGAGAGTGTCCCGTGCATTGTATGAGAGTGTCCCGTGCATTGTATGAGAGTGTCCCGTGCATTGTATGAGAGTGTCCCGTGCATTGTATGAGAGTGTCCCGTGCATTGTATGAGAGTGTCCCGTGCATTGTATGAGAGTGCCCCGTGCATTGTATGCGAGTGTCCCGTGCATTGTATGAGAGTGTCCCGTGCATTGTATGAGAGTGTCCCGTGCATTGTATGAGAGTGTCCCGTGCATTGTATGCTAGTGTCCCGTGCATTGTATGAGAGTGTCCCGTGCATTGTATGAGAGTGTCCCGTATATTGTATGCGAGTGTCCCGTGCATTGTATGAGAGTGTCCCGTGCATTGTATGAGCGTGTCCCGTGCATTGTATGAGAGTGTCCCGTGCATTGTATGCGAGTGTCCCGTGCATTGTATGAGAGTGTCCCGTGCAGTGTATGAGAGTGTCCCGTGCATTGTATGAGAGTGTCCTGTGCAGTGTATGCAATTGTCCCGTGTATTGTATGTTATTGTCCCGTGTATTGTATGCAATTGTCCCGTGTATTGTATGTTATTGTCCCGTGTATTGTATGCAATTGTCCCCTGTATTGTATGCGAGTGCGAGTGCGTAGCGAGATTACCATAACCATTAAGTCATCTACTATAACCGTTAAGTCAACTACCATAACCATTAAGTCCGTTAAGTCATCTACCATAACCATTAAGTCCGTTAAGTCATCTACCATAACCATTAAGTCATCTACCATAACCATTAAGTCCGTTAAGTCATCTACCATAACCATTAAGTCCGTTAAGTCATCTACCATAACCATTAAGTCATCTACCATAACCATTAAGTCCGTTAAGTCATCTACCATAACCATTAAGTCCGTTAAGTCATCTACCATAACCATTAAGTCATCTACCATAACCATTAAGTCCGTTAAGTCATCTACCATAACCATTAAGTCCGTTAAGTCATCTACCATAACCATTAAGTCATCTACCATAACCATTAAGTCCGTTAAGTCATCTACCATAACCATTAAGTCCGTTAAGTCATCTACCATAACCATTAAGTCATCTACCATAACCATTAAGTCATCTACCATATCCATTAAGTCATCTACCATAACCGTTAAGTCATCTACCATAACCATTAAGTCATCTACCATAACCGTTAAGTCATCTACCATAACCGTTAAGTCATCTACCATATCCATTAAGTCAGTCTACCATAACCATTAAGTCAGTCTACCATAACCATTAAGTCAACTACCATAGCCATTAAGTCAGTCTACCATAGCCATTAAGTCAACTACCATAACCATTAAGTCAGTCTACCATAGCCATTAAGTCATCTACCATAACCATTAAGTCAACTACCATAACCATTAAGTCATCTACCATATCCATTAAGTCAGTCCACCATAACCATTAAGTCAACTACCATAGCCATTAAGTCAGTATACCATAGCCATTAAGTCAACTACCATAACCATTAAGTCAGTCTACAATAGCCATTAAGTCATCTACCATAGCCATTAAGTCAACTACCATAACCATTAAGTCAGTCTACCATAACCATTAAGTCAGTCTACCATAACCATTAAGTCAACTACCATAGCCATTAAGTCAGTCTACCATAGCCATTAAGTCAACTACCATAACCATTAAGTCAGTCTACCATAGCCATTAAGTCATCTACCATAGCCATTAAGTCAACTACCATAACCATTAAGTCATCTACCATAACCATTAAGTCATCTACCATAACCATTAAGTCATCTACCATAGCCATTAAGTCATCTACCATAACCATTAAGTCAGACTGCAATAATGTCAAAATGAATAGTACAATAAAACAGCTGTTACAACAATAACTAGTAAGCATAATTATATTGTTATGAGCAATTTTGTATACACATTTATTTTAGCTCGATTGCGAAACAAGTTCTTGCAACTTATATTAACCACTCTCGAGACCGCATTCCTGATGGAATCCATCGCCACGAGGGAGAGAGAAGAGACAACGTGCAATTTAAATGCATTGGGCACAATCAATCGATATCCAAAAGGGCACAATCGTAACGGCTCCAGCGGAGCTCGAACTCCGGATCTTTCGCACCTGAAGCTATCGTGCATCCACTGCGCTATCACGACTTCCACCCAATGAGCAATGAGATATAAGCTGGAGCCAATAATTGAAGAATACACGGGACAATGAGTACTCCTACCCGGATGCTTTACCGGCGGCGAGGGCAGCTATTCCAAGCACAGATATGATCGCGTCGGCCTATACTACACTTAGTTTATACACATTTATTTTAGCTCGATTGCGAAACAAGTTATTTCAACTTATATAAATCACTCTCGAGACCTCATTCCTGATGGAATCCATCGCCACGAGGGAGAGAGAAGAGGCAACGTGGGAATATAAATGCCTTGCCTAAGGGCACAATCGCAACGGCTCCAGTTGGGCTCGAACTTCGGACCTTTCGCACCTGAAGCGAACGCGCATCCACATCGCTATCACGACTTCTATATACTATACTACATATATATATATATATACTACACTTGCCCTTAATGTTCGCTGGATTATGAATGTATTATAAAATGAATGAAAAAATGTTTTAAGAATTTGAAATCGGTAGGTTGACATGCCAACAATGCTATCTAAGCCAAAATACACCCGAGTATAGACGTTGCGAAATTGAGATATGAGCGTACGCATGTATGGAACGGGTAGCTGCTAGATATTGGACAAACACATGATATTTTACTACTTCAAAATAGATAATAGTTTAAATTGACAGGTTGATACAATACATTCTACACTTAGAAGCTCGCATAAGAGACGTCATGTCAAGCCTTACCTTTGCGATTGTATATCCTTGATAAAAAGATTGTTTTAAAAACTAGATTGAATGTACTGAATTCTACAATTTGCATACTATTTCGGTCATGTACTAACTTTGAGTACATTCGCACTATTGTGGTCATGGACTGTTTATTTCGGTGCGTTGACATATATTGAATACAGGGCTACATGATAATGAAATAACTACCACGGAAACACTGAATTGTAATCTATGAAGCATATGATCTCTATACTACCCATTTTGTACCGCACGTATTTACATACAGACAGGCTGATTGTGTGTGTGTGTTTGTGTGCGTTCTACGTTTTTTTATCGTCGCTACCAGTTGCCCATATGAGCGACGCCTCCTGAAGAGATTAGTCATTTTAGATGTTTGGAGGATAGTGCAATGATACAGACAGAGACCCATTCCAGAATCTCCTCTGGTTGCTTTATGTGCACGGTGTAAAGCATCGACACGAGACTTCGGGTTAAAGTACCATCTGAAAGACTGTTAATGTTATTAGGGTCAGACGGGGCATCGAACCTGCGATCCCTGGAGTACCAGTCCAGCGTGTTACCACTGGACTACAGATCCGTCTGCGACAGGCTGATTATTACGTAGATGAATATTTCTGTCTGATAAATGTACTCAAAACCGAATATATTAATATTTATTTATTTGTCGCAACTTGTATACTTTATGTATTTGTCGCAACTTGTATACTTTATGTATTTGTCGCAACTTGTATACTTTATTTATTTGTCGCAACTTGTATACTTTATGTATTTGTCGCAACTTGTATACTTTATGTATTTGTCGCAACTTGTATACTTTATGTATTTGTCGCAACTTGTATACTTTATGTATTTGTCGCAACTTGTATACTTTATGTATTTGTCGCAACTTGTATACTTTATTTATTTGTCGCAACTTGTGTACTTTATTTATTTGTCGCAACTTGTGTACTTTATTTATTTGTCGCAACTTGTGTACTTTATTTATTTGTCGCAACTTGTATACTTTATTATATATTGTATAACATACACAAAATATTGAAACAGTAATATTTAAACAATGTACAAAACCACTCATGTTTGAGTTATATCTTTTACGTGCACGGTGTTCAGCACCGACAAGAGACTGTTAATTTTGTTAGTGTCAGACAGGGGATCAAACCATGTGAGCGAGCATTCTTGGGTGATTAGTTTCGTGCATTCCTAGCACTGTCGCTTAGTCGTGAATTACTGTAGATGTGTAGAGTGTTGTCTTGTAATGTGTCGGTCTTCAAGTGTTCGATGATGGTGCAATACAATTGACAACTCAAGCATCTGGATAGTTTTTATCGTTTTTAGAAGATGAGCTAAATCAATTCTATAACAAATGAACACGTTTGTTTTTTGTTTTTTTTGGGGGGTTTTTACGTTTATTTATCGTCGCTACCGGTTGCCCATATGAGCGACGCCTCCTGAAGAGATTAGTTATTTTAGATTTTGGAGGATAGTGCATGATACAGACAGAGACCCATTCCAGAGTCTTCTCTGGTTCTTTTACGTGCACGGTGTAAAGCACCGACACGAGACCTCGGTTTAACGTCCCATCTGAAAGACTGTTAATTGTATTAGGGTCAGACGGGGGATCGAACCTGCGATCCCTGGATTACCAGTCCAGCGTGTTACCACTGGACTACATGAACACGAATATAAGATCCTATTTATATAGCATAATCGTCCAATCAACTGTAAATTCATTGACTTGCACATGTTTCATGTACATGCGCTTCAGTTACTATCAATGAAGTGCGTTATGCGGTCGGTTGTAAATGAATAGTAAACACAACAAAACGTAGTTCACATTTTATTTGTAATATGACTCGTATTAGTTATTTTGCTTACGTGATATTCAGCATTTAAATTAATTTAACTATTATAAGGCAAACATCTAGTAAATGTCCAACTCGTCGTTTTGCTATTTATTCAGTATTTATGGATATCAATAATTCGATTATGGATATCCATAAATCGATATATGGATGGATATCCATAATTCCAAGCTATGTATGGATATCCATAATTCCAGGCGCGCCGTGTTGCTATTTATTCAGCATTATGGATATTCATAATTCGAGTTTTGGATATTCCAAAAATCTAATTATGTATATCTAAAAAATCTAATTATGCATATCCAAAAATCGAATTATGGATATCAAATAATTAAAGGATATCCAATAATTAAAAGGAATTATGGATATCCAATAATCGATTTATGGATATCCAAAAATCGAAAGATGGATATCCATAAATGCTGAATAAATAGCAAAACGGCGCATATGGAATTATGGATATACATAAATATTAAATAACGAATAAATAGCAAAACGGCGCCACATACAACTATACAACTGAACTTGTTTACCACATTTATTAAATGTTATTTGGGAACATCCGTCATTATTGTTATAAACACTTGTCGTTCGACCCGTGTTTACTTACTTTGTTTATAGTGTATGCAGCTTCTGTGTCGTCAACCTTTGTCATAAAAAAGGAGCAAAATAAAATATACTTAGACTAAACCAAACTACATCCATACTATATATAGCTCAAGTTCGCTACATTTACTGTGTGCATCGCCGGCTATAGACGTATATGTAGTATTAACAATAGTGGCGGAAATGTAGACGACACATGTACAAGTCACAGGCATTGACGGTGCAAATCGCGCTGAAGTTTAATCAACAGGTTGTGCAAAGTTTCACGATAAGGTGTAAATTGGAAAGTCCATCAAAGCTATTATGGTCAACGTATCCTGATATAGTTTTAACCTAGATATAAGACAGTTATAAGAGTGTCATTACGTTGAACGTTTGTGATATATTACGGATAATGTTACGTGTACTATTTTGTGACACTGCAAAGGTCAATATTGTGGCGCCTCTCATATCGGATATTCGTGGTAGCGTTAGAAGTGCCACACAGAGTGGGGGTTAATGAATCACGAGTATCAACGTTTCTATTCAACAGTGTTTTATTTTTTATGAGACAAGTCCATGCGTAATATAGACCTATTCATAATTTTATGCTGCATATATGCAATTTCTCTAAAGTACATGTATCTAAGCAGCTACAACTTAAAACTATACATGTCATTAATTATACGATGTATTATAATGGTAATCAAATAACCTTGTTTATTTAATTGTGTATTAATTTAATGTTATATTCTTAAATCAATCAAAACTCATCAACCAATAAGTTATGTTCTTATAGTAAATTCAATGTGAGATTCCGTTCTCAGTGAAAGTGTGTCCTCGGTGAAAGTCTGTTCTGTTCTCATACTGAAAAATCGGTCCTTATATACTATTAGACGAATTCCGCCAGACCTGGCGTAAAATAGCGGAAACGGCGTAATCTGGTGTGAAATCCACCCGGCGTAATCCATGCTGGCGTAACATGGCGTAAAACTCGCCTGGCGCAACGACTCCTAGCATAATATTGGCGGAATTGCCCTGGAATTACGCCACGCTCAAGCGGAATATTGACAAATACAACATGTTTATCAATAAAACACTAAACACATACAAATACTATATTTGTAAATAAATTACCTAGGTGCGGCCATGTGTGCATGTACGTGGATTAAGAGTATGCTCTAAATGTCGGTATAGTAGCTGTCACTTTTGACAGGACATAAGCAAAGCACCACACGATACTTTGATTGCGTGACGTCACTCCCAGTCTCCCACAGTACACACATAGCTTCCTGGTACAAGTAAACATTACAAGCATGGTTAAAACGAATATGCAGTCAAGGTATTCGTGGCCGCTAATACTTAAGTTAATACACTCTTCGAAGATTAAAACATGAAAGGAGTCACAAGGTAACTTTCTACGAACAATTTTAATCAATCTCGGTAAACAAAATTAAAGATTTCCCCACCCAATCAGTTCTAACATGAGTGTAAATAATATACAGGCCAGTTGCCACAATATACAGTTTCAAAAATGTAAATCTTATACGTTAATATTACACTGACGTTTATTTACCGTCGCAACCGGTTGCCCGCGTGAGCGCCGCCTCATTTTAGATGTTGGGGGATAGCGCCGACCCATTCCAGTCTCCTCTGGATCTATTACGTGCACTGTGTAAAAACACTGAGTCAAGATATCGGTGTATAGCATCATCCGAAAGAACATGCTACTAGTCATTTTAGCATGGCATAATAGGATCAAACCTGCGTCTCATGGCCTAGGAATCCATCGTGTTGACCTTTGGGTGTGTTTTGACTTCTTGTGACATTTATCTCTGCAACTCTTGTGTATCGCAGTTCTAAAATACTCCCTCATCCGAACAAACCAACATGTTATGTCTCAAAGGACATCGTGTGGCTTCTATGTTAGCTAACAACAGTGACGACCAAACACAAGCAACTGTATGCATACTATTTTCGAAATCTGTGTTGTTGTCATGAAAAGTGTTTAACACTTGATAGTTGGATTTACAATGCAGCAGAATGCGGGAAACAACATCCAAATTTCTAAATTTCTAAAACTGTTCATATTGGGGAAGGGGCAATGGCCACATACCCACATAGTCTACTCCATCGCTTCGTTCAGTCGATGAACATTGCGGACTGGTCACTACTTGCCCCTCATCGCCGTACTGAGAACCGATGCTGGCGGTGTAGAAACTGTCCAAGATTTTACGAAATACCACTGGAGTAAGTTCTTGTATGCAATAATGCTTCGTGCTTTGTTTAATAATTATGCACATTTATTTTATTTTAACTGGATTGCGATGCAAATTCTTACAACATTAGTTGAATCGCCCTCGTGACCTCGTGTCGTGTAGACGTGTATCGGCTTCGTGCTAGAAACGATGTGTTCCGTCAGTGGATCAACTATAATATATCCATTTGAATTTGCATGCGTCTATTACCACACATCATATATAGGCAGTGGTGAACTTGTCACTAGCAATAGTGGTAACAGGTTCGATCCCAGGTTCGATCCCGCTTCTGACCCTAATACAATTAACAGTCTTTCAGATGGGACTTTAAACCGATGTCTCGTGTCTGTGCTGTGCTGTACACCGTGCGCGTAAAAGAACCAGAGGATACTACAGAATGGGTCTCTGTCTGTATCATTGCACTATCCTTCAAAAATCTAAAATGACTAATCTCTTCAGGAGGCGTCGCTCATATGGGTAACCGGTAGCGACGATAAATAAACGCACATCACTAGCAATATTGACAGATTGGTCGACTAGTTGATCCACTGTGCTACAGGGACTGTTTTTTAAATTTTATTTAATGTTTAGACAGATTGCAGTGACTTGCACGTCATGCACTGGTATGCATGTCCCCGTTTTCACAGTCGCCTATTCATCGAAGGTGTCACTAGAAATTGTGTCACTGTGTTGCTTTGTGTCATTTTAATAATAATAATATATAGTGTGTGTTGGGACACGCAGCAATGATCAGTAATAGAATATACTCTGCGGGTGGTTCACTTTTTTATACATTTTTATGTCTTGCTTTCATTTATATTGTTATGCAGGCATTATGTGACAGATAGGCCCATTGGGCCGGGTGCATCGTAAAGTTTAAGTGTAAATATTTTGTATTGAATATTTATGTTTGCATATGTCACTTTAATAAAAACTTACTTACTTTTTTTAATGTTTGCTCGCAATGTTAAATTCATGAAACAGACGCAACACAAGTACTATCTCCAACATTAAAGCTGTCGATGCTTCCTGCATCGATCTTTGCACGTTGTGTCTCTTCTGCTTTTGTTTCCTTAGTTAATATGTTAAATAAGTAAAGGCGGAATTTGGTCAACCTATGCTTTGTTACTTAGTTTTCACCGTATACGTGTACTAAGATTTATAGTCAGTAAATGCAGAATCTGGCCCACCTTTGCTTTGTTACTAAGTTTTCACTGTATAAGTTTACTAAGATTTATAGTCAGTAAAGGCAGAATCTGGCCTACCTTTGCTTTGTTACTTAGTTTTCAGCGTATAAGTTTACTAAGATTTATAGTCAGTAAAGGCGGAAACTGGCCAACCTTTGCTTTGTTACTTAGTTTTCACCATATAAGTTTACTAAGATTTATAGTCAGTAAAGGCAGAATCTGGCCTACCTTTGCTTTGTTACTTAGTTTTCACCGTATAAGTTTACTAAGATTTATAGTCAGTAAAGGCAGAATCTGGCCCAACTTTGTTTTGTTACTTAGTTTTCACCGTATAAGTTTACTAAGATTTATAGTCAGTAAACGTTACAATTACATATCATGAAATTATATTTCAATTGTTCTCGTCATTTAAAATGACATTTTCACAATATGTGTGTTTGTAATTTTAAAGCAACTAGAACCAGGATCATAACAGTTGGGCGGGGTCCAACATGGATATATATGACACTAGTTGTATTCTTCTTGGTGGCGTCCAACTCTATACACTAAATCCTATTTTATTGCAGTGTATACACATACAACACTACACAGATTCACACACAAATGAAAGCAAATGGGTTGGATCTCAAGTTCTATCAACATTAGTAACTCCAGTGTTGCCTAAT
This sequence comes from Archivesica marissinica, assembly GCA_014843695.1. Lineage (NCBI taxonomy): Eukaryota > Metazoa > Mollusca > Bivalvia > Venerida > Vesicomyidae > Archivesica > Archivesica marissinica. Next base: position 68,576,640 of record CM026391.1, read on the forward strand.
ACAACAATGCTCGTCGCCTACTTCTGTCCAATATCCCTTGTGCACGGACAACAAACAATCTTCTGTATGGCGACGATAGTTTACCATTCAAAATCAACAAATCCATCTTTCTAACTGTCCAGGCATACATTGCAGCTACAAAGAGGCTTGATGCATGATTCGACTGCCGGGTGGGTATTCCATGACTACAGGGTGGGTATTCCATGACTACCGGGTGGGTATTCCATGACTACAGGGTGGGTATTCCGTGACTACCGGGTGGGTATTCCATGACTACAGGGTGGGTATTCCGTGACTACCGGGTGGGTATTCCATGACTACCGGGTGGGTATTCCAGGACTACAGGGCGGGTATTCCATGACTACAGGGTGGGTATTCCGTGACTACCGGTTGGGTATTCCGTGACTACCGGTTGGGTATTCCATGACTACCGGGTGGGTATTCCATGACTAGAGGGGGTGTATTCCATGACTACCGGTTGGGTATTCCATGGCTACCGGGTGGGTATTCCATGACTAGAGGGTGTGTATTCCATGACTACCGGGTGGGTATTCCAGGACTACAGGATGGGTATTCCATGACTACAGGGTGGGTATTCCATGACTACCGGTTGGGTATTCCAGGACTACAGGGTGGGTATTCCATGACTACCGGGTGGGTATTCTAGGACTACAGGGTGGGTATTCCAGGACTACAGGGTGGGTATTCCATGACTACCGGGTGGGTATTCCATGACTACCGGGTGGGTATTCCATGACTACAAGGTGGGTATTCCATGACTACAGGGTGGGTATTCCATGACTACAGGGTGGGTATTCCATGACTACAGGGTGGGTATTCCATGACTACAGGGTGGGTATTCCATGACTACAGGGTGGGTATTTCAGGACTACAGTGTGGGTATTCCATGACTACAGGGTGGGTATTCCATGACTACAGGGTGGGTATTCCAGGACTACCTGGTGGGTATTCCGTGACTACCGGTTGGGTATTCCATGACTACAGGATGGGTATTCCATGACTACAGGGTGGGTATTCCGTGACTACCGGGTGTGTATTCCATGACTACAGGGTGGGTATTCCGTGACTACCGGGTGGGTATTCCATGACTACCGGGTGGGTATTCCAGGACTACAGGGCGGGTATTCCATGACTACAGGGTGGGTATTCCGTGACTACCGGTTGGGTATTCCGTGACTACCGGTTGGGTATTCCATGACTACCGGGTGGGTATTCCATGACTAGAGGGGGTGTATTCCATGACTACCGGTTGGGTATTCCATGGCTACCGGGTGGGTATTCCATGACTAGAGGGTGTGTATTCCATGACTACCGGGTGGGTATTCCAGGACTACAGGATGGGTATTCCATGACTACAGGGTGGGTATTCCATGACTACCGGGTGGGTATTCCAGGACTACAGGGTGGGTATTCCATGACTACCGGGTGGGTATTCCAGGACTACAGGGTGGGTATTCCAGGACTACAGGGTGGGTATTCCATGACTACCGGTGGGTATTCCAGGACTACAGGGTGGGTATTCCAGGACTACAGGGTGGGTATTCCATGACTACAGGGTGGGTATTCCATGACTACAGGGTGGGTATTCCATGACTACAGGGTGGGTATTCCAGGACTACAGGGTGGGTATTCCAGGACTACCGGTTGGGTATTCCGTGACTACCGGTTGGGTATTCCATGACTACCGGGTGGGTATTCCATGACTACATGGTGGGTATTCCATGACTACAAGGTGGGTATTCCATGACTACAGGGAGGGTATTCCATGGCTACAGGTTTGGTATTCCATGACTTCCGGGTGGGTATTCCATGACTACAGGATGGGTATTCCATGACTTCCGGGTGGGTATTCCATGACTACAGGATGGGTATTCCATGACTTCCGGGTGGGTATTCCAGGACTACAGGATGGGTATTCCATGACTTCCGGGTGGGTATTCCATGACTACAGGGTGGGTATTCCAGGACTACAGGGTGGGTATTCCAGGACTACAGGGTGGGTATTCCATGACTACAGGTGGTATTCCATGACTACAGGGTGGGTATTCCATGACTACAGGGTGGGTATTCCAGGACTACATGGTGCGTATTCCATGACTACCGGGTGGGTATTCCATGACTACCGGGTGGGTATTCCATGACTACAGGGTGGGTATTCCATGACTACCGGGTGGGTATTCCAGGACTACCGGGTGGGTATTCCATGACTACACGGTGGGTATTCCAGGACTACATGGTGCGTATTCCATGACTACCGGGTGGGTATTCCATGACTACCGGGTGGGTATTCCATGACTACAGGGTGGGTATTCCATGACTACCGGGTGGGTATTCCAGGACTACCGGGTGGGTATTCCATGACTACAGGGTGGGTATTCCATGACTACAGGGTGGGTATTCCAGGACTACCGGGTGGGTATTCCATGACTACATAGTGGGTATTCCATGACTACAGGGTGGGTATTCCAGGACGACCGGGTGGGTATTCCATGACTACCGGGTGGGTATTCCATGACTAGAGGGGGTGTATTCCATGACTACCGGTTGGGTATTCCATGACTACCGGTTGGGTATTCCATGGCTACCGGGTGGGTATTCCATGACTACCGGGTGGGTATTCCAGGAATACAGGGTGGGTATTCCATGACTACATGGTGGGTATTCCATGACTACATGGTGGGTATTCCATGACTACATGGTGGGTATTCCATGACTACAGGGTGGGTATTCCATGACTACATGGTGGGTATTCCATGACTGCCGGGTGGGTATTCCATGACTACATGGTGGGTATTCCATGACTACATGGTGGGTATTCCATGACTACAGGGTGGGTATTCCATGACTACCGGGTGGGTATTCCATGACTACATGGTGGGTATTCCATGACTACCGGGTGGGTATTCCATGACTACCGGGTGGGTATTCCAGGACTACCGGGTGGGTATTCCAGGACTACCGGGTGGGTATTCCAGGACTACCTGGTGGGTATTCCAGGACTACCGGGTGGGTATTCCAGGACTACCGGGTGGGTATTCCAGGACTACCGGGTGGGTATTCCAGCACCCAGGACCAATCGGGGCTATAGAACTTAAGGCAATGCCCGTCATGTCTCACTAACCGCTATCAATGCTAACAACTTTATCTTGTAACATCCTCATGGAATGGAATTTACATAAGCTCTCAGCTTGTTTTCCAATCCATTTCAGATATCCTGTGCATTGTATACCGTATATTTATTGAATGAACTGAATAAAATATGTTTAAACCCCAGTGAAATTAAATAAATAAAGCGAAACTGAATTTGCGTAATTATAGTTCATGTATATAATAAGTTTAGTCTAAATAATAAAGAACAGTTCGTAGTATATGCATACCCCTCGTGTTGATGTGCTCGGGGCAATCCCCCACTCGGACAATTTCTGCCGAGTCATAAGTTAATGTATTGATTTCGGTTTGTTCGCACCATTTGAAAAATACACATAGATTATATTAATTATTCATATTTTACGCTGCTATCTTCTACGTTAACGCACATACGGATCTGTAGTCCAGTGGTAACACGCTGGACTGATAATTCATGGATCGCAGGTTCGAACCCCCGTCTGACACTAATAAAATTAACATCGTTCATCCATTCCAGAGTTACATCTGCACGGTGTACAGTACCGACACGAGACCTCGGTTTAACGTCCCATCTGAAAGACTGTTAATTTTATTAGGGTCAGACGGGGGATCGTACCTGCGATCCCTGGATTATCAGTCCAGGGTGTTAACCACTGGACTACAGATCCGTCTGTAGGTATCGGCATTGAATCAATCACAATAAATAATTAAAATAAGAAATGCTCATACACAAGTGTTATTATGCATAGGTATAACGCATACATACATCTTATTATGCGTAAGTATAACACATACATACATCTTATTATGCGTAAGTATAACGCATACATACATCTTATTATGCATAGGTATAACGCATACATACATCTTATTATGCGTAAGTATAACACATACATACATCTTATTATGCGTAAGTATAACGCATACATACATCTTAGTATGCGTAAGTATAACGCATACATACATCTTATTATGCGTAGGTATAACACATACATACATCTTATTATGCGTAGGTATAACACATACATACATCTTATTATGCGTAAGTATAACACATACATACATCTTATTATGCGTAAGTATAACGCATACATACATCTTATTATGCGTAAGTATAACGCATACACACGTCTTATTATGCGTAGGTATAACTCATACATACGTCTTATTATGCGTAGGTATAACTCATACATACGTCTTATTATGCGTAGGTATAACTCATACATACGTCTTATTATGCGTAGGTATAACTCATACATACGTCTTATTATGCGTAGGTATAACGCATACACACGTCTTATTATGCGTAGGTATAACTCATACATACGTCTTATTATGCGTAGGTATAACTCATACATACGTCTTATTATGCGTAGGTATAACTCATACATACGTCTTATTATGCGTAGGTATAACTCATACATACGTCTTATTATGCGTAGGTATAACGCATACACACGTCTTATTATGCGTAGGTATAACTCATACATACGTCTTATTATGCGTAGGTATAACTCATACATACGTCTTATTATGCGTAGGTATAACTCATACATACGTCTTATTATGCGTAGGTATAACTCATACATACGTCTTATTATGCGTAGGTATAACGCATATACACGTCTTATTATGCGTAAGTATAACACATATACACGTCTTATTATGCGTAAGTATAACTCATACACAAGTGTTATTATGCGTAGGTATAACGCATACACAAGTGTTAGTATGCGTAAGTATAACTCATACACAAGTGTTATTATGCGTAAGTATAACTCATACACAAGTGTTATTATGCGTAGGTATAACGCATACACAAGTGTTATTATGCGTAAGTATAACTCATACACAAGTGTTATTATGCGTAAGTATAACTCATACACAAGTGTTATTATGCGTAAGTATAACGCATACATACGTCTTATTATGCGTAGGTATAACGCATACATACATCTTATTATGCGTAGGTATAACGCATACATACGTCTTAGTATGCGTAAGTATAACACATACATACATCTTATTATGCGTAGGTATAACGCATACATACGTCTTAGTATGCGTAAGTATAACACATACATACGTCTTATTATGCGTAAGTATAACACATACACACGTCTTAGTATGCGTAAGTATAACACATACATACATCTTATTATGCGTAAGTATAACACATACACACGTCTTATTATGCGTAAGTATAACACATACACACGTCTTATTATGCGTAGGTATAACACATATACACGTCTTATTATGCGTAAGTATAACACATACATACATATTATTATGCGTAGGTATAACACATATACACGTCTTATTATGCGTAGGTATAACACATACACACGTCTTATTATGCGTAAGTATAACACATATACACGTCTTATTATGCGTAAGTATAACACATACACACGTCTTATTATGCGTAAGTATAACACATACATACATCTTATTATGCGTAGGTATAACGCATACATACATCTTATTATGCATAGGTATAACACATATACACGTCTTATTATGCGTATGTATCACGCATATACACGTCTTATTGAAACAAATTGTCATGTGACTGCTTTCTTAACACTTATTTTCAAAAATAACGTATTACATGACAATTAAGTTGCAATCAAGAAATACAAAAATAAAATAAAGTTCAGTAATATATAATTATATACATATGCAGGGGCATTTTGCTTTCATATGAACCAAATATACGTAGTTCCTGACGACTGGATAAATTAGCTGCACTCGCTTAGTACAACAGGTCCTATAACCTTGTACTGCCGCCTGATTAATTGTGTTTTGAAAATTTGAAACCGGAGGCTAACAGATAATAAGTGCATGTGGACTGAACATCGAAATATTGTTAGAAGTTGCGACGAGCTTAGTCATTTAAAATACATACATTACGGTACATGTATCTATTGATAGGCTATTTAAAGAAATGCTCGAGATGGGCCCAGTATGCAATATTTTTTGCATGAAATTTGAGACAATCCAAGCAATGCATTGTCCGTCAACATTACAGTTAATCCTATACATACAGGTAGGTTACACTATATGAAGTGTGACATTGCATGTTTTTATGATATTTTGAAAGTATGTCGTGTGTGTTTTTAACTCAACCATGTATATCCTCCCATGTATGCACTGGGTCTGAGTATATAACATGTACGAGAATTGGGGCATACAGGCTGTCTATAACATATCTCCGGGAATGGGGACATACCGAATGGGTGCATACATGCCATATATAACACATATCCGGGAATGGGGACATACATGCTATATATAACATTTCTCCGGGAATGGGGACATAGAGAATGGAGTCATACATGCTATATATAACATATCTCCGGGAATGGGGACATACATGCTATATATAACATATCTCCGGGAATAGGGACATCGAGAATGGGGACATAGAGAATGGGGGGCATACATGCTATATATACCATATCTCCGGGAATAGGGACATCGAGAATGGGGACATAGAGAATGGGGGGCATACATGCTATATATACCATATCTCCGGGAATAGGGACATCGAGAATGGGGACATAGAGAATGGGGACATACATGCTATATATAACATATCTCCGGGAATGGGGACATACATGCTATATATAACATATCTCCGGGAATGGGGACATACATGCTATATATAACATATCTCCGGGAGTGGGGACATACATGCTAGATATAACATATCTCCGGGAATGGGGACATAGATAATGGGGACATACATGCTATATATAACATATCTCCGGGAATGGGGACATAGAGAATGGGGACATACATGCTATATATAACATATCTCCGGGAATGGAGACATACATGCTATATATAATACATCTCCTGGAATGGGGACATAGAAAATGGGGACATAGATGCTATATATAACATATCTCCGGGAATGGGGACATACATGCTATATATAACACATCTCCGGGAATGGGGACATAGAGAATGGGGACATACATGCTATATATAACACATCTCCGGGAATGGGGACATAGAGAATGGGGACATACATGCTATATATAACACATCTCCGGAATGGGGCATACATGCTATATATAACATATCTCCGGGAATGGGGACATAGAGAATGGGGACATACATGCTATATATAACACATCTCCGAGAATGGGGACATAGAGAATGGGGACATACATGCTATATATAACACATCTCCGAGAATGGGGACATACATGCTATATATAACACATCTCCGAGAATGGGGACATAGAGAATGGGGACATAGATGCTATATATAACACATCTCCGGGAATGGAGACATAGAGAATGGGGACATACATGCTATATATAACACATCTCCGGGAATGGGGACATATAGAATGGAGACATACATGCTATATATAACATATCTCCGGGAATGGGGACATAGAGTATGGAGACATACATGCTATATATAACATATCTCCGGGAATGGGGACATAGAGTATGGAGACATACATGCTATATATAACATATCTCCGGGAATGGGGACATACATGCTATATATAACATATCTCCGGGAATGGGGACATAGAGAATGGGGACATACATGCTATATATAACATATCTCTGGGAATGGGGACATAGATGCTATATATAACATATATCCGGGAATGGGGACATAGAGAATGGGGACATACATGCTATATATAACACATCTCCGGGAATGGAGACATATAGAATGGGGACATACATGCTATATATAACATAACTTCGGGATGGGGATATACATGCTATACATAACATATCTCCGGGAATGGGGACATACATGCTATATATAACATATCTCCGGGAATGGAGACATACATGCTATATATAACATATCTCCGGGAATGGGGACATAGATGCTATATATAACATATCTCCGGGAATGGAGACATAGATGCTATATATAACATATCTCCGGGAATAGGGACCTAGATGCTATATATAAAATATCTCCGGGAATGGGGACATATATGCTATATATAACATATCTCCGGCAATGGGGACATATATGCTATATATAACATATCTCCGGGACTGGAGACATACATGCTATATATAGCATATCTCCGGGAATGGAGACATACACGCTATATATAGCATATCTTCGGGAATGGGGACATAGAGAATGGGGACATACATGCTATATATATAACATATCTCCGGGAATGGGGACATACATGCTATATATAACATATCTCCGGGAATGGAGACATACATGCTATATATAACATAACTTCGGGAATGGGGACATACATGCTATATATAACATATCTCCGGGAATGGAGACATACATGCTATATATAACATAACTTCGGGAATGGGGACATATAGAATGGAGACATACATGCTATATATAACATATATCCGGGAATGGGGACATAGAGAATGTGGACATAGAGAATGGGGACATACATACTATATATAACATATCTCCGGAAATGTGGACATAGAGAATGTGGACATAGAGAATGGGGACATACATACTATATACAACATATCTCCTGGAATGTGGACATAGATACTGTGGACATAGAGAATGTGGACATAGAGAATGTGGACATAGAGAATGTGGACATAGAGAATTCGGACATAGATAATGCAAACTAGAACAAACCCCTGTAATGGGGACACGCATACTACAACAAACCTCTGAAAGTGAGCACCCACTTGCTGAAGCTTTGACCCCCACCTGTAATCCTAATAACCTGTCTTCTGACTATACCCTCGGTGTATATATAATCGGGTGGATATACCTTCATAACGACATCACCAATTACAGGTAGACGATACATATATGATATATCGATAGTAGATAACCGTGAACAATATATGAGCACGACATGCTCACATGACTACTTAAACATACGACATGCACATATACCTACTTAAACACACGACATGTACACATACCTACTTAAACATACGACATGTACACATAACTACTTAAACATACGGCATGAAAACATACCTACTTAAACATACGGCATGCACACATACCTACTTAAACATACGACATGCACACATACCTACTTAAACATGCGACATGTACACATACCTACTTAAACATACGGCATGAACACATACCTACTTAAACATACGACACGCACACATACCTACTTAAACATACAACATGTACACATACCTATTTAAACATGCGACATGTACACATACCTACTTAAACATACGACATGTACACATACCTACTTAAACATACAACATGTACACATACCTACTTAAACATACAACATGTACACATACCTACTTAAACATACAACATGTACACATACCTACTTAAACATGCGACATGTACACATAACTACTTAAACATATACGGCATGAACACATACCTACTTAAACATACGGCATGTACACATAACTACTTAAACATATACGACATGTACACATACCTACTTAAACATACGGCATGTACACATAACTACTTAAACATATACGACATGTACACATACCTACTTAAACATACGACATGTACACATAACTACTTAAACATATACTGCATGAACACATACCTACTTAAACATACGACATACACAGATAACTACTTAGATATACGGCATGCACATATACCTACTTAACATACGGCATGAACACATACCTACTTAAACATACGGCATGAACACATACCTACTTAAACATACGGCATGAACACATACCTACTTAAACATACGGCATGAACACATACCTACTTAAACATACGACATGCACATATACCTACTTAAACATGCGACACGCACACATACCTACTTAAACATACGACATGCACACATACCTACTTAAACATGCGACATGTACACATACCTACTTAAACATACGACATACACACATACCTATTTAAACATACGACATGCACACATACCTATTTAAACATACGACATGCAAACATACCTACTTAAACATACGACACGAACAAATACCTACTTAAACATACGACATGCACACATACCTATTTAAACATACGACATGCACACATACCTACTTAAATATACGACATGCACACATACCTATTTAAACATACGACATGCACACATACCTACTTAAACATACGACACGAACACATACCTACTTAAACATACGACATACACACATACCTACTTAAATATACGGCATGCACACATACTTATTTAAACATACGACATACACACATACCTACTTAAATATACGACATGCACATATACCTACATAAACATACGACATATACACATACCTACTTAAACATATGACATGCACACATACCTACTTAACCATACGACACGAACACATACCTACTTAAACATACGGCATGAACACATACCTACTTAAACATACGACACGCACACATACCTACTCAAACATACGACACGCACACATACCTACTTAAACATACGACACGAACACATACCTACTTAAATATACGACATGCACACATACTTATTTAAACATACGACATGCACACATACCTACTTAAACATACGACATGCACACATACCTACTTAATATACGACATGCACACATACCTACTTAAACATACGACATGCACACATACCTACCTAAGCATACGACATGCACACATACCTACTTAAACATACGACATGCACACATACCTACTTAAACATACGACATGCACACATACCTACTTAAACATACGACATGCACACATACCTACTTAAACATACGACATGCACACATACCTACTTAATATACTACATGCACACATACCTACTTAAACATACGACATGCACACATACCTATATACTTAATCATATGAATTAACCACAATGCCTCCAACCGAGCCTGCCCAGGAAAGGTGTTGTTAGGTAAACTGCCCGTCGCTCAAATGGGAAACCGGTAGCGACGTTAAATAAACTTAAATACAAAAAAATGTCTACATACTAGTATTTAATGTTAAAATTATATGTTTCATTTATACTGTTTTCGATTTGACTTCTTAAACCCTTGATCTCTAACTCTGCAGTGCAGCAAAATCTCGAATTACCTATATTCACATTACATTCCAGTGCACCTACACTCATGTTTGGACTATTTAATTATTAGCTAGGAAGATGATTATTCTTTTTTTCTCTCGGACGTATGTTGTTGTTCTTAGTTCTGTTTCTAATAGGCCTTTCTAACTTGGCTGTCCGATAAGCGCGGTGGTTAGCGCGCTCGCTTCTCATCAATGCAATCCTGGTTCGATCCTCGGACCGGGATGTATGCGAGATGGTACGGTGGTCTCCAGATCGGACACGTGGGCTTTCTCCGGGTATTGCGGACTCCTCCCACATGAATGACCACATTTACACTTTCATCCTCGCCAACGACAGTGATTAATATGTTGTTAAAACTTGCTTCACAATCATTGTAAAATAAATAAATTTTAAACTTAACTTATGGGAACTACGAGACTCATAAATGAAAGTCATGAACCGAAATTTGTAACACACCCCTACGACTATTTAACAATGTATTGTGTAATGTTTAAAACAATTAAATGCCAGTGTTGGTATCTTATTGTAAGTATGTTCCATTAATGGTAAAACGCTGGACTGGTAATCCAGGGATCACAGGTTCGATCCCCCGTCTGACCCTAATAAAATTAACAGACTTTCAGATGGGACGTTAAACCGAGGTCTCGTGTCGGTGCTTTACACCGTGCACGTAAAAGAACCAGAGGAAACTCTGGAATGGGTCTCTGTCTGTATCATTGCACTATCCTCCAAACATCTAAAATGACACACAGACTAAAGCCGTGAACCAGCTTACATGCATTGGTCACACTAGTCAATCTCCGTCATATGATTTGATTTATGAACAAAGACACAAGTTGAATAATACGGTGTTACTTTAGGGCCACCGCCCACTCTTTAATATAAACAGTGCGCGAAACTCGAAGACACGGAAGCTAACCACGAAGACCTGATGTGTGGCGTTACTTTGAAAACCAAAAAAATATTCTGGCATTTCGTGTTTTGCCATCTTAACTTATTTTGTGAAAGAGGATGCGTCGGTCATCACTGTACTATCTTCCAAAAATCTAAAATCTCTCCAGGAGGCGTCGCTCATATAGGCAACCGGTAGCGACGATAAATAAACGTAATACACACACCTTGCTCAATGACACTACATACGTGGTCTGACTGAGTGTCTATTCCAAATCCGACGCTCTACCACTGGACCATGAATCATGTTGAAGGAACCAAACGTTGTGCAATATATTACGGCTAATGTAGAATATCGCTATCCCCCAACCGTCTCCGTGGCCCATTGGTTAAGGTGTCCGCCTACGGAGCGGGAGGTCAATGGTTCGAATCTCGTCAGGGGTTTGTTCTGATATGGCCGGTTGGTGAACCGCCAGCTAGTTAAATAATGGTTACCGATTGCCTACCAGCCTGGCGCCTGGCATACAAGCATAGTATTCGGGAAGTACTGATATTCATTAAAAAAGAGGTGTCTCATAAGTCAGAAATGGTTGGCCCTTTAAATAGGGGTGACACTATAATAAAGAAACACTTTACTTCACTTTACTGTATGCATGCATGTTGAAGAGTTGAATCGATGACATCTAAGTTTGAGCATGGCACATTGTCTTACACTGACCTTCCTACTTCTGTAATATTTACATCATCTGATGTAAATATGTCTCTCTATAGTCTAGACAGGCGTTGATAATCTAGGTTAAAGATTATAACAATTTGGTACAACATAATTTCACTTTGTAGTCGTCATGGATAGTGTGGATGGTCTATGGGCATCGGGTAGTGCGGAAGCTCAATGGGCATCGGATCAGCGTAGCTCATATACATTGTCAGTTGGATCATCCTATATTACGCAGATCTTCAGTCACCTCACAGCATAGGGCGTAGTAGAAACCACACGCGATATCTGTGCACAGTTGGTTCATCCTCGAGGTCGTAGATCTTCAGTCACGTCACAGCATATAGCGTAGTAGAAACCACACGCGATATCTGTGCACAGTTGGTTCATCCTCGAGATCGTAGATCTTCAGTGACGTCACAGCATATAGCGTAGTAGAAACCACACGCAATATCTGTGCACAGTTGGTTCATCCTCGAGTTCGTAGATCTTCAGTCACGTCACAGCATAGGCGTAGTAGAATCCACACGCAATATGTGTGCACTGTTGGTTCATCATCGATTACGTTGATCTTCAATCACGCCACATCATAGGCGTAGTAGAAACCACACGCGATATCTGTGCACAGTTGGTTCATACTCGATTACGTTGATCTTCCGTCACATCACATCATATGCGTAGTAGAAATAACACGCGATATATGTGCACAGTTGTGAACAGCCGTACACAAGGTGTAGGGTACATCAATAGGGCACACGGTCCAGAAGGTTGCACATACACACAATGCAACCTAGTACATTCAGACCATGCACTCCGGGGAACATGTACATGGTGGTGTAGGCTACAGCGATAGGGCACACGTTCCAAAATGTTGTACGTACACAAAAGACAACCTAGTACATTCAGATCATGCACTCCGGGGAACATGTACATGGTGGTGTAGGCTACAGCGATAGTGCACACATTCCAGAAGGTTGCACACATGCACACTCGAAGATAGCTGACATGCACAGTCGTAGATAGCTGACATGCACACTCGTAGATAGCTGACATGCACAGTCGTAGATAGCTGTCATGCACACTCGTAGATAGCTGTCATGCACACTCGTAGATAGCTGACATGCACACTCGAAGATAGCTGTCATGCACACTCGAAGATAGCTGTCATGCACACTCGAAGATAGCTGTCATGCACAGTCGTAGATAGCTGTCATGCACATTCGTAGATAGCTGCCATGTACAGTCGAAGATAGCTGACATGCACCGTCGAAGATAGCTGACATGCACAGTAGAAGATAGCTGACATGCACAGTCGAAGATAGCTGTCATGCACACTCGAAGATAGCTGTCATGCAGTCGAAGATAGCTGACATGCACAGTCGAAGATAGCTGTCATGCACAATCGAAGATAGCTGTCATGCACAGTCGAAGATAACTGTCATATGTGTTCGAAAATAGCTGTCATGCATAGTCGATAATAGCTGTCATGCACAGTCGAAGATAGCTGTCATGCACAATCGAAGATAGCTGTCATGCACATCCGTAGATAGCTGACATGCACAGTCGAAGATAGCTGTCATGCACAGTCGACGTTGGCTGTCATGCACAGTCGAAGATAGCTGTCATGCACAGTCTAAGATAGCTGACATGCACAGTCTAAGATAGCTGTCATACACACTCGAAGATAGTTGTCATGCACAGTCGAAGATAGCTTCCATGCACAGTCGAAGATAGCTGTCGTGCACACTCGAAGATAGCTGTCATACACAGTCGAAGATAGCTGTCATACACACTCGAAGATAGCTGTCATGCACAGTCGAAGATAGCTGTCATGCACAGTAGAAGCTAGCTGTCATGCACAGTAGAAGATAGCTGTCATGCACAGTAGAAGATAGCTGACATGCACAGTAGAAGATAGCTGTCATGCACAGTAGAAGATAGCTGTCATGCACAGTAGAAGTTAGCTGTCATGCACACTCGAAGATAGCTGTCATGCACAGTCGAAGATAGCTGTCATGCACATTCGTAGATAGCTGACATGCACACTCGAAGATAGCTGTCATGCACTGTCGAAGATAGCTGTCATGCACACTCGAAGATAGCTGTCATAAACAGTCGAAGATAGCTGTCATGCACATTCGTAGATAGCTGACATGCACACTCGAAGATAGCTGTCATGCACAGTCGAAGATAGCTGTCATGCACAGTCGATGATAGCTGTCATACACAGTCGAAGATAGCTGTCATACACACTCGAAGATAGTTGTCATGCACAGTCGAAGATAGCTTCCATGCACAGTCGAATATAGTTGTCATGCACAGTCGAAGATGGCTGTCATGCACAGTCGAAGATAGCTGTCATGCACAGTCTAAGATAGCTGTCATGCACATTCGTAGATAGCTGACATGCACACTCGAAGATAGCTGTCATGCACAGTCTAAGATAGCTGTCATGCACATTCGTAGATAGCTGACATGCACACTCGAAGATAGCTGTCATGCACAGTCGACGATAGCTGTCATGCACAGTCGAAGATAGCTGACATGCACAGTAGAAGATAGCTGACATGCACAGTCGAAGATAGCTGTCATGCACAGTCGAAGATAGCTGTCATGCACAGTCGAAGATAGCTGTCATGCACACTCGAAGATAGCTGTCATACACAGTCGAAGATAGCTGTCATGCACATTCGTAGATAGCTGACATGCACAGTCGAAGATAGCTGTCATGCACAGTCGAAGATAGCTGTCATGCACAGTCGATGATAGCTATCATGCACAGTCGAAGATAGCTGACATGCACAGTCTGAGATAGCTGTCATGCACAGTCGAAGATAGCTGTCATACACACTCGAAGATAGTTATCATTCACAGTCGAAGATAGCTTCCATGCACAGTCGAAGATAGCTGTCATGCACAGTCGAAGATAGCTGTCATGCACAGTCGAAGATAGCTGTCATGCACAGTCTAAGATAGCTGTCATGCACACTCGAAGATAGCTGTCATGCACAGTCGAAGATAGCTGCCATGCACAGTCGAAGATAGCTGCCATGCACAGTCGAAGATAGCTGCCATGCACAGTCGAAGATAGCTGCCATGCACAGTCGAAGATAGCTGACATGCACAGTCGAAGATAGCTGACATGCACAGTAGAAGATAGCTGTCATGCACAGTAGAAGATAGCTGATATGCACAGTAGAAGATAGCTGTCATGCACAGTAGAAGATAGCTGTCATGCACAGTCGAAGATAGCTGTCATGCACAGTAGAAGATAGCTGTCATGCACAGTAGAAGATAGCTGTCATGCACAGTAGAAGATAGCTGACATGCACAGTCATAGATAGTTGTCATGCACAGTCGAAGATAGCTGTCATGCACAGTCGAAGATAGCTGACATGCACAGTCGAAGATAGCTGTCATGCACAGTCGAAGATAGCTGTCATGCACAGTCGAAGATAGCTGTCATGCACAGTTGAAGATAGCTGCCATGCACAGTCGAAGATAGCTGTCATGCACAGTAGAAGATAGATGACATGCACAGTAGAAGATAGCTGTCATGCACAGTAGAAGATAGCTGTCATGCACAGTAGAAGATAGCTGACATGCACAGTCATAGATAGTTGTCATGCACAGTCCAAGATAGCTGTCATGCACAGTCGAAGATAGCTGACATGCACAGTCGGAGATAGCTGTCATGCACATTCGAAGATAGCTGTCATGCACAGTCGAAGATAGCTGCCATGCACAGTCGAAGATAGCTGTCATGCACAATCGAAGATAGCTGTCATGCACAGTAGAAGATAGCTGTCATGCACAGTAGAAGATAGCTGTCATGCACAGTAGAAGATAGCTGACATGCACAGTCATAGATAGTTGTCATGCACAGTCCAAGATAGCTGTCATGCACAGTCGAAGATAGCTGACATGCACAGTCGGAGATAGCTGTCATGCACAATCGAAGATAGCTGTCATGCACAGTCGAAGATAGCTGTCATGCACAGTCGAAGATAGCTGTCATGCACAGTCGAAGATAGCTGTCATGCATACTCGAAGATAGCTGTCATACACAGTCGAAGATAGCTGTCATACACACTCGAAGATAGTTGTCATGCACAGTCGAAGATAGCTGATATGCACAGTAGAAGATAGCTGTCATGCACAGTCGACGTTGGCTGTCATGCACAGTCGAAGATAGCTGTCATGCACAGTCTAAGATAGCTGACATGCACAGTCTAAGATAGCTGTCATGCACAGTAGAAGATAGCTGTCATGCACAGTAGACGATAGCTGTCATGCACAGTAGAAGATAGATGACATGCACAGTAGAATATAGCTGTCACGCACAGTAGAAGAAAGCTGTCATGCACAGTAGAAGATAGCTGTCATGCACACTCGAAGATAGCTGTCATACACAGTCGAAGATAGCTGTCATGCACATTCGTAGATAGCTGACATGCACACTCGAAGATAGCTGTCATGCACAGTCGAAGATAGCTGTCATGCACAGTCGATGATAGCTGTCATACACAGTCGAAGATAGCTGTCATACACACTCGAAGATAGTTATCATTCACAGTCGAAGATAGCTTCCATGCACAGTCGAAGATAGCTGTCATGCACAGTCGAAGATGGCTGTCATGCACAGTCGAAGATAGCTGTCATGCACAGTCTAAGATAGCTGTCATGTACACTCGAAGATAGCTGTCATGCACAGTCGATGATAGCTGTCATCACAGTCGAAGATAGCTGTCATCACATCGAAGATAGTTCACAGTCGAAGATAGCTTCCATGCACAGTCGAAGATAGCTGTCATGCACAGTCGAAGATGGCTGTCATGCACAGTCGAAGATAGCTGTCATGCACAGTCTAAGATAGCTGTCATGTACACTCGAAGATAGCTGGCATGCACAGTCGAAGATAGCTACCATGCACAGTCGACGATAGCTGCCATGCACAGTCGAAGATAGATGCCATGCACAGTCGAAAATAGCTGCCATGCACCGTCGAAGATAGCTGACATGCACAGTTGAAGATAGCTGACATGCACAGTAGAAGATAGCTGTCATGCACAGTAGAAGATAGCTGATATGCACAGTAGAAGATAGCTGTCATGCACAGTAGAAGATAGCTGTCATGCACAGTCGAAGATAGCTGTCATGCACAGTAGAAGATAGCTGTCATGCTCAGTAGAAGATAGCTGTCATGTACAGTAGAAGATAGCTGACATGCACAGTCATAGATAGTTGTCATGCACAGTCCAAGATAGCTATCATGCACAGTCGAAGATAGCTGACATGCACAGTCTGAGATAGCTGTCATGCACAGTCGAAGATAGCTGTCATGCACAGTCGAAGATAGCTGTCATGCACAGTTGAATATAGCTGCCATGCACAGTCGAAGATAGCTGTCATGCACAGTAGAAGATAGATGACATGCACAGTAGAATATAGCTGTCATGCACAGTAGATGATAGCTGTCATGCACAGTAGAAGATAGCTGACATGCACAGTCATAGATAGTTGTCATGCACAGTCCAAGATAGCTGTCATGCACAGTCGAAGATAGCTGACATGCACAGTCGGAGATAGCTGTCATGCACATTCGAAGATAGCTGTCATGCACAGTCGAAGATAGCTGCCATGCACAGTCGAAGATAGCTGTCATGCACAATCGAAGATAGCTGTCATGCACAGTAGAAGATAGCTGTCATGCACAGTAGAAGATAGCTGTCATGCACAGTAGAAGATAGCTGACATGCACAGTCATAGATAGTTGTCATGCACAGTCCAAGATAGCTGTCATGCACAGTCGAAGATAGCTGACATGCACAGTCGAAGATAGCTGTCATGCACAATCGAAGATAGCTGTCATGCACAGTCGAAGATAGCTGTCATGCACAGTCGAAGATAGCTGTCATGCACAGTCGAAGATAGCTGTCATGCACACTCGAAGATAGCTGTCATGCACAGTCGAAGATAGCTGTCATGCACAGTCGAAGATAGCTGTCATGCACAGTCGAAGATAGCTGATATGCACAGTAGAAGATAGCTGTCATGCACAGTCGAAGATAGCTGTCATGCACAGTCGAAGATAGCTGTCATGCACAGTCTAAGATAGCTGACATGCACAGTCTAAGATAGCTGTCATGCACAGTAGAAGATAGCTGTCATGCACAGTAGAAGATAGCTGTCATGCACAGTAGAAGATAGATGACATGCACAGTAGAATATAGCTGTCACGCACAGTAGAAGAAAGCTGTCATGCACAGTAGAAGATAGCTGTCATGCACACTCGAAGATAGCTGTCATGCACAGTCGAAGATAGCTGTCATGCACACTCGAAGATAGCTGTCATACACAGTCGAAGATAGCTGTCATGCACATTCGTAGATAGCTGACATGCACACTCGAAGATAGCTGTCATGCACAGTCGAAGATAGCTGTCATGCACAGTCGATGATAGCTGTCATACACAGTCGAAGATAGCTGTCATACACACTCGAAGATAGTTATCATTCACAGTCGAAGATAGCTTCCATGCACAGTCGAAGATAGCTGTCATGCACAGTCGAAGATGGCTGTCATGCACAGTCGAAGATAGCTGTCATGCACAGTCTAAGATAGCTGTCATGTACACTCGAAGATAGCTGGCATGCACAGTCGAAGATAGCTACCATGCACAGTCGACGATAGCTGCCATGCACAGTCGAAGATAGATGCCATGCACAGTCGAAAATAGCTGCCATGCACCGTCGAAGATAGCTGACATGCACAGTTGAAGATAGCTGACATGCACAGTAGAAGATAGCTGTCATGCACAGTAGAAGATAGCTGATATGCACAGTAGAAGATAGCTGTCATGCACAGTAGAAGATAGCTGTCATGCACAGTCGAAGATAGCTGTCATGCACAGTAGAAGATAGCTGTCATGCTCAGTAGAAGATAGCTGTCATGTACAGTAGAAGATAGCTGACATGCACAGTCATAGATAGTTGTCATGCACAGTCCAAGATAGCTATCATGCACAGTCGAAGATAGCTGACATGCACAGTCTGAGATAGCTGTCATGCACAGTCGAAGATAGCTGTCATGCACAGTCGAAGATAGCTGTCATGCACAGTTGAATATAGCTGCCATGCACAGTCGAAGATAGCTGTCATGCACAGTAGAAGATAGATGACATGCACAGTAGAATATAGCTGTCATGCACAGTAGAAGATAGCTGTCATGCACAGTAGAAGATAGCTGACATGCACAGTCATAGATAGTTGTCATGCACAGTCCAAGATAGCTGTCATGCACAGTCGAAGATAGCTGACATGCACAGTCGGAGATAGCTGTCATGCACATTCGAAGATAGCTGTCATGCACAGTCGAAGATAGCTGTCATGCACAGTCGAAGATAGCTGTCATGCACAGTCGAAGATAGCTGTCATGCACACTCGAAGATAGCTGTCATACACAGTCGAAGATAGCTGTCATACACACTCGAATATAGTTGTCATGCACAGTCGAAGATAGCTGATATGCACAGTAGAAGATAGGTGTCTTGCACAGTCGACGTTGGCTGTCATGCACAGTCGAAGATAGCTGTCATGCACAGTCTAAGATAGCTGACATGCACAGTCTAAGATAGCTGTCATGCACAGTCTAAGATAGCTGTCATACACACTCGAAGATAGTTGTCATGCACAGTCGAAGATAGCTTCCATGCACAGTCGAAGATAGCTGTCATGCACAATCGAAGATAGCTGTCATGCACAGTAGAAGATAGCTGTCATGCACAGTAGAAGATAGCTGTCATGCACAGTAGAAGATAGCTGTCATGCACAGTAGAAGATAGATGACATGCACAGTAGAAGATAGCTGTCATGCACAGTAGAAGATAGCTGTCATGCACAGTCTAAGATAGCTGTCATACACACTCGAAGATAGTTGTCATGCACAGTCGAAGATAGCTTACAGGCACAGTCGAAGATAGCTGTCATGCACAATCGAAGATAGCTGTCATGCACAGTAGAAGATAGCTGTCATGCACAGTAGAAGATAGCTGTCATGCACAGTAGAAGATAGATGACATGCACAGTAGAATATAGCTGTCATGCACAGTAGAAGATAGCTGTCATGCACACTCGAAGATAGCTGTCATGCACAGTCGAAGATAGCTGTCATGCACACTCGAAGATAGCTGTCATACACAGTCGAAGATAGCTGTCATGCACATTCGTAGATAGCTGACATGCACACTCGAAGATAGCTGTCATGCACAGTCGAAGATAGCTGTCATGCACAGTCGATGATAGCTGTCATACACAGTCGAAGATAGCTGTCATACACACTCGAAGATAGTTATCATGCACAGTCGAAGATAGCGTCCATGCACAGTCGAAGATAGCTGTCATGCACAGTCGAAGATGGCTGTCATGCACAGTCGAAGATAGCTGTCATGCACTGTCTAAAATAGCTGTCATGTACACTCGAAGATAGCTGTCATGCACAGTCGAAGATAGCTGACATGCACAGTCTAAGATAGCTGTCATGCACAGTAGAAGATAGCTGTCATGCACAGTAGACGATAGCTGTCATGCACAGTAGAAGATAGATGACATGCACAGTAGAATATAGCTGTCACGCACAGTAGAAGAAAGCTGTCATGCACAGTAGAAGATAGCTGTCATGCACACTCGAAGATAGCTGTCATGCACAGTCGAAGATAGCTGTCATGCACACTCGAAGATAGCTGTCATACACAGTCGAAGATAGCTGCCATGCACATTCGTAGATAGCTGACATGCACACTCGAAGATAGCCTGTCATGCACAGTCGAAGATAGCTGTCATGCACAGTCGATGATAGCTGTCATACACAGTCGAAGATAGCTGTCATACACACTCGAAGATAGTTATCATTCACAGTCGAAGATAGCTTCCATGCACAGTCGAAGATAGCTGTCATGCACAGTCGAAGATGGCTGTCATGCACAGTCGAAGATAGCTGTCATGCACAGTCTAAGATAGCTGTCATGTACACTCGAAGATAGCTGTCATGCACAGTCGAAGATAGCTACCATGCACAGTCGACGATAGCTGCCATGCACAGTCGAAGATAGATGCCATGCACAGTCGAAGATAGCTGCCATGCACCGTCGAAGATAGCTGACATGCACAGTTGAAGATAGCTGACATGCACAGTAGAAGATAGCTGTCATGCACAGTAGAAGATAGCTGATATGCACAGTAGAAGATAGCTGTCATGCACAGTAGAAGATAGCTGTCATGCACAGTCGAAGATAGCTGTCATGCACAGTAGAAGATAGCTGTCATGCTCAGTAGAAGATAGCTGTCATGTACAGTAGAAGATAGCTGACATGCACAGTCATAGATAGTTGTCATGCACAGTCCAAGATAGCTATCATGCACAGTCGAAGATAGCTGACATGCACAGTCTGAGATAGCTGTCATGCACAGTCGAAGATAGCTGTCATGCACAGTCGAAGATAGCTGTCATGCACAGTTGAATATAGCTGCCATGCACAGTCGAAGATAGCTGTCATGCACAGTAGAAGATAGATGACATGCACAGTAGAATATAGCTGTCATGCACAGTAGAAGATAGCTGTCATGCACAGTAGAAGATAGCTGACATGCACAGTCATAGATAGTTGTCATGCACAGTCCAAGATAGCTGTCATGCACAGTCGAAGATAGCTGCCATGCACAGTCGGAGATAGCTGTCATGCACATTCGAAGATAGCTGTCATGCACAGTCGAAGATAGCTGTCATGCACAGTCGAAGATAGCTGTCATGCACAGTCGAAGATAGCTGTCATGCACACTCGAAGATAGCTGTCATACACAGTCGAAGATAGCTGTCATACACACTCGAATATAGTTGTCATGCACAGTCGAAGATAGCTGATATGCACAGTAGAAGATAGGTGTCTTGCACAGTCGACGTTGGCTGTCATGCACAGTCGAAGATAGCTGTCATGCACAGTCTAAGATAGCTGACATGCACAGTCTAAGATAGCTGTCATGCACAGTCTAAGATAGCTGTCATGCACAGTCTAAGATAGCTGTCATACACACTCGAAGATAGTTGTCATGCTCAGTCGAAGATAGCTTCCATGCACAGTCGAAGATAGCTGTCATGCACAATCGAAGATAGCTGTCATGCACAGTAGAAGATAGCTGTCATGCACAGTAGAAGATAGCTGTCATGCACAGTAGAAGATAGCTGTCATGCACAGTAGAAGATAGATGACATGCACAGTAGAAGATAGCTGTCATGCACAGTAGAAGATAGCTGTCATGCACAGTCTAAGATAGCTGTCATACACACTCGAAGATAGTTGTCATGCACAGTCGAAGATAGCTTCCAGGCACAGTCGAAGATAGCTGTCATGCACAATCGAAGATAGCTGTCATGCACAGTAGAAGATAGCTGTCATGCACAGTAGAAGATAGCTGTCATGCACAGTAGAAGATAGATGACATGCACAGTAGAATATAGCTGTCATGCACAGTAGAAGATAGCTGTCATGCACAGTAGAAGATAGCTGTCATGCACACTCGAAGATAGCTGTCATGCACAGTCGAAGATAGCTGTCATGCACACTCGAAGATAGCTGTCATACACAGTAGAAGATAGCTGTCATGCACATTCGTAGATAGCTGACATGCACACTCGAAGATAGCTGTCATGCACAGTCGAAGATAGCTGTCATGCACAGTCGATGATAGCTGTCATACACAGTCGAAGATAGCTGTCATACACACTCGAAGATAGTTATCATGCACAGTCGAAGATAGCGTCCATGCACAGTCGAAGATAGCTGTCATGCACAGTCGAAGATGGCTGTCATGCACAGTCGAAGATAGCTGTCATGCACAGTCTAAAATAGCTGTCATGTACACTCGAAGATAGCTGTCATGCACAGTCGAAGATAGCTACCATGCACAGTCGACGATAGCTGCCATGCACAGTCGAAGATAGATGCCATGCACAGTCGAAGATAGCTGCCATGCACCGTCGAAGATAGCTGACATGCACAGTCGAAGATAGCTGACATGCACAGTAGAAGATAGCTGTCATGCACAGTAGAAGATAGCTGATATGCACAGTAGAAGATAGCTGTCATGCACAGTAGAAGATAGCTGTCATGCACAGTCGAAGATAGCTGTCATGCACAGTCAAAGATAGCTGTCATGCTCAGTAGAAGATAGCTGTCATGTACAGTAGAAGATAGCTGACATGCACAGTCATAGATAGTTGTCATGCACAGTCCAAGATAGCTATCATGCACAGTCGAAGATAGCTGACATGCACAGTCGGAGATAGCTGTTATGCACAGTCGAAGATAGCTGTCATGCACAGTCGAAGATAGCTGTCCTGCACAGTCGAAGATAGCTGCCATGCACAGTCGAAGATAGCTGCATGCACAGTCGAAGATAGCTGTCATGCACAATCGAAGATAGCTGTCATGCACAGTAGAAGATAGCTGTCATGCACAGTAGAAGATAGCTGTCATGCACAGTAGAAGATAGCTGACATGCACAGTCATAGATAGTTGTCATGCACAGTCCAAGATAGCTGTCATGCACAGTCGAAGATAGCTGACATGCACAGTCGGAGATAGCTGTCATGCACAATCGAAGATAGCTGTCATGCACAGTCGAAGATAGCTGTCATGCACAGTCGAAGATAGCTGTCATGCACACTTGAAGATAGCTGTCATACACAGTCGAAGATAGCTGTCATACACACTCGAAGATAGTTGTCATGCACAGTCGAAGATAGCTGATATGCACAGTAGAAGATAGCTGTCATGCACAGTCGACGTTGGCTGTCATGCACAGTCGAAGATAGCTGTCATGCACAGTCTAAGATAGCTGACATGCACAGTCTAAGATAGCTGTCATGCACACTCGAAGATAGCTGTCATACACACTAGAAGATAGTTGTCATGCACAGTCGAAGATAGCTTCCATGCACAGTCGAAGATAGCTGTCATGCACAATCGAAGATAGCTGTCATGCACAGTAGAAGATAGCTGTCATGCACAGTAGAAGATAGCTGTCATGCACAGTAGAAGATAGATGACATGCACAGTAGAAGATAGCTGTCATGCACAGTAGAAGATAGCTGTCATGCACAGTAGACGATAGCTGTCATGCACACTCGAAGATAGCTGTCATGCACAGTCGAAGATAGCTGTCATGCACACTCGAAGATAGCTGTCATACACAGTCGAAGATAGCTGTCATGCACATTCGTAGATAGCTGACATGCACACTCGAAGATAGCTGTCATGCACAGTCGAAGATAGCTGTCATGCACAGTCGAAGATAGCTGACATGCACAGTCGAAGATAGCTGTCATGCACAGTCGAAGATAGCTGTCATGCACAGTCGAAGATAGCTGTCATGCACAGTCGAAGATAGCTGACATGCACAGTCGACGATAGCTGTCATGCACAGTCGAAGATAGCTGTCATGCACAGTCGAAGATAGCTGACATGCACAGTCGAAGATAGCTGACATGCACAGTCGAAGATAGCTGTCATGCACAGTCGAAGATAGCTGTCATGCACAGTCGAAGATAGCTGACATGCACAGTCGACGATAGCTGTCATGCACAGTCGAAGATAGCTGACATGCATAGTAGAAGATAGCTGACATGCACAGTCGAAGATAGCTGACATGCACAGTAGAAGATAGCTGTCATGCACAGTCGAAGATAGCTGTCATGCACAGTAGAAGATAGCTGACATGCACAGTCGACGATAGCTGTCATGCACAGTCGAAGATAGCTGACATGCATAGTAGAAGATAGCTGACATGCACAGTCGAAGATAGCTGACATGCACAGTAGAAGATAGCTGTCATGCACAGTCGAAGATAGCTGTCATGCACAGTCGAAGATAGCTGACATGCACAGTAGAAGATAGCTGACATGCACAGTCGAAGATAGCTGACATGCACAGTAGAAGATAGCTGTCATGCACAGTCGAAGATAGCTGTCATACACAGTCGAAGATAGCTGACATGCACAGTAGAAGATAGCTGTCATGCTCAGTCGAAGATAGCTGTCATGCACAGTAGAAGATAGCTGACATGTACAGTAGAAGATAGATGACATGCACAGTAGAAGATAGCTGTCATGCACAGTAGAAGATAGCTGTCATGCACAGTAGAAGATAGCTTTCATGCACACTCGAAGATAGCTGTCATGCACAGTAGAAGATAGCTGTCATGCACATTCGTAGATAGCTGACATGCACACTCGAAGATAGCTGTCATGCACAGTCGAAGATAGCTGTCATGCACAGTCGAAGATAGCTGTCATGCACACTCGAAGATAGCTGTCATACACAGTCGAAGTTAGCTGTCATGCACATTCGTAGATAGCTGACATGCACACTCGAAGATAGCTGTCATGCACAGTCGAAGATAGCTGTCATGCACAGTCGATGATAGCTGTCATACACAGTCGAAGATAGCTGTCATACACACTCGAAGATAGTTATCATGCACAGTCGAAGATAGCTTCCATGCACAGTCGAAGATAGCTGTCATGCACAGTCGAAGATGGCTGTCATGCACAGTCGAAGATAGCTGTCATGCACAGTCTAAGATAGCTGACATGCACAGTCTAAGATAGCTGTCATGCACAGTCTAAGATAGCTGTCATGCACATTCGTAGATAGCTGACATGCACACTCGAAGATAGCTGTCATGCACAGTCTAAGATAGCTGTCATGCACATTCGTAGATAGCTGACATGCACACTCGAAGATAGCTGTCATGCACAGTCGACGATAGCTGTCATGCACAGTCGAAGATAGCTGACATGCACAGTAGAAGATAGCTGACATGCACAGGCGAAGATAGCTGACATGCACAGTAGAAGATAGCTGTCATGCACAGTCGAAGATAGCTGTCATGCACAGTCGAAGATAGCTGACATGCACAGTAGAAGATAGCTGACATGCACAGTCGAAGATAGCTATCATGCACAGTCGAAGATAGCTGTCATGCACAGTCGAAGATGGCTGTCATGCACAGTCGAAGAGAGCTGTCATGCACAGTAGAAGATAGCTGTCATGCACAATCGAAGATAGCTGTCATGCACAGTAGAAGATAGCTGTCATGCACAGTAGAAGATAGCTGTCATGCACAGTAGAAGATAGCTGACATGCACAGTAGAAGATAGCTGTCATGCACAGTAGAATATAGCTGTCATGCACAGTAGAAGATAGCTGTCATGCACAGTCGTAGATAGCTGTCATGCATAGTCTAAAATAGCTGACATGCACAGTAGAAGATAGCTGACATGCACAGTCGAAGATAGCTGATATGCACAGTAGAAGATAGCTGACATGCACAGTCGACGATAGCTGATATGCACAGTCGAAGATAGCTGACATGCACAGTAGAAGATAGCTGACATGCACAGTAGAAGATAGCTGTCATGCACAGTAGAAGATAGCTGTGATGCACAGTAGAAGATAGCTGTGATGCACAATCGAAGATAGCTGACATGCACAGTCGAAGATAGCTGACATGCACAGTAGAAGATAGCTGACATGCACAGTAGAAGATAGCTGACATGCATAGTCGAAAATAGCTGTCATGCACAGTCGAAGATAGCTGTCATGCACAGTCGACGATAGTTGACATGCACAGTCGAAGATAGCTGTCATGTACACTCGAAGATAGCTGTCATGCACAGTCGAAGATAGCTGTCATGTACATTCGAAGATAGCTGTCATGCACAGTCGAAGATAGCTACCATGCACAGTCGACGATAGCTGCCATGCACAGTCGAAGATAGATGCCATGCACAGTCGAAGATAGCTGCCATGCACCGTCGAAGATAGCTGACATGCACAGTCGAAGATAGCTGACATGCACAGTAGAAGATAGCTGTCATGCACAGTAGAAGATAGCTGATATGCACAGTAGAAGATAGCTGTCATGCACAGTAGAAGATAGCTGTCATGCACAGTCTAAGATAGCTGTCATGCACAGTAGAAGATAGCTGTCATGCTCAGTAGAAGATAGCTGTCATGTACAGTAGAAGATAGCTGACATGCACAGTCATAGATAGTTGTCATGCACAGTCCAAGATAGCTATCATGCACAGTCGAAGATAGCTGACATGCACCGTCGGAGATAGCTGTCATGCACAGTCGAAGATAGCTGTCATGCACAGTCGAAGATAGCTGTCATGCACAGTCGAAGATAGCTGTCATGCACAGTCCAAGATAGCTATCATGCACAGTCGAAGATAGCTGTCATGCACAGTCCAAGATAGCTATCATGCACAGTCGAAGATAGCTGACATGCACCGTCGGAGATAGCTGACATGCACCGTCGTAGATAGCTGTCATGCACAGTCGAAGATAGCTGTCATGCACAGTCGAAGATAGCTGCCATGCACAGTCGAAGATAGCTGTCATGCACAATCGAAGATAGCTGTCATGCACAGTAGAAGATAGCTTAGTAGTGATTGGTAGATTAAGAGTTACACCCTTACATTTGAGCTTGCTAAACAATGCATAATTATATATGAATGTTCGTGGCTCTTTAATTTTGAATATCAGTATATTAATGTACTGTGTAATTGTGTATTCAATGCGAAAACTCCAGTCTAATTCCTAACAAGGTATGGAGCCCCCGGTGTCACGTGTTACGGGTGTCACGTGTCGTAGTGTGACATACCATCTAGGCTATATTTTCAAAAGTAACAAAGATATAAACAATATAAAGGCTTTGTGTCAATTTATTTTACCAGAGGTGAAGTCAATGGTGGAAATGTGAGTATTGACCCGAGATGTGGGACAGTATAGAGTGACTCCTGTACTGACCCTATACATGGTTGTGCTTGTAGCCTAATATATGGACAGACGGATCTGTAGTCCAGTGGTAACACACTGGACTGGTAATCCAGGGATCGCA
Source organism: Archivesica marissinica (assembly GCA_014843695.1). NCBI lineage: Eukaryota > Metazoa > Mollusca > Bivalvia > Venerida > Vesicomyidae > Archivesica > Archivesica marissinica. The sequence continues at coordinate 68,605,352 of CM026391.1, forward strand.
GGTTCGATCCCCCGTCTGACCCTAATAAAATTAACAGTCTTTCAGATGGGACGTTAAACCGAGGTCTCGTGTCGGTTCTTTACACCGTGCACGTAAAAGAACCAGAGGAGACTCTGGAATGGGTCTCTGTCTGTATCATTGCACTATCCTCCAAAATCTAAAATTATTAATCTCTTCTGGAGGCGTCGCTCATATAGGCAACCGGTAGCGACGATAAATAAACGTAAAACACACACACTAATCTATGGCCGGACTGAGCATTCAAATAAGATTACTAATGCACACAAAATAACCACCTTAGTCTATAAAACATTTGCGCTAACTAAACATCTTAATACATTCACCTATATGGTTCGACGGCGGCGAGGGTGAATAATCGGGATCATGTGTCGCCAACTAGGTTTTTGTTGGCATAGTACAACAAGGGCATTTTGACATAGCAAATATCCGCCACGCTGATAAATGTCCATTTCCCCTGTCTCACAGTGATGAAAAGTGTTTTTTTAAATCCCCATGTAAAACCACAGTGTAAAAGCTACTGAGCACCGAACATATAATTAATATAGACATGACGAACTATTATGTTAATAAATCGTAGAAATTATATATTGTTTTTAGTTTATACACATTTATTTTAGCTCGATTGCGAAACAAGTTCTTACATCTTATAGTAATCACCCTCGAGCCCTCATTCCTGATGGAATCCATCGCCACGATGGAGAGAGAAGATGCTATGTGGAATTTAAATGCCTTTCATAAGGGCACATTCGTTACGGCCCCTAGTCTTTCACACCTGAGGCGAACGCCCTACCACTGCGCTATCACAACTTCCACTTCCCTTCTAAACGTGCTATATACATATGGAGTGCAGACCGCTCATGATGTTTATTTGCATTCGTAGCTTGTCTTTCCACATACGTATAGATAACAATAGACAACTCTGTATTTCACTGTTCGGTAGGCTCGGACAGGTTATCTGCCACATAGTTCGTACATGCAGCATGTACATCAGCATTCATCAAGTCTACTTATGTTTAATAGGTTGTTGGTGTTATATCTACAGGCACCCATTGGAAATAAGTACATGGCTTTTATGGAATGTCCTTTGTTATTGTACTAATTATTGTATCTCTTGTCATGTCATATCCAATCGCACAATCATTTAGAAGAAGGAGAACTTTTATTTTCCAATTTGAACTTAAAAGTTCATCATTGTACAACATATATATATATATATACATAAAAGCATTCACGTGACAAATATGTCAATATGAGAAATCATATATACAGTATTGACAATACCTACATTTAATACATTATAATTTATATTACCATTATTCGTAGACATTACATTGCTTAAGTATACGAGTACGACAATATGGACTCTGATTTAGCGTATCTTGTAGAAATCCAAATAAAGGAGGTTGAACTCAGTTTTAATAGTATTATAAACACAGTCAAGTTACATATTCGATTGAATTAAACCACGCATGTCTCAGTGCAAATGCTTCATACAGATAATTTCCCATGTGGCTATATTATTGTTGCGAGATTAGATTAGAGTTACAAAGCACTTGCAAACACTAGGTCTAGTACCTTGGTAATACTTCTAAATATATTTCTTTCTAATGCTATTGTAAGCTGAACAAATCAGGACAAAGTGGTATACCTTTTCTATATCATTTGGCCCACAGTATAAACAATAACGCAATGGGCTGTCCGATTAGCGCAGTGGTTAGCGCGCTCGCCTCTCACCAATGCAACCCTGGTTCGATCCTCTGACCGGGAAGTATGTGAGATGGTACGGTGGTCTCCAGATCGGACAGGTGGGTTTTCTCCGGGTACTCCGGTTTCCTCCCACACGAATGACCACGAGTGTACGTTGTGAAATAAATCAAGTTTAAACTTTTTTTAATAACGCAATTCTCGCGCCACCCGGATTTCACCATAGCGGCCCGTTTCAATACATATAAGTTGGTATGAAACCAAGTGCCCTTAACTGCTGTTATTTTAATATCTAAGATAACTACAATTTCTTGCAATATCGGCATTCTGATTGGCTGGTTCATCCCATGTGATCGCCGTTCATAACCCAATGAATTGCAAAATTAATCTGTTCTCATTTATATTCATAGCGGACTAGTTGTTGTATGGTGTGACTTATCAAAATGACATGTTTTGCAATTTGCTACGGCCGTGTCTAATTAATTTTATATGAACAAGTTGACAGTTTCCTACCGAGGTTGGTGTACCAAGTACTGGTTAACCGTTGGAGTCTATCCCGGATTGTGTTGTTCACTGTCCACCGGAGATATAACCCAACATGGTGTTGCTGTAGGCGTAAAACCCGAACAAGCAAACAACAAACAAAATTTATAAAATACCAATTATTATAACAATTGAATGTTCTATTTCTGAAGGTTAAGGCAAATTGGGTGTATACAGCTGACATTCCATACCTCGATGAAACGCAGAAAAGGTTAATAGATTCATCATAGAGCACGTGTATACTTATGTAAACTATTTGGCACTAACCTGACAACATATAGGGGGACAGGTTCGAAATCACGCTATGCCATACTAATATGAATAATATCGTGGTATTTCGGGTCAGCCTTTAATAAACCGAGGTCTTTTGGTGGTGTACGTAAATGCACCAGACTAGACTCTGGAATGGGTCTATATATCCATCATTGCACTGTCCTACAAAATCTAAAACAACTAATCTCTTCAGGAGGCGTCACTAATATGGGCAACCGGTAGCGACGATAATTAAAGGTAACAACACAGGATACGCACGCATCACGCATGCACGTACGCACCTGAATACAGTGTCGTGGATATGTGCATAGTGTGTAGACCTAGATGTTCGGTCTACAGGACATATACATATTGTTGTCATGAACATGACATAATTGAACTGGATAGTAACTCAAGAATAGTTACGTCCCTTGCATAAATATCACCATTTTCTTTCAATTAGGATGACACCCAAAGCGACGTGAAATAATAAGTATGTTCTACATAGTTCCATGTAAAACAAGAAATGCAATGATACAATATATCAATTGTAGGTGTACAAGTAAAATACACGCACGGGTAATGGTACATGTCCGCCTTCGTGTTCAGGCGCGTAGCTAGGCTTATACATGTACGCACGTGCGTACGATTTATTTTGACAGTTCCTGAAAATGAAATAAATGCGAAAAATGCAATATAAACTGGATCGTAAGGGGGGACACTGACAATGGTCATTCACAAGAAAGCAGACATAAACGAAATGCCAACATATATTGATTGTAGTTGATGTTCATAGTAGGCAAAAGTCACCTGAGACCATATAGTGGGATAAAAAATATCCGGGTGGAGCATGGACACCCCTAGGATGGTGCGTAATCCATATTTAGGCCTAGCTACGCGCCTGGTGGTCGAGTTGTCGCTGACTTGTATATCACTGTAAACTATCAGCACTGATGGTCACCGGTTCGAGACTGTCATATAACATTAAAGTACTTGCTTCTGTGACATTAAACAACAGTATAAATATATAAACCTAATAAAGTAAGTGGTTTGGGAGGGGGGGGGGGTAACTTAATTTATTTTACAACGATTGCGAAGCAAGTCTTAACAACTTATATTAATCACTCTCGTTGGCGCGGATGAACGCGTAAATGTGGTTATTCGTAAGTTGTTTCTACATAAAACAAGAAATACATTGATGCAAAGCATTACATTCATCGTAATATAGGTGTACAAGGGTAATGAACATGTAAATTCGACGAACATAATGTAGAGTATAAATGCATAAATAACCCCACACAGGCCTCGACAATTTTTTAATTTCTAACTCGTCCTACTGGGCGAGTGATGCCACTGTTCCACTCGTCCAGATTGGACTATCACTCATCCCATGTATTTTAGGAAAATTAAAAATCGTCGGAATTGCACTTTAATTTATTAATAAATGCAATTATGTGGCAGCATAAACACATTAAAATATCCTCAGTTATTTCCCATTATCACGCCTGGTAATCATTCCGAAGAAAGTAAAACGGATATTATTTTATTTTGTTCCTTCGATTTATATTGGATATTTAGCTGACATTTTCACTCGTCCGACTGGGCAAGTAACTTGGAATTTCTACTCGTCCAGATCGAAAAGTCACTCGTAAATACGAGCGGACGAGTGGATTTGTCGAGCCCTGCCACACCCGTTTAATTACCCCTGACTGAGCTGACGTCATAATTTTTTGCAAACATATTTACATTAGGCCATGCATAATAATAATCGTTTTAAATAAAGCTATATTAAACTGGATGAAATGGACACACCAGACACACCAGTAAGAACTAAAAAGTGATATTCAGACTCAACAACTCGTTTACTACATAATCGTTGGCTTCTTTCAATAGTTCTATACTGTCCTTCGTCTATAGCAAAATTAATATAGGAGCAGAAAATGGAATTCCATGTTTGACATCCGCAACATTTCCTAAATAGCTGTCCATGCTCAGCTCAATTTAAAATGTATTATGACTCACGTTTAGGAGCTGTGCTGATATCAGCAAACCATTGTAACAACAGTTGCAAATTATGATCTCTGGTGCATTGTATTACGGCCGGAATTGAGTTGATAATTACTAATGTTAATATTTTCCCAAACGTATCACTTCTCACCAATGCAACCCGAGTACGATCATCGGATCGGGAGGTATGTGAGATGGTACAGTGGTCGCCAGATCGGACAGGTGGGTCCTCCGGTTTCCTCCCACACGAATGACCACATAAGTATACGCTTTCATCCGCGCCAACGAGAGTGACTAATATAAGTTGTTAGAACTTGCTTCGCAATCATTGTAAAATAAATAAATTTAAAGGTACCGAAGTCCCAATTCAGACAACAATCGTTTTACATTTAGTGACCAACTATTAACAAAATTACCTTTAGCGTCAGATACACAATTTCACAACCATGATTCAAAATATGTAAAACCATTATATCAAACAGTTTAATGTTCATACATGTCGTTATTGAATAAAATAAATAATAAAGGCCCTTTAGGGGATAGTTCGTTCCCTTGTTTCACACCCATATAACGGTCAACACTCTCAGAAAGTGAGTACAACATCCCCACTAAATGCAAATGTCATTATTGAATAGTATATTTAGATGACCCATCGAATGCACGTGTTACTTTAGTATGCGTTGATACCTAACACGTGCCGTGAAGCTGCCCCCTGTTACATACGGTGTAAGGCACGATATAAGTGGTAAACAGCATAAGTTTACGAATGACACTTCACTAATCTTGCTTTTATATTAAATCCAAACCCAACAGGCAGTCTAATGTATAAATGCCTGTACAGCATACAGTTAGTTTTCCATGAATCAACGTCTACTCTACCTAAAGCAGCAATCACGTTAAGGTTATTGGGTGTGTGTGTTTTACGTTTATTTATCGACGCTACCGGTTGCCCATATGAGCGACGCCTCCTGAAGAGATTAGTCATTTTAGATTGTTGGAGGATAGTGCAATGATACAGACAGAGACCCATTCCAGAGTCTCCTCTGGTTCTTTTACGTGCACTGTGTACAGCACTGACACGAGACCTCGGTTTAAAGTCCCTCTGAAAAACTGTAAATTTTATTAGGGTCAAAGGGGGATCGAACCTGCGATCCCTGAATTACCAGTCCAGCGTTGGAGGATAGTGCAATGATACAGACAGAGACCCATTCCAGAGTCTCCTCTGGTTCTTTTACGTGTACTGTGTACAGCACCGACACGAGACCTCGGTTTAAAGTCCCATCTGAAAGACTGTCAATTTTATTAGGGTCAGAGGGGGATCGAACCTGCGATCCCTGAATTACCAGTCCAGCGTTGGAGGATAGTGCAATGATACAGACAGAGACCCATTCCAGAGTCTCCTCTGGGTTTTTTACGTGCACGGTGTACAGCACCGACACGAGACCTCGGTTTAAAGTCCCATCTGAAAGACTGTCAATTTTATTAGGGTCAGACGGGGGATCGAACCTGCGATCCCTGAATTACCGGTCCAGCGTGTTACCACTGGACTGCATATCAGTCTACGGTTATTGAGGTGCTTCAAGATAGTGTATGTACGGAACAACATGCCATACTGCTGCATAAATTACACCGTATCTGCAGTATTCTATCTGCCATATTCTTCCACCATCTCAGTTGAGCTCGGTAATGCATCCATTAAGTACCCGATGTGTCTGATCATCCAGCGGCGTCCATCCGTACTTTGGACGATATGTCGTTGACAAAGATGATATTATATGGTTTATAATTATGTCATTTCCAAGATAATTTAAACAGAACCCAGCCTCGCTTCACTTCCACACAATTGAGCGTCTGCATTGGATTGTTGAAAAACATCCAAATGATCATTTTACGAAGTATCCACCGCTGTCATGAATTATGTGTGCTTTGAACGGCTTTGTATAGTCTGCGAATGCTTTTTCGAATGGATGTTTTGTTATTTGCCCATACACAATATGATCATATAATGGATTATCTTGCTCGTGTTTGTTTAATTTATAAGGTCAATGGGGAGAGTCTATTACATTGAGTCATTATAAGGCTTCTTTCTACACGCATGTAGTCATAGTCCGCGGAACCTGCAAATGTTGTACTTCTTTCATCACTTTCGGGGTTAGCCAATGTTTGCTTCGTTCATCCCATTGCCTTTATGAAATTATGTTTGTTGCACACATTGTGTTTTGTGTGTATTACGTTTATTTATCGTCGCTGCCGGTTGCCCATATGAGCGACGCCTCCTGAAGAGATTAGTCATTTAAGATTGTTGGAGGGTAGTGCAATGATACAGACAAGAGACCCATTACAGAGTCTCATCTGGTTCTTGTACTTGCAAACGTATGTAGAAGTGTCCCCTTTATATTGACCTTTTTGTGAAGCAGGTAACTGTAATTCTGATTTGAATCGGGTTTCGCTATTATACTAGTATCCTTTGTTTGTGTTCTAGGCATGAAGTCGAGGAAGCATACGACCACGAATATAAAGATATGTTAGCCCAGTAGAAGAATGCAGAGAATGGGAAACAGTTACTGGTAACAGTAAATACTAATTTACTTGTTAGGAAAGTATATGTTGTTGTATTTCGGGTTTTATGCCTGCATCAGCCCCATTTTGGGCTATATCGCCGGCGGGCAATTTACCTAAGAACACCTTTCCTGGGCAGGCTCCAGCGGTTAACCAGTACTTGAGTGCACCAACTTCCGTAAGAAACTGCCAACCTTTTCATATAAATGAGACACGGCCTGAGCGGGGCTCGAACCCGTGACCATCAGTGAAGAGATATGATGCTGATGAATATGCAGGACATATGAGATATTGTACTGAGTGTGTACCTGTTCAGCAAAAGTATACCAATGCATGTGGAATGATTGGATAGAAAGGTATAAAAACAAATGTTGAGCTATAAATTATGATAGAAATTTCGTTATCCTCAACCTTTGTATTTGAAAATATACTGTCGCTTTGACATACATTACGTCTAATATACGTGTAGTTTTATATTCTTTAAGCAAACTGTTGTGTAGTATACTATCTTAGCTATTATTATTATTATTATTGAAGTATTAATAAATAATATAAATATAAAAATTTAAAACATACACATGGATTAATAGTGAATGAAACACAGATACGAATCGCGATTTCATAAAATATTATATAATACATAATATTTAAATGCAGAACCAACTCTCGAGATACTTTCATAGAGACATGCATGTGTGGCTATATATAGACAAGGACGAATTCGTGAACACGGCAATTAATGACCTGCTATTCCTTTTGCTATGGAAAATGCTAACAGAATGTGTTATTTTCCACAACATAGTGGCCTAACATGAGACTAATGCGGCTGATGCTTTGCTAGGAATTCAAAGCAAAGGTCAAGTGGTATGAGTTATACATGCATATACATTGGAGCAGTAAGGCCATAACCGTATAGCGGTCGAAGATTATCGAAACGAAACACATGCTTAGACAAACCAAAATTAAGTTGTTTGTGACAACATTAGCATTTGCGTGAAAAGCGCGCATCTAAGTGCACGAGTATTGGACTATCCATGCCTAAATGACGAAAGCAATAATCTAAGTGCACGAGTATTGGACTATCCATGCCTAAATGACGAAAGCAATAATCTAAGTGCACGAGTATTGGACTATCCATGCCTAAATGACGAAAGCAATAATCTAAGTGCACGAGTATTGGACTATCCATGCCTAAATGACGAAAGCAATAATCTAAGTGCACGAGTATTGGACTATCCATGCCTAAATGACGAAAGCAATAATCTAAGTGCACGAGTATTGGACTATCCATGCCTAAATGACGAAAGCAATAATCTAAGTGCACGAGTATTGGACTATCCATGCCTAAATGACGAAAGCAATAATCTAAGTGCACGAGTATTGGACTATCCATGCCTAAATGACGAAAGCAATAATCTAAGTGCACGAGTATTGGACTATCCATGCCTAAATGACGAAAGCAATAATCTAAGTGCACGAGTATTGGACTATCCATGCCTAAATGACGAAAGCAATAATCTAAGTGCACGAGTATTGGACTATCCATGCCTAAATGACGAAAGCAATAATCTAAGTGCACGAGTATTGGACTATCCATGCCTAAATGACGAAAGCAATAATCTAAGTGCACGAGTATTGGACTATCCATGCCTATATGACGAAAGCAATAATCAAACAACGTCTACATGTAATGCATTATTATAGGAATTTGCTATGGCGTAACACTGACGTGCATGTGCGTTGTCCTGAATGATCGCCATAGCTGAACATGTATCGGCGTCATATTTCATATATATATGCTGGATGTCGAATTATTTCATGTCAAGTAGTTATCCAACTGGCATGCATGCGTATGGTCGGTGTTTCTATCCGGATGCCAGCCCGGGCCTGCATTACTACTCAAAGGGGCACCCGAGGTCTTACTCGACCAATAATAGCTGGACAGTCGCCATATGAACTAAGCTGTTAGTACTGCAACAATGAAATGACTTTCGGAACAAACCTGTATCCGACCAGCTTAGAATTATTTTTACGATCCTTTTATTTATGTAAATAATGTATCCATTTGATTTATTGATTGTGTGTCTCTTATTCATTCCGAGAAACAGTTGCTAATTAGTTCAACCGCGATCTGATCGAGGTTGATAACTGATATTTTAAAACATTTCTTAATTAGTGCTTTTTTTCCATTTCAGTATTTCAAAATTTCTGGTTTTAATAAGTATTTAATTTTCAATTAGCGACTGTTACTCGGTTTTAATATGTAAATATAATAATATGTCGATATACTGTGATAGTTTGATTATCTGTGATTACATTAGTCTTTTATAATTCTTTTATAATGAATGGTGTTGTACTTTGCCACGATAATTTGTTGTGTATATTTTATGTATTGTACAACGATGAGACTGAAATAAAGAATAAATCTTGAACGCAAATGATGCCTATTTCAGTAGGTAACTGCTGTGTAATCAGCCATATCCTTTTTTGTTATATATCAAAATGTTTGTTATGTACTGTAGTGTCTGGAAACTGATGTTGCCATAGTAACAGGTTTAACACGCTCAGTGTCGATAGCAAGATTATTGCTCGAAATTGGCTGGGTTTCACTTGCTGATCGTCGAAATATACAAAAATTGCGAATAATTTACAAAGCAAAGACGGGCATCTTGCCGGATTACCTAAATATAATTATTCCAGACACTGTAGCCAATAGTACACCATATAATCTTAGAAATAACAATAACTACACGACTGTTGTATTCCAAATCATTCATTCCCTCAGCCATTTCTCTTTGGAATGAACTTCATTTAGATATTAGGAATTCCCCTTCATTGAATATATTTCAATGTAAACTAAAAGAGCTGTTCAAACCACCACTCGTACCTATTTATTTTTACCAAGGTGAACGCGTGTATTCTGTTATGCATGCACGACTAAGAAATTTATGTAGTAATCTGAATAACGATCTATATTTAAACCACCTAAAGGATCACCCAGTGTGTCAATGTGGTTTTAAATATGAAGACGCGGAACATTACCTTTTTAAGTGCCCACGATTTCACATGCAAAGAATCGATTTATTTAGAGCTACGAGGCAATTCCATCCGCTAAACACACGAATATTATTATCTGGAGATGATAGACTGTTACCTGAAGAAAATGAACTTACTTTTTCATCTGTTCATAAATATATAAAACAAACTCGACGATTTTAATTATATCATAAACGACAAAGAAAAATAATGTTACTGGCAATACCCACGTACATCTTAACCAAATACCCCTGTGCCCTATAGTAATTGTTCATTGTGACAGCGTGACACGGAACAGGACATCACTTTGGTATAAACACATGTATCTCACATGGTTAATCTCTACTACTCATCTTCCTTCTCTTTACTAAATTACCAGTTTGGCTTTATTTTTTGTTAACTCTTTTCTACCCATTTTGCATTTTATCACATATACTGAGTCAAAAAAGAAACGATACCAAACTAAAAATGACGTAAAACGGATAAAACCATAGAAAGGTTTAATATATTATTACGTATCAGTACCGGGTATCTTATTGCAACGTCAGCCAACCATAAACACAGGTAAATAAACACCCGATAATCCTGGAACGCCGAATTTCCGATTTGCACGTGCTCCTCAACAAAGACAACTTCCTGCACATGTACAAATCGGAAAACCGGTTTATTGTACTGGTATTGCATTATCATCGAGGAAAAACACCTTACATACCCATTGTTACCTCTAACAAAATGCCTAGGCTAAACCGCAATCAGAGAATGCGTGCCATTGGCATGATTGACGGCGGTTTACGTCAGCGTGACGTCGCAAATCGACTCGGGGTTACGCGGATCACGATAACACGTCTACTTCGACGTTATCGAACACATGGATTGGTGGACGACCGTCCAAGATCTGGTCGACCACGTGTGACGACGCGTGAACAGGACCGTCACATTCGGACGTCACATTTACGTGACCGGTTCCTACCTGCTACGCACACAGCTGCCGTTACTCCTGGGATGACCAACAATCGCATCAGTGCACAAACAGTCAGGAACCGGCTCGGTGAACGTGGCATTCGTGCCTATCGGCCATACGTTGGACCCATCCTGACACGACGTCACCGTGACGTACGGCGGGAATGGACGACGGAACGTGCTCGCTGGACTCGGTTACAGTGGAATTCGGTGATGTTTAGCGATGAATCGCGGTTCTGTTTGCGTCGAGCGGATGGCAGAGAGCGGGTATATCGCAGACGCGGTGAACGTTACGCCGACGCATGTGTACGTCAGGTCGATCTGTTCGGGGGCGGAAGCGTTATGGCGTGGGGCGGTATCACCTTCGGCAGTCGCACTGAACTGTTAGTGGTGGACGGGAACCTAAACGCCCAGCGGTACTGTGATGAGATCCTTGCGCCAGTTGTTGTGCCGTTCTTTAACGCCAACAGAAACGTCACACTGTTCCAACAGGACAACGCCAGGTGTCATACTGCTCGGATTTCCACCACATTATTGGAGCAGAACAATATTGAAACCCTGCCGTGGCCTGCTTTGTCACCAGACTTGTCACCCATAGAACATTTGTGGGATACGTTAGACCGCCGCGTCAGACGACGTCAGCCGGTAACGTTAAACCAACTGAGGGATGTTTTGCGTCAGGAGTGGACAAATATTGACCAGCAAGAGATTCAGACACTCTTCCGTTCGATGCGACGGCGGTGCATTGCAGTGAGAGACGCAAATGGTGCCCATACTCGGTATTGACGTCTGTGTGAAAACTCCATTAGACCCCTGTCCGACGAATTACGTCATCACGCAGCAGACAGTTTCGGAGGCTCATTATGCTTTATGTGCTCCTCTTTCAAACATGTTGGACTATCATCTTATGAATTTTCAAAGAATTTTCTTAATAAATGTTGAAATTATAGACACATAAACACCAGGTATCGTTTCTTTTTTGACTCGGTATATAATGAATGTTAAGTCTATATGTACTATATATGTAAAATAGCAAATAAAATATGATTAAACGAGAAGTTGCCAATTATATGACAAAACACCGATATTCAAGATGGCGTCCAAGATGGCCACCAACATATTGAAAATCCACTTGTTTGACCAGTATTGATCCAGAATTTCACCTTTTGTGATGTTATTTCCAAAGTTATTATACATAGGAATATACAATTAAAATGATAGTTTGTGACATTTCATTGCAATATCAGTTTCCAAACTTTCCAGACACTATAGTCCCTCGCGAACATTTTGACATATAACACAAAATGTGGTATTTTCACACACCGGTTGCATTTCCAATACCCCAAGCAAGTTGCAGTACTATGGTGGTGTAAAGTTTAAACACCAAAACAAACAAACGATGTATGCACATATATATATATATATATATATATGCACTTCGTAAACATATATATTCTTTATTACCACCATATAGATGAGCATTTGATACAAATTCAAAAAATACATTTTCAGAATGTATACAAATTTACAATAACAGTATTACAATTATATCATACATACAGTGTTATATACAAGTACAATTTATAATTTATTTACAGTTTAGATATATAATTATCATACATTTTCCCCTGGCACCGGCTAAACGAAGCATATGAACACATGTGCGGGCAAAGATAGCAAGTTAGATATTGCGAAGACACAGTATTCCGTCCGACAGACCACACGATGACCCTTAAATACTCTCTCCAATTGAATGTGAGGTTATATAAATTGTATTATCAACACGTTCATGTATATACAATATAATTATGTATGAATCAAATATATGTGCCAACTAGTCCGTGTACCTGGCATGATCTGAATGCGATGCCATTCATACTAAAACTGAGGATGAAAGTTCCCACACTAATATTAAAGTGGTATATTGTATATACATATAATCGTATTAATACAGGTTGGCTGCTTAATGGAGGTGACTACTAACACAGGTTAGAATGTAGACCCAAATATATGACACCGCCAATGGTTTTTAAACCCACAAAGTGTACTGATGCAGGATCCGGCGGGTGCACGCTCTGCACTCTTAGGGAAATTAAAACATTCAACGGAACGTCCAAGATGGCCGGCCGATCAGATCAATCGCTATATATCCACATATGTGTCACCTAGAATACCGAGGTTAGTGTCTAAATCTATTTTGGGTCCACGAACTCATTTGTGACCCTCCATTACAAAATCAGTCACATGGGTATTTTTTTTTTAACTGAGATTATGTGCTCATCTGAAAGGGCAATGCATTAGCTTTCCAATGATGTATACATTTTTGCTATAGGTAAAAAACTGACAAAGATATGGACTTTTTAAGTTGCAATAGCTACGGCTTCAGAAATATGAATAAAGTCCCAAAATCGAGGTTAAAGTTGCCAAAACAAACTCCTTAGCAACGCACATTACTATAAGTACAATACAAATGAAATTTGTAGCATATATATATTCATACACAACCTTTATTTACACAAAATTTCATCAAAATATTTACATGGTAACATACAAAAAAAAAAAATTCAAATGTTCAGGGTTTTCAACATTTTCCAGGTTTATGTTCAAACAAATCTCCACAATCAATGTTTACGATTCATTCACATGCACATTTCATATGCACTATCATCATCATCATAGGTGCTGTCCAGATATTGTCAGAGTCTAATGAGGACTACGACTGTGTGCACTCATTGTCATCTGCCCACGATCACACGCACAGCCACGCCCGCTTCCACGACCACAAGTAACCAGACCTTCGCCATCCGAATCATCTGGTGACATTACATCTGGTCTTCGACACACAATATCTTTATATGGATTGTTTACACATTCTCTTATTGATTTATAGAGGTACTGCTGCCTCTGAAGGGGGAGTTCTGGGGGTTAGATCCCTGGAGCCTCTCCATCCGGAAATGTTGTATCTGGCAGCGGTACTCGAAAGGCCACCTCCTCTGCGTCCGGGTCATTCTTGACAAACACTGTGCCAGGATGGTCAGCATCAAACCTGAGAAACAAATGTATATATTCAGTGAGTTCATTAAACGGACATCGACATATAGGACGCCCGAAATTATGAATAAAAAGGGAAATAATTGGGAGGACTGACTCCCCCCCCCCCCATCAATGTTTCCGTCACACCAAGGTATCCCATTGCAGACAACTTATTGAAATGGTATATTAACATAATTGTTAATAAGAATTGGAAATATATACTGCTTTTATTAACATAATCGTTAATAAGAATTTGAAATATATACTGAGCACTTTTGTCCAATGTTGCCAAATTGAAAGCAGCTAATGTATAAGGATGGGACAATTCCTCATTTTTTAGGAAAAATCCCTAAAATATCAATGAGGAAATCAAAAAATCAAGGGGATGGGCATGTGCCTCTTCAACCGATTAGCGTAGTGGTCAGCATGCTCGTGCTTCCCACCAATGCAACCCGTGTTTGATCCTCGGACCGAGAAGATGGTATAATGGTCACCAGATCGGACAAGTGTGTTTTCTCCCACACAAACGCTTTCATCCTCGCCAACTTGAGTGATTAGTTATAAATTGACAAAAAACCTTGTTTCGCAATCGTAAAACAATACTATTTACATATCATTATAACGATTAACCTGTGTGTAGAAAATTGACAATTCCATAAGCCAATACTTACGTTGTGTTAATGCTCTCATATCCATTCTGCGTCTAATCATGTCCTCTGGAACAAACTGTTGATAACACGGTTCACCATTACCATACTTGCATGTACAACTGAAAGTAGAGCAATATTATTAATAATTTCCAATGAAATACGTTCGGTGATGCATCCGTGGTTCAGAGGTGTATCCCGGGTTCGATACTCGGTCAGGCCACATATTGAACAAGGCACCTCACACACATTGGCTTAGTATTGGTTAACCGCTTTGCGTCTATAAAGACTGCACAGGAAAATATGTCTAGGTCCCCAGGGTTTGTCATTAGCAGAACATACATACCGGTACACATTATATAATTATGTATCGATAAACTATAAATAAGAATTCCGCTGAAACATACAACGCTAGTCCACATGGTTCGCCGGAGGCGAGGGTAAATAAGCTCAATCAGCACATACATCATGCATTGATGCCGTGTTTACCATCAATATCACTCCCTTGCACTAAACCTTACGGCGACCCTCACCCTGAGATTTGTGGCAGATGGAACCTCCCTCCGACATTGTTCACACCCCCTCTATGTGTCTCTCTTCCATATATACCGGCTGTATAGACCAGCCTACATTCCATACCCCGGTTCCCAGTACACTTTTTGCAGCCCTCCCCCATATTGATTCACTTCCATACCAAATAGGTTAGACATGTTTTAACAAACCCACACACATTCTGTACTAATACACCTGATCCAATCCACTACCTTTTTCTTAATTTCCATTGTGGTAACCAAATGGTATTAAACTATTATCAAATCGAAACCAGGAAACGAAATGATTCAGGTTACTCGGGTCCATAGGGACGGTCGATACTCGACCATCGCAATAGTCTGTTAAAATAATAAATGGAACATTCACATATCTAGCAAAAGCCTCAAACAATGTCTAATAAAACTCACCGTATTTTGTAGCCTTTTCCCATTCAAGTGTTTAGAAATTCTCGCCTGTGCACATCACACAGCGTCATTCTGCATAACTTTGTCAAAACAAAGTTCGTTTAGGGTCGAATTCGTCCTCAGAATCCAAGGAACTGCCTTCATCACTCGAGTTTCCTGATTAAATATCCTCTTCTCAAGAGTTTGAAATATATTCTGTCACTACATCGCCTAATTCTGAGGTATCATTTGCATTTAAATTCAACAAGTTCGCGATTTATGTATCCATTTTACGGGTATAGCTAGAATGCGAAAAGAGGCGAAAAGAACATGAAGTGCGAAAAGGAGCTGCGAAAAGAACATGAAGTGCGAAAAGAAGCTGCGAAAAGTAAATGAAGTGCGAAAAGGACATGCGAAAAGGAGCTGATGCGAAAAGGGCATACGAAAGAGGCATACAGTGCGAAAAGGACATGCGAAAAGAACATATTGTATGAAGAACCAGCGAAAAGAACATTTTGGTATCAGAAAAGTATAACAATTGTGTCAGGAATATTTTGCTAAATCGATTATGATGATGCACGGGACTGTTCGTGCCAAACCCGATCGTCCCTAGGACTGGTCGTCACACGGACTGTTCATATAGAGCTGTTTGCAATGAGGCGGGAATAATGTTGAACATTGTCATTTAAAAGCTACATGTATCAGAACTAAATGTGCATATAACAAAATATTATTTACAGTGCTGTGTACATTGAAAATGACGGACGACATTGACGAGTATTATGCAGACGGACGATACACATTCAAAGTGAACACATTGACACATATAACAGCTCCGCAAGGAAGCCTCCCACACAAGGTTCTCGGCGTATATGTATCAATGTGTGCACGTTGAATATGCAATGCAATTTAGGACAATTTCACAATAATTTAAATAAAATGATGATGATTTTGGTTCGAGTCATATAGAGCTGTTTGCAATGAGGCGGGAATAATGTTGAACATTTTCAATTAAAAGCTACATGTATCAGAACTAAATGTGCATATAACAACATATTATTTACAGTGCTATGTACATTGAAAATGACGGACGACATTGACGAGTAATATTCCAATGTGTCAACTTTGTAAGACCAATTTGCATGTTTTGTGGAGAAATAAGTTTGTCCATCAAATGTATGTCAAATGAATACGATTAATTCACGAATAGTCACAATGTCACTTGCCGAAAATCGTCGGATTATATGAGTCTACGTTTTTGATGTTTTTGCTGGGGTGCGCTAACGTTCCGATCGTTTCCTCTTTACTTGGTTCGGCTTTTTACCCGCAGTTGGGGTTCTCATTGTTGTTCTCGTACCGTCGGTGGATATAACAACGTTCTGATTAGATTTTCCAGTATCTGATAGAAACCGCTTCAACCGCTTCTCACGTTGATCATCGGACAGACGAGACCACTGATCAATTTCAATAAGATTGTTTCTGAAATTATCAGCGAGGACGAAATTTCCCATCCCACGCACAGCCCTGCATCGTTCTTGCGCCTCACCATGGATAATTGTATACAAACCTTTTATGAACGATGGCATGTCTTTCGCTTTCCATTGATTTGCCGATTTCAGCACATGATTGGCACTTTCGCTATTGTTATTGGTCCATGTGTGCGTTATTTTACCATTTTTCACTGGTTCGATTATATGTGTGTCTAAAACTGGATACAGCCTCCCTTCGAAATATGGTCGAAACTTTTTATCTCCAAAATGCGTATCTTTCTCATCGATTTTCGCTCTTATTCTGTCTAACCTTTCCGCGTGTGTATCAATGTCGGTACTTACCAACAATCCATTGTCACCGTATATTTCAGATAAAATTTCGTTTCTGTCCTGCATCGGGTAGCCGACCATATCTTCTAAATATTTGTTCGTATTTTGTTTCAGGTGTCGCGTACATAACACATGGGTGCATCCAGGAAAACAACGTTTTATTGCTTGTTTGAAAGCGAGTTCCTCGTCGGTTCCTATTGTTAACTGTCTAATGTCATTGTCTGTCAAATTATCCGCGATATCGTGCATGAAACTGGAGTATGTTTTAGTGGTGGAGCTCTGATGTATAAATGTAGGTCCAAAGCATATTGGATGGTCTAGCGTCGATCTTCGTAGCACAGACAAGTCCTTATAAACTGTTGGAGTGACGTGAAATTCGCCCAAATTGTAAGTCTTATCCATACCTAAAACGACACCATTTTACAAATTACGGCTCATTCTCTAAAACAGTGCGGATCGTTCAGCATGTGTTTAAATAATAATTAGTTTACGCATCAAAGATGATAGTACATATTTCACATGTATGCAAACAATGTAGTTCCAGATTAGCCGTCTAAGTTAGTAACAATATGTACAGCTTGCAAGCATTTTTAAATTATACACGCATTAAATATATATTTTCAAATGAATTGATTGCTTTGAGTTGAGAATATATCTCATATGAGCTGTACGGTTGAAAGGGTTAACATGTTTCACTATTATAATTGTTTTAAACATACCTTCTCCAGCCGATGGGCACCCATCAAGTAGTCGAACTCGGTTCCATCCACGGTTCGGCAAGTGACACATATATAATCACCAGACACATCGGACCAACTGTCAAGATCATGTTTGTTCAAACCCTGGCATTTCGAGTGGTACCACAGCTTACACGATCCACACAGTAAACAGTCACTTAAACACTTGTGACGACAAATCCCACATGGGAATCGACCCTGTCTGACAGACATAATCCAATTGAAAGAATTTCAATAATACGTGTCAAACAAATAATAACTAGAGACAAAAATAGTATGTACTATGCATATACTATTAGATTGAGGTAGAAAACTGGTGCATTGGCATATTTATGCACCTTTCGGTTGTAATCCCCGCCCTCATCAATCCGGGACTGCCTCACACTGCGGGGTCATAAAACTGTGTATCCCCTCCCACCCGCCATATGCCTCCGCCACATTGCCTATTCGTAACATCCTGCCATTTCTGGTCGGATGTAGAACCCACTGGTTCTCAGTCAGGCACTGCGGGGGGAAATACTTACCCAATTAACCAGACACACTTCACAGAACCGGCACCAACCGTTGTCAAACGCGGTATTGTACATGTACAGTTAGACCAACATAATCAAATAAAACTTTATTGTCCATGTAAATGAGTAACATGATCAGTTCCACACTGTTCGGAATCGTACATATATATGTTCTAACAAAACTGTGGAGATACGTTGAAAATAAATGAATTTAACAAATTACATGTATCTACGATCACGTCAGAATCGTATGCATGTACCTCCATGATTAACTATTGTAAATGATAGGGTAGGCTACATGTCTTGGAAAATAAATTGCGTATTTATATTTGGTCGTTACGATTTATTACATAAAAACAAAAATTTTATTATGACTAGCGATACAACATTATTTAAAGCTATACTTTCATGTTTGATAATTACAAAAAGGTTCGAAAAAGCATGTCCTTAATTAATTAGAATTTTTCATACCAGAAAAAAATCACGCCAATAGTTCGTATGATGCTCAAATCACGTCTCAAATATAAAAATAGGTAGCATTGTTACCGGACAGTGACGCGCGTCAGTGTCCGTTTTTGCAATTACACAATCTTGAATATCTTTGGACCGGATGATGATCGACAAGCGGTCTTCGGCATTTTCATCGTGTCAATGTCCAATACCCTATCTGTTGAAATAATACTTAGTTTATGCCTAAAACATGAGCGTACCCCTTTAATGTCAGCAAAACAGAAAACAGATTCAACGAGGAAGATACAAAAAAAATAGCCCGACTTATTTAGCATTTTATATATGACTTTTCATAATTATGTGAGGAGCGGGATCCGCTCTGATATGACTGCTATTTGCTATTTGTTGAAAGGTAATTATTAAGTTTGATAATTTATTATTATATTACTTACGTTTTCTATTGTAATTAATATTCTTGTCAGATACTAAACTGTTCTTTTCGTATGACATTTTCATATTCTGCGGACGTTCACAGGTCCATTCTATCGCCATAATGTACTCCATTCTCGCAGATGCATGTTTAGTTTGAAAGAAAATAATAGTTAATTTTAAATTTAAGTATGTTCACAGACCAAAATAATATTAGGTCTGTGGTATGTTATTACTATTATAGAAATAGTAAAATGAATTATTGACAGTAATTTGATCATACCCTTTCCTAAGTCCGTTTCATAATCGATGTAGCGAAATATTCCTATACACTATTGTTATACGGTACTTTTATGATGCCAACATGTTCTTTTCGCAGGTTTTTCATACAGTATGTTCTTTTCGCAGGTCCTTTTCGCACTGTATGCCGCTTTCGTATGCCCTTTTCGCATCAGCTTCTTTTCGCAGCTCCTTTTCGCATTTCATGTTCTTTTCGCAGCTCCTTTTCGCACTTCATGTTCTTTTCGCCTCTTTTCGCCGAAAATGTCCTTTTCGCATTCTAGTCATACCGCCATTTTACAATCGGAACTACGTTTTGAAAATATCCACAGCGCATGCGCAGAACTCAGTAGCCAATTAAACACCGCGTTTCAGGCCACATGCTTGGTAACAAAAGAATTGTTTACATCGTAGGTGTTTGTTTCAACAGCTTTGATTGGTTAATACATGGCTATGACGTTATATCTTTATCAAATTTGAATAGAGGGAACTTCCAGCTCTATTTTAATACTAAACATGACCGGGATTTCCCGATACTTTAGCCTGAAGTGTATTGTTTTCAAGGCCCATTTTTCACGGATTTCATTGTTTTATGACTAATTCGTCAGAATTAATTAATTAGTGCTTTCACAAATTAAGGTTTTTTATGCATTTTTGTAATACTTTTCACAAAATAACATTGCCGTAGTTGTAGTATACATATTTCTTAATATTTATATGCTGAAATCCAAAATATGGTGATTTTAGCCTGTATCATGATTATTGGTCAATATCTTGAAATTGGATTTAGCTACTTCCGACTGGTTTTGTAATGGAGGGTCACATTTGTAGTTAAATATGCGTAAGATGCATAAATCGACAAACCATTCATTTTAACCAGCAAGAATGTAGTGTATACCTCAATAAAGGCAAAACATGTTTAAAGCAGCATTACATCGTAATAAAGGATGTTTTGGGTAAAATATAAATAGTATAATATAATAATAAATGTGTGTGTGTTTACAAAAATCGAAATAGTCGCTCAGAAACGATAAAATTCCAATAAATTTAAACCGTCGTATACGCGAATTTGTTTATCAACACACGAAATCTAACACGCACAGTGCGCATGCGTGAAACAACAGAGGATGTAGAAAACAACGTATATATTTTGAACATGAAATACTATATATCTATCTTCCTCTAATGTCGAACCCTTCACGGGGATGTAGAACATGTCCCTAAAAGAGGTATGAATCAACATATCAAGTAATTTAAGTAAAAAAGACAACGTGGGACAAATGGGCACGATGCATTCCGAATGTAAACAAGTGCGGACGATGCGTTCCGGTTGTAAACAAGTGCGCGACCGATCGACTCGGAAAGTCCTACTTTCGGTTTCGAGTTTGTTTTATCTCAAAAAAACACTGTTTACCAAATGAACATAAGCATACAAAGTATAATATTAGAATGTGTAGCAGCATTGCTACCCATACGTAAAAATTGAATTTTTCAAATATCTTTTATTTCATACGATGTAATGCTGCTTTAAGTCCTTAAATAGAAAATTGTATCAACTATTGATATTCAATTTTCCTATTTCGTGTGTGATATAGTTACGGAAGTAATTCAATGAATGGTAAATCTCCATCTGCGTTATATCTGTCCAAACAGTCATGCTCGCCACGTGCGTCACATGGAATGAAGACATTTGTTTTATAATTTATCCAACCACTTGCGCCGCCTGTTGTCATCCAATGTTGAGCATGTTGATATATTTCTCTACCATATCTGTTCCTCATAAACAATCCAGGATTCCTAGGAACATTTACCCACTGTCCATCTAACAGTATCTGTGTCGGTTGTATATTTTTCTCAATTAGGAGTTCACTATCCATTATATGTTGACCATATAGCTCAATAGTCCAGCCCTTGTAATACATTTTAAACTTTCCTCCCGCTGTTCTGTTGTCAACGCAGCACCACGTCGCACCGAGATCGGTAAAACTAAATCCTTTCTCTTCAAAAACAGATCTTAATGTTTGAAAGGTGGAATAGTTGGCCGTCAAGAAAGTGAGATCAGCATCCCTCTCCCATGGAAGAATCTTACCTAATTTCACAGCGCCCAGAGCTGTCCCTTCCTGTAATTCGCATATAATGCCGGCCTTGTTACACACAGCCATTATTGTCTTGACGGCGTCTGCATTAGACTGGAGACTGCATGGTGATAGTGCTTTGGTATGAGAATATGATAATTGGTGACCATCGCAATTTTGTGTAATTGTGAATCCTGATAGTGTAATGATTTTGAACAAGTTCCAACTGTCCATAAATCGTTTCCAACTATAGTCTTTTGTTGACCTGAGCTGTATATTAAACATCGAATCTGGACAAACAACACTCTCATCACCTGTGTTAGAAACTCTGAGGAACCAGTCTTCAAACAATCCCTCAGTTTCGCCCAAGTCTTGAAACTCGTTCTTTGTTAAATATTCCTTGGTAGTTATAAAGGGACCAAGCACATAATCACAAAACAAACATTCGTGTACAGACTCGTCATAGCCTTCTAAGTATCTTAATGTGAAGTTTCTATATGCTGATTGAAAGCAGCCTTTTATCCAGTGTCCGTTTGTTTCACGTATTGCACCACCAGCTACCTTTACTTGTAAACTTTCTATTTCTCTTACCAATCTCTCTAACCTAGAATCATTTGTAAATAATTCATTTGTCCTTGCTACGAACACATACGGAGTGTTCACATGTCGCACCAACATGTTCAACGATGTCCCCTCTGAATATCCTTGCGTGTCCACTACTGTTAATGTTGGATGCAGTTCTTTGAGATGGTCGAACATGTTTGGTAACGTTGTTGATATTACCACACTAAAATTAGTGTGTGTTGCATATACCGAAGACAAGAACTGTTCCATCGCCAGAGGAGATGAGCTTTCATGAGATTCAACATGTTTTATTACTGTAACGAGTTCTGTTACAGCAACTCCATATCCACAATTCGTTGTTTCAAAACCTTTATAGAAAAACGGATAACCAAACGTAGTTCCCATAAACTTTTCAGGACAAACATGTTTTGGTATTAGAGTAGTTCTGTTGTATAGTGTGTTTGGTTTGATGTTTATTTCTTTGAGCAACGAGTTCATCGTCTCCGTTGCTTCATGCAAATAGTCTGACGTTTTAGAACCTCTAACATGCTGCTTTGCCTTATGAATAAGCTTTGCTAACAATTTGATTATAGATAAAACTCTTTCGTCGGTCGCTCCCTGTCGTACATATTTAGCTGATTCACAGATAGTGTCACAGTCGGTCGTATTCATCTGAGATTTGGACTGTAATGCAGTATATTGACTGGTTAGCTGAATGTACAAAACGTAGAGTTTAAGTAATAGATGTAAACAAAAACATTCCATTCATTGCTTATAAATTAGGTACATATAGTGTGCATATCTTATTAACAGACGGATATGTAGTCCAGTGGTAATACGCTGGACTGATGATCCAGGGATCGCAGGTTCGATCCCCCGTCTAACCCTAATAAAATTAACAGTCTTTCAGATGGAACTTTAAACCGAGGTCTCGTGTTGGTGCTTTACACCGTGCACGTAAAAGAACCAAATGAGACTCTGGAATGGGGCTCTGTGTTTATCATGGCACTATCCTCCAAAAATCTAAAATGAGTCTTTAGGAGGCGTCGCTCATATGGGCAACCTGTAGCGATGATAAATAAACTTAACACACACACACACACACACACACACACACAAACAACACACACATCATTCGTAACACACACTTAATGACACTCATCAAACACACACACACACACACACAACACACAACACACATCAAACACAACACACACAAAACACACACACACACCACACACACACACCATACACAAACACACAAACCACACCACACACCACACACAACACCACAACACACACACAACACACACAACACACACAACACACAAACATACACAAAACACAAACAACACACACACAACACATACACAAACAACACACAACACACACAACACACAAACACACACACACAACACACACAACACACACAACACACACACAACACATACCAAACAACACACAACACACACACAACACACAAAGCACAAACACACCCACAACACACACACAACACACACACAAACACACACACACACACACACACACCACACAACACACAACACACACACACACACACACACACACAACACAAACAACACACACACAACACCACACACACACACACACACACACACCACACCAAACACACCAACACACACCACACACACACAAACACACACACAACACACAACACACACCACACAACCACACACACACACACACACAAACACACACACACACACCACACACACACCACACACATACACCACACACCACACACACAACACACACACCACATACACACACCACATACACACACCACACACATACACCACACACACACCACACACACATCACACACACCACACATACAAACATAATCACACACCACACAACACGCACACCACACCACACCACACACACCACATACACACCACACCACGCACACACCACACACACACACCCACACACCACACACACATCACATACACACACCACACACACAGCACACACACACCACACACATAAACCGCACACCACACACACAACACACACACCATATACACACAACACACATACCACATATACATCACACACACACCACACACACCACATATATACACACCACACACACACC
>CM026391.1:68631054-68738390 GCA_014843695.1 Archivesica marissinica
TATTGATGTTTAATGTATCTGCGATTTAGCATGGACATACTATTTAAAATACATTAATTTATGTTAGTACATTGCATTATTAACATGTATTTATGTTGATAGAGAAATAAAAAAAAAAGGAATTTTTAAAAAAAACGCGTATACGACGTTTGTTTATTAGTTGAAATGCTCAGTTTTTGAGACAAATATTTGGAAAAAATATATACCATATAATAGGAAATTACATTCTGTATATATTTGCGCTTTCACTGATGTAGTGTCGCTTTAAACTGAATAACGATCAATATTTACATGTTTACTCTGTGTCGTCTTATAACGTAGTAATAAATTGGGGAGAGATTGCATTGTAAATTCGGTCATGAGAGTGTACGGTGATTTGTATAGCAACGCCTCCATGCAAACAATAAATACCATACTAGTTAGTTACCCACTTCACAGGGAGAATGCGATGATAACATGCCCATATCATTGCTACATTCATCCTAGTACACTTACTTGTAGGAGAGATCAGACCCAGGAAACCACGGGTGCATACAAGGAAAATGCCAATTAATCGAAGTAGTGAGAGTGCATACATGATATGCCCAGATAATTGCTACCTTTTTCCTAGTACTTGTTAGTGTGGGTAATGTGTTTTACGTTTATTTATCGTCGCTACCGGTTGCCCATATGAGCGACGCCTCCTGAAGAGATTAGTCATTTTAGATAGTTGGAGGATAGTGCAATTATTCAGACAGAGGCCCATTTAGAGTCTCCTCTGGTTCATTTATGTGTACGGTGTAAAGCGCCGATACGAGTCCTCTGTTTATAGTCCCATCAGAAAGACTGTTAATTGTGGGTAAATGGCCGGATCCGGCTTTTATACACGTCTCAATCACTTCAACGCTTATGTAAATATTCACCGTTCTATGTAGCTATGGCAAACAACAAATTTGACTTAGTTAAAAACAAAAAAGTGACATCTGGGAGCATTTCCTATTAAAAGTCAATAGCTTGAATATGTTGTAGTGTGTGTGCATTGCAACGAGGTGGTCAAAAACAAAGGACAATGAATGCCGTGTAAAGCCATGTCTCAAAGACTTGAT
Source organism: Archivesica marissinica (assembly GCA_014843695.1). Classification (NCBI taxonomy): domain Eukaryota; kingdom Metazoa; phylum Mollusca; class Bivalvia; order Venerida; family Vesicomyidae; genus Archivesica; species Archivesica marissinica. The sequence goes on from CM026391.1 coordinate 68,632,140, forward strand.
GGAACACGTGCACGATATATGATGACGTAAATTGGTTCATCGAAGAGATTACAAAGCACCATAAGTAAGTAAGAAATTGAGTCAGATACAGGAGTTGATGTTAGCAATAAGGATGGTCCCGGTGCGTTATTGGTGTAACATTGCGTTTCATGCATTCTGGTGTTTGTTCGGGGTGGTTTATTGTAAATGTGCGAATTCTAATAAAACCCAGTGTTACTTTGTGTTGAAATGAGTTGCTATCTGACAAGCCAGCGCAGATAAAAAAAAATACGTACTTGTTCAGACTTTAAATATATTAAGCGTGCATATGCAGTTTTAACGAATGGTGTTGGAATTAACCCAACTGTTATTGCATATGCAGTTGGGTCTCTCTCTCTGTATCATTGCACTATCCTCCACAAATCTAAAATGACTAATCTCTTCGGGAGGCGTCGCTCATATGGGCAACCGGTAGCGACGATAAATAAACGTAAAACACATGGCTTTGCAAACATTTGAAGATCCAAATCAAATTTCAAATCAAATCAAATGTATTCACTCAGTGCATCATACATGATACAAACATATGGTATATATATAGTAATACTGTTTTAAACAGCAGTACATAGCAAATCTAATTTACAGAGAGCAAACAGAATATATTTCGTAAAACGTAACCATCTATTGTTTATCCATACTATGTAAATGTTAATATGTTTACATGTTTGTTTAAGCCGTTGTGTGGTGATATAAATCTATCGGGTAGACAATGCCACTACGTTTAAATTGATTGAATTTAGCAATATAACTATAGTATTGAAGTTAGCATTATACTACAAACAGGCTATTGCTATAGGAACTTCGATATTAAAGTTCGTATAATTGCACTGACCTTTATAATGGGTTATTACATATAGCATAATATTGTTGCTAATATAAAGCTTTATATAACAAAGCGTGTAAGGCTTTCCACAATCTGCCAACTTTATTTGATAACGTCCAATTTGATGTTGAAACTAAACTTTCTTTATTTGATACCATTGCAATGCCAATCATTTTTATTGTTGTACGGATGTGAGGTGTGGTGTATTTACAATAATAATAGTTACAAATTGGTAGATAAATTGCATATCCGATTTTGTAACTATATTCTTGGAGTCAAACAACAGACACCAAATGATTATGTGTATCTGCAAAGAAAGGTCTACAAAGTGTTGACTGAAAATAATGAAGCATATATATAGCACCTCACCTATGTATACTATGTATAGGGAACTATGTGAAGATGTAAATAGTAATTGTTGGGCAACCCGTATGCATTCTGTGATTGATCATCTTGGATTTAGAGATGTCAGATTACGTTTTAATTATAATGTTAATTATTTCCCAATGTTTATAAGGAGAATGCGTGACCAGTTTATTCAAAAATGGAGAGATTTCATATTTCACAATTACAAAATTATTATTCTAAATTTATAAAGGAGTTTATGATTGACAATATATTTTGATAACACACACAACCTAGAAATTGAATTTGATAGATATAATGCTAATGAATCAGAACATCGTTTTTATGTAAACTATGTAACCAGATGACAGTTGAATCGGAGTATCACTTTTTGCTATGTTGTACCAGATACAGTAGTCTAAGAACTAAATACCTTGGTAATATATCGTGGCCGTGTGTACAGAAATGCAATACTATCATGTCTTCTAAGAATAAAATGGAATTGTTAAGGATATCGGGAGATATATTTGGAATCTATGTTTCTAAGAAAAAATACCCTAGGTAATATCACTATTTCTTAGTATGTGTATGTATGTACTCGTATTTATGTATTTGTGTATGTCTTTTTGCCATAGTTTATGCTTGTGTAAATGGCCAAATACAATATAATGCTGATAATGCCAATACACTTGACAGTTGATCATGTTGTATATAGTGGTACGTAGAATAAACAGTAAGCAACTGTCATTATACTTACCTTGCATTCCAGCATAAACATGTAGACATGCACATGTATATATGCATACATATTAAATAAGCAATTTCTACATTACAAGTTTATCCCCTTTAAAAACAATATATAACTATACTAATTATCTTCCACAAATTCTACTCAAAACAACATGAATATGTTAAATTGCCTTGTATTACATTGATCACGTGTAAATAGTATGCATACTATGTAAATAAGTATGACTATGTACTATATGTTTACGTGTTAATAAACTTATGTTCTGTTCTGTGTACCCATATTGTTTCACACGTGGTTGTGGTTTGTGATTTTGTGTCCATAAGTTCACATAGTCAATTAAGTTGGTATGCAAAGGTTACTAACGTGTTTCTATGTACTATTGACGTGTTCGTATTATCGCATAAGCTCTGTCGTGGAATAAGGGACCATTTATCTGGAACGGGTGTAGGACAATATCCCCCCGGACAATACCCCCCATATATTTTGACACAGGCGGACAATATCCCCCATCAAAAAGACAGGGAGGACAATATCCCCCATCAAAAAGACAAGGCGGACATATCCCCCCCGGACATACTTTTTTCCCCCATAAAAAGACAGGGAGGACATATCCCCATCAAAAAGACAAGGCGGACAATATCCCTCCATCAAAAAGTCAGGGAGGACAATATCCCCCATCAAAAGGTCAAGGCGGACAATATCCCCCCCCCGTTTTATCATTTGAAAGGAGGCAATAAACCATCAATTAGTCAAGGGACAATCCCCATCAAATTACATGAGGACAATATCCCCCCATCAGGTCAAGGCAAGATCCAATCAATAGGCAATCGGAAATATGCCCATCAATAAGTCAAGGACAATTCATCCATCAACAATTCAATGCGGACAATATCCCCCCCCCATTTTAGTGAAGTTGAAAGAAGCAATCAAATCATCAATTAGCCAAACAATTAACATGATTAAATTCCATTTGCAAACCAATCAGTTTTAGTGAAGTTGAAAGAAGCAATCAAATCATCAATTAGCCAAACAATTAACATGATTAAATTCCATTTGCAAACCAATCAGTTTTAGTGAAGTTGAAAGAAGCAATCAAATCATCAATTAGCCAAACAATTAACATGATCAAAGCCCAAAAATAACTAGGGTCAAACAAAATATCCGACTACATGTGCTACATTATTACCTATACAGAAATAAAGGTTGTTAGTTCATAAGTTAATAAGGGGGGTGGGAAATGTCCAGGGGGATATTGTCAGCCCTATGATTTTCCACTGGGGGTGGGGATATTGTCCGCCTTGACTTTTTGATGGGGGGGGTATTGTCCGCCCTGTCTTTTGGGGGGGGATATTGTCCGCCTGTGTCAAAATATATGGGGGGGATATTGTCCGGGGGGGATATGTCCGGGGGGGTATTGTCCGGGGGGTATTGTCGGGGGGTATTGTCCGGGGGGGGGATTGTCCGGGGGGATATTGTCCGGGGGGGGGGTATTGTCCGGGGGGGTATTGTCCGGGGGGGTATTGTCCGGGGGGGATATTGTCCGGGGGGGGTATTGTCCGGGGGGTATTGTCCGGGGGGGTATATTGTCCGGGGGGGTATTGTCCGGGGGGATATTGTCCGGGGGGATATTGTCCGAGGGGGATATTGTCCGGGGGGATATTGTCCGGGGGGATATTGTCCGGGGGGGATATTGTCCGGGGGGGTATTGTCCGGGGGGGATATTGTCCGGGGGGTATTGTCCGGGGGGGGGTATTGTCCGTTCCCCATCTGGAACAGCGGTTACATGTTTACATACTTATATTATTTGACTTTGATATAGTTATTTCCTATCACTAGCGATCCTTAGCTATTGTGTGTGTGCTTTACGTTTATTTATCGTCGCTACCGGTTGCCCATATGAACGACGCCTCCTGAAGTGATTAGTCATTTTAGATGTATGGAGGATAGTGCAATAATACAGACAGAGACCTATTCCAGAGTCTCCTCTGGTTCTTTTACGTGCACGGTGTAAAGCACTGACACGAGACCTCGGTTTAAAGTCCCACCTGAAAGAATGTTAATTTTATTAGGGTCAGACGGGGGAACGAACATGCGATCCCTGGATTACCAATCCAGCGTGTTACCACTGGACTACAGATCCGTCAGTAAAACTCAAAAATCTATTGTCCTGTTTTCATCGTTTATATCCACAAACGTAAACTTGATCTTATGAGAGACTCACCTTTCTCGGGAATTCCATTTGAATCTAGAAAATGTAATAAAGTCACGAACGAGGCAAACACACCGATGAGACTCATTTGACTGAAACTCACCGGGATTTCCGATAAACCGAGACACAGTTGTCGTGGGTTACAAGGCCACGTACATCATAATATGGCTCACACATGACTGTGTCAACGAATATTTATTAGAACTACAACATGAAAAATAATCATAAATATAATCCATTATAATTCTTGAAAATCGAGAATGGAGAATAAATCATACCTATGCTTAGTGTATATAGAAGTTAGAAAAACGTAGTCTGCTGTTAATAACTATTAGAAACGTTTAAAATGATTAACGTAGCCCAAACAGTCATAAAATTATTGAACGAAATATTTCAACTGAAACAAAGCTATATCGAGTTCAGCTATATATTGAATGTCGTGGCAATCAGTATGCGTATGTTGTACATGCTCAATCTATGCGTCTGATGTACATGCTCAATCTATGCGTCTGATGCACATGCTCAATCTATGCGTCTGATGCACATGCTCAATATATGCGTCTGATGCACATGCTCAATCTATGCGTCTGATGCACATGCTGAATATATGCGTCTGATGCACATGCTGAATCTATACGTCTGATGCACATGCTGAATCTATACGTCTGATGCACATGCTGAATATATACGTCTGATGCACATGCTCAATATATGCGTCTGATGCACATGCTGAACCTATACGTCTGATGCACATGCTGAATCTATGCGTCTGATGCACATGCTGAATCTATACGTCTGATGCACATGCTGAATCTATACGTCTGATACACATGCTAAATCCATGCGTCTGGTGCACATGCTAAATCCATGCGTCTGATACCCATCCTCAATCCCTGAGTCTGGTACACATACTCAATCCCTGCGTCCGATACCCATCCTCAATGCATGCGTCTGGTACACATACTCAATCCCTGCGTCCGATACCCATCCTCAATGCATGCGTCTGGTACACATACTCAATCCCTGCGTCCGATACCCATCCTCAATGCATGCGTCTGATACACATCCTCAATCCATGCGTCCGATACCCATCCTCAATGCATGCGTCTGATACCCATCCTCAATGCATGCGTCTGATACCCATCCTCAATGCATGCGTCTGATACCCATCCTCAATGCATGCGTCTGATACCCATCCTCAATGCATGCGTCTGATACACATACTCAATGCATGCGTCTGATACCCATCCTCAATGCATGCGTCTGATGCCCATGCTAATATCGTCTGGTACCCATCCTCAATGCATGCGTCTGATACCCATCCTCAATGCATGCGTCTGGTACCCATCCTCAATGCATGCGTCTGATACCCATCCTCAATGCATGCGTCTGATACCCATCCTCAATGCATGCGTCTGATACCCATCCTCAATGCATGCGTCTGATGCCCATGCTGAATCTATACGTCTGGTGCACATCCTCAATGCATGCGTCTGTTTTTGTCCGATACACATCCTCAATCCATGCGTCTGATACCCATCCTCAATCCATGCGTCTGATACCCATCCTCAATGCATGCGTCTGATACCCATCCTCAATGCATGCGTCTGATACCCATCCTCAATGCATGCGTCTGATACCCATCCTCAATGCATGCGTCTGATGCCCATGCTGAATCTATACGTCTGGTGCACATACTCAATCCATGCGTCTGGTGCACATGCTAAATCCATGCGTCTGGTGCACATGCTAAATCCATGCGTCTGGTGTACATGCTAAATCCATGCGTCTGGTGCACATGCTCAATCCATGCGTCTGATGCCCATCCTCAATACATGCGTCTGATGCTCATGCTAAATCCATGCGTATAATGCCCATGCTAAATCCATGCGTCTGGTGCACATGCTAAATACATGCGTCTGGTGCACATGCTAAATCCATGCGTATGGTGCCCATGCTCAATGCATGCGTCTGATGACCATCCTCAATCAATGCGTATAATGCCCATGCTAAATCCATGCGTATGGTGCACATGCTCAATGCATGCGTCTGATGACCATCCTCAATCAATGCGTATAATGCCCATGCTAAATCCATGTGTATGGTGCCCATCCTCAATGCATGCGTCTGATGCCCATGCTGAATCTATACGTCTGGTGCACATACTCAATCCATGCGTCTGGTGCACATGCTAAATCCATGCGTCTGGTGCCCATGCTAAATCCATGCGTCTGGTGCACATGTTCCTGCGTCTATCCCATCCTCAATCATGCGTCTATGCCCATCCTCAATGCATGCGTCTGATACCCATCCTCAATGCATGCGTCTATCCCATCTAATCATGGTTGTTTTTGGTTGATCCCATCCTCAATGCATGCGTCTGATGCCCATGCTGAATCTATACGTCTGGTGCACATACTCAATCCATGCGTCTGGTGCCCATGCTAAATCCATGCGTCTGGTGCCCATGCTAAATACATGCGTCTGGTGCACATGCTAAATACATGCGTCTGGTGCACATGCTAAATACATGCGTCTGGTGCACATGCTAAATCCATGCGTCTGGTGCACATGCTCAATTCATGCGTCTGATGCCCATCCTCAATACATGCGTATAATGCTCATGCTAAATCCATGCGTATAATGCCCATGCTAAATCCATGTGTATGGTGCCCATGCTCAATGCATGCGTCTGATGACCATCCTCAATCAATGCGTATAATGCCCATGCTAAATCCATGCGTCTGGTGCACATGCTCAATCATGCGTCTTACCATGTGTATGGTGCCCATGCTCAATGCATGCGTCTGATGACCATCCTCAATCAATGCGTATAATGCCCATGCTAAATCCATGCGTCTGGTGCACATGCTCAATCCATACGTCTGATGACCATGCTCATCCCATCAAGAATCTTACGAACAGATGTATGCAGGGGCGGTTACAGGATTTGGCGTTAGGGGGCGCAACATATTTCAAGGCAAGCATCTAGGGAGGTCCAGGGGCATGTTCCCCCGGAAAAGTTTGAAAACAATGGATCCACCAGGTGCATTCTGGGCGTTCTGGTGTATTCTATTAATCAGTAGCGGTTTGGAACCCCTGAGAAAAATTCTGGAGCCGCGCATGACATTTCACCAGACCAACAAGACATGCGTGACACGTGGTAGAATTAATTTAATAATGGACTTTGTATTAAAAAAATTTTATATCACCGTTACTGCAAAATATATGTTATCTTACCTTTTCTTTGGTTTCTTTCGGGAAAAGCTACTCATCATCGTTTGAAATTTAACGCGTTTCGCACTCGGGGCATCCATTATTGTTTTGATAGACTAGATTGACAGCATCGAGTGACGTCATCCTCTACAGAATGTCAAGTGACGATAGTTGCCGGGACTGATTTGAACATGCGCCACAGACTCAAACACATGACGGTTTGGCATATTTGTTGCAGACACCGTAGGTGCACTTTTATCAACAAACCAGTTATAAAATAATGTGACCCGCCATACCAAAATCAGTCTTAAGTCGGAAAATACAAAAGCGATCTAATCGTGCTTTAACATCAAGAGATCGATAATTTGTCAATATTCTACTTTTAGCATAATCAACTTCTACAATCAATTATCTTCCCAATAATTGTTTATTTTCTTCATAATTATGCGTCTTTATGCATTTAAAATGCATTTTAATAAGGTGGGTATCAATCAAATGTGTAATTAATTTTGCGAGAACAAAGGCCAATCGATGAATGGTGGTGTTTTGCTGACCTATATTTGAAAAGGAATCACTCAAATGACCCCAGTATGTTTGGTACCAAAATAAACCGAAGACCCCGTGTTTACTCTCTATGCTATTTTTAGAAAATATAGTTTCCTTTTTAAACCAATAGAATGCTTCAAATCATGGCCATTTTATTCAAAATCACTTCTATGTTGCTACACTCAGCTTAATCAGGCCGGGTTCGGGTCAAAACGTACCCGAGTCAAAACGTACCTTGGGCATCGGGTCAAAACGTACCCATATCTCGGGTCAAAACGTACCCAAGGTCGGGTCAAAACGTACCCATGGTCGGGTCAAAACGTACCCTTCGATATATCAATATATTATACCAATATATCCACATTTTATTTATCTTTTTGGCATTTGTGAGGTTAATTTACCCATTTATATATCAATATATTTCATTTAATAATCAAAAATTTCATATTTAGTTATCTTTTTAGCAGTGAAAGTTGACTGGAAATCAATGACCAGAAGCACTCGTGTGATGAATGTCTGTTTAAATTACGTGTGAAAAACAATTAGCATTCAATTATTAAAAGTGTAATTCTGGATGAAAGTGATTACCGATATGCGGTGGCTGCTTTAATGATTACTTAATGGGATTAAGTGGAAACCAATCAATGATCAAAGAGAGAGTATACTGCTTTAATGATTACTTAATGGGATTATGTGTACGGCGGAAACCAATTACCAATCAATGATCAAAGAGAGATTATACCAACTATTTTAATTTCAATCGCTCGTTAAATAACGTTGATATAAAATATCCTGTCCCAGATATGAAAATATCAAACTCTAACATGTCTGTCTGTCTGTTTATCATATTCCATGTATACAGATAGTCCGTGGACTGGAGCGTGCCACACTAGCTTGTTTGTTTGTTTGACCGTATCCGGGGGACCACATCCTGAGACACTTGGTTAATCCCACATTCTATACATGCATTCATTGTCACAATTTCGTTATCGAAATGCTACATTTAACCACGATTTAACAACGGTTCTTTAGTATAAACATTAATATCATGAAAAATATCAAGTATGCACAATAATCTTGTGGGAAATTTCAAGTTGTTTTCTGTATATTATATTTAGCAAAACGTATCCGAGTTCGCTCAAAACATCTCAATATTCTGACATAAAAGTATAAAACTTTGCAATTTTTGTTACTTCAAACTACACATTCAAGTAGTCTAAACAACCCACAATGCAAAATATATGAATTAAAATGATATATTTCACTTTTCATAGTGGGTTACGTTTTGACTTGAACATGGGTACGTTTTGACCCGACCATGGGTACGTTTTGACCCGACTTTGGGTACGTTTTGACCCGACCATGGGTACGTTTTGACCTTTTTGTTTTGGGTACGTTTTGACTCGGGTACGTTTTGACCCTAACCCATCAGGCCTATCGATTGGCTGAGATGTACCACGTGACCAAATTACGTATGATTTCTTCAACTTCCGGTCAAGTGCTCGCAAATTAAGATATTTTTAACAATAATCCGCGACGTTTTATCACTTGTAAATGATCTTGCTTCACATTTAAGTGAGTGAAATAGTTAGTCAAAATCAGTGGTAAGATTCGTAGCTCATCAGAAGTGTTCCCGGTGACTTTGTTTTATGAATTGTGATAATCGAATGTTCTAACTTCTACTCATTTTCGGGTGTGTTCCCTCAGTTCGGATAATCATCATATGATATTGTCATAAGAAGTAGTTATTCGTACATCATACATGTGATTGTATAGCATCACAATGGATATTACAAACGAAACTGTTGCTCGTGTGTTAAACAATTCTGTTACAGCTGCAAATCTAACTTCAATCACAAACACCAATGAATGGAATGATCTCATACAAACATTCTTTACTAGTGACAATGTTGACAATTCATGCAATAGCTGCAGTGATGAAGACAGTGATTCCGACACCGACTCCCCATCTATTGGCATGTCCTATTCCGAGCCAGCACTGGAGATGGAGGACATTCCAATTATTGCTTTAAATAATTGTGAAAATATTGTAAACAATTCTCTGTTGAATCTCGTTAGTGAAGACAACATCACAGAAAACAAACTAATCGAAACATTTTCGTGCAAATGTAAATTTAACAATGGTCTCCCATGTTATAGTCAGTTTCTAAAAGAAACGTGTCGTGGTTATCGACTACAGATTCATGAGCTGGATAGATATGAGAAAGACCTTGTGATTCTTGCACAGATTGCGTGTCATATTCAGTGTTCCGATAACACTGTATCATCAAATAGGAAATCTCAGAAAGCACGGGAACGGATCCGCATCAGATATTACCGTGAAGGACGTGAGATCTGCAGAGAGATGTTTAAATTCCTGCACAGGTAATTATTGCACATTTGATTTTGAGGTCATTCCCACTTGACAAAACAAGAAAATGTAGCCAAATAAAATTGTAGAATTCTAATTTAACGTGTTTGGCCACAGATATGAGATGTGTATAAATAATTATACAGCTCAACCGCCATCTCATAATAGCACACATTCTTAAAAAATCTTCTCACAAACCGCTAGCCGGATTTTGACAAACCTTGATAGATGTACAATGCTCTTACAGCCTGCCTTTTAATACATTCTCTCCTATTGATGTAATAAAATGCCCATAATTATATGTGTAACAAAATCTCGATTATGTATCGGGAACGATTAATATAACGTTGTAAAAACCTCGTTCACAGTCAAGCTATAATAAATTTGTATAAGCTAAACTTTGCGTGGAAAATTAACAGATGTTGTAATTTCCTTTCAGTATCAGCCAAGATAAACTGACCGGTCTCATCAAGTGGTACCGTGAACATGGCCTTGTTGCAAAGAAGTGTCGGTCCGGTGGCAAATTGGAGCAATCATCGCTCTCGTTCGAAGACGTTACCCAAGTTGTTCAATTTGTGACAAACTATGCGGAAGCGAATGCCTTAGTTCTACCTGGACGGGTTCCTGGTTATAAGAGGTCGGACATTAAGCTACTCCCATCGAGTGACACAAAGGCATTATTATGGAGGACTTATCAACTGATCATGCATGATGAAGGTGATTATCATTGTTTTTGCACAATCTACCATGCCATTATTTATCCTTTGCTTCTTAAACATGTTGCAATGGTTTGGTGGTGTTATGATAGTTGGCATCAAGGTCACATTTCATCCATTGAAAGTTGAATTTAGACTGATTTTGTAGACATGCATGACTTTGATTGGCCATAAAAATTCCAATTGCAAGGACATGCATGACTTTGATTGGCCATAAAAATTCCAATTGCAAGGATACAAGTAACTGAACAGTAAAGCCTTGGTTTAATCAATGTAACGGATTTATAAGCATTGCATGTATATCGCAGGAGCGGATGCTACAAAGTTCCAATTCAGTAGCCTTTATCCATCCGTCCATTCAATATATATGTGTATACAACTGTACATGTACCTGAAGATTATCTAGTGCAGAGGACAGTGTATGTCCATATAAACTTTCCTTGCATGTACATGTAGCCGAATTTACATAATTGGTTGATCATTTGTTATCGAGCCGCTCGTGTTATTTTGATTGGATCGCCTGCAGTGCTAGCTAGAATAAGCAACAATATCCACTGCTTATCGTAAGAGGCGAATACACAGGGACAGGGTGGGGAGTATTTTAGTGACACCAAATTATTATTCGACAAATCAGAAATGAAATTTCTCCACCCAATACAGGTGGATTCCCTACTTAGGTTACATGTGTACTTAAGTTGCAAAATTGTAGACCGAAAAACACTACTTCACTGCTCTTTGGTTTAAAATGGATTTGTGTTACACTTGGCAGTAGTGATCACAAACAAATAATTTTATAAATATTTTGATGCATGTTATCGGCCATTATTATCAGACATAAATTTGATGCTAAATTAAATACTAAACAATACTATGTTATTTTTTCAGGTAAACGGGGTGTGAAGCTATCATGCTTCAAGTCTTTGTGGGGACAACTCCTGTCGTATATCGTTATGACAAAGCCAATGACGGATCTGTGCTGGAGATGTCAAAACAACAACACGAACATCTTCAGGTACTTATATAACCCTGGCCTAGCTGCTATATTTTGTTTCTAGAACTGAACTGAACTAACCGTTTTTTAATAGCCTGGTATCGTTTGAATTATTGGATGAATTTGAGAATCTGAAATACTGGTTAACCTTTTTGATTTAGTTTGTTTCTCAACATTCACTGGTCCTAGGTCACTGATACTTGGCTACATCATCCAACATGGATCTCGGACAACAACCCACCCATGTGTGCTTGTGACCTACTTTCTACTTTGCTGGATTCACCTTGTCTGTCTGTTCGTTACACTTTCCTTTGCCTACATACCAATACTTGCTGAATGCATTTTTCATGACCACAGGAGTGCCACAAAACAAATCTATGTCTATCTGACCTACTTTTCAAGGTCACAGACGTAGAGTAGATCATGCATGCAAATTCCCAATATTCCTTTCCAGACTTTCACAGTACTCGGCCTATTGTACTGACGCCGGATTGACACGTTCATGCTTGGTATTCCGTAAGCTCTTACATACTGACATATCTAGTGTTATTATACTGTCAATGCTGTTTCAGGTCGGCGAATCTGACAGAGGAGGACAAGTCTGAGACCTTGCGAGAACAGGAGGACCATTTACATGTAGTGAAGCTGGAGAGGAGCTACTACAATTCTCTTGTTGCAGACTTCAAAGATGTAGTTACGGCAAATGGACTTGATCTCGGCAACAACACAGATAATTCCAGAACACTCACAGCACATTACAGTTTTGATTTCGCACAACAAGTATTTTATCCAAATGACCCTTTACAACCAGGCCCTATTTACTTCCTTACCCCTAGGAAATGTGCCATATTTGGAGTGTGTTGTGAAGGTATCCCTAAACAAGTAAACTTCTTAATAGACGAAGGGTCTAGTGTTAGTAAAGGTTCAAACAGTGTAATAAGCTACCTAGATTATTTTTTTCAAACTACGGCCTCGGAGAGGAAGACGTTCATTTGCATGCAGATAATTGCTCCGGCCAAAATAAGAACCGATTCATGTTATGGTATCTCTGTTGGCGCACGTTGCACCGCAGACACTCAAACATAGCGATTCACTTCCTCATTACAGGACACACGAAATTTGCACCAGATTGGTGTTTCGGATTACTGAAGCAGAAATATCGTAAAACACCCGTTTCCTGTCTCGCCGACATGGAGTCTGTCGTTCGCAACAGTACCGTCACTGGAGCGAATATCCCTCAGCTGGTTGGAACCGAGAATGGTACGCAGATCGTGCCAACCAGAGATTGACATAAATTTCTGGGGCCATATTTCCGCCCCATGCATGGCATCAAGTCATATCAACATTTCCGGTTTGACTCGAATAATCCGTGAGTAGTCTATTTCAAGAAGTACTCAGATAGCCCAGAATCGCAGTTTCAGCTCTTGAAATGCCCCGAAGATGTACCTAGTCCTGACCGACCAGCTCCCATCCACATGCATCCTTTGGACACTGCCAGAGCCTCCTACCTCTTCAATAAGATTCGACCATTTGTACGCGAGGATGTAAGAGACATTGTGTGTCCAGACCCTAGTACTGGACCCCGTAGACCTGCTAACAGGAAACGAGCTCGTGACGACAGTGACTAGTGAGTGGACTGTGTTCTAGTCGTGTTTGACTAAATTAATTACATTATTGATGATCCTGTGTTTTTATGATCGTTTTGAAAATTGTCTTTTGCTAATCAATGCCAAGTGAATGAATGATGTACATGTATGGCAATAATGACTGAATAAAAGGTCTTTGTTATTGTTTTTGTAAAGAATCACTCTTATTTGTCTCATCAGGAATGTCATTATGTGGCACATTTATTTCAGGATAACTATTTTGGTTGTAATATCTTTCTATAACTTCACTGGTGAATACTCATATTAGTTTTACTAATTTATATACTATAAAACATAATAAAATAAATATCAGAACTTATTTGGTGTCATTTTATAACATTTAGTGTTTTCAAAATTTACAGGCATTACATCAGTACCACTTTTGTTTATATTAAAATAAAATTTTTTTGTAACTAGGAAAATACAAAGTGTTTTACATCAAATTAAAGCTGGATAAATTTTGTTTTGTAAACTGAAATGACACATCATGATAGATTAATGATAATCTCATCAGAAGCTTTTAAAATAAGGTAAACATTTAGATGCTAACGCATTACACCTATTTTTTGTCATTTTTGGATGACATTATGCCAGCTGTAAATTTTATTTTCGAAATTTAATGTAATTTTTTCACTTGCACAGTTAGTTTTATGGAATACCTTTATGAAAAACATCATTTCAGTGTGATTTTATAAATAACATTGTACACATATTTTACTAGAAATGGGCACTTTACTGTGCAGCAGGCCATGTACATTTTGTCATGCAAAGGCTATTTGTATGCTTATTACATGTACATATAATAATGTTATGATGTGAAAAGTACTCTGGATTAATAATTAATACAATATACAATGTGTGTCCAAATATCTCAGCAGGATACATAATTAATAATATGCATGAAATGTACAGCAATTTATCACAGGCAGTAGTGGATTTACTTTGGAAATTCCTCAGGTGTGTCAAATAATCACCTGTAAAACACCATAAATAAGAAATGATGTCACTGTTTAAATGATGAACATAGCTGTATATATATATCTGTTTGGTTAGTGAAACAATTTACATGTTCGGTTGGAAATTTTGTTGTTTAGCGCTGTAATTTCTTAAGGTGTGCCAATAATCACCTGTACTTATTACATAATCATGAAAAATGTAAGAGGATCAATGTTTAAGTGATATATATTTATATGTAGCATGATGCAGAGCCATATATTGTGTTATGTTAATGATACTACTCACCAAGTTCAATTTAACAATCAATTGCAAGAGACCTGTTGTATTGTGCATTATGTCGCTTAGTGCTGTAATATTTACCTGTACTTATTATATAATTATAAAAATTTAAGAAGGACATGTGTTTCAGCGTTTACTTCATTACAAGCTATGGCCATTTATCTTTAATATGATACCCAACATGACTATGTATGTGTACGAGAACATACTGGTTGCTATGATGTTTTGATTCCACCGTAGCCATTATTTTTGGAAGAATCGGACGATATTCTTGCAAGTCTTTGACTGCGATTTTGACAGCTATTGATTCTCAAGACGCACATTATTCAAATGCACATAACTTTTGAATGGAACATGTTATAAGAATGGTTCTTATATGTATGGAAAGCTTATGAAAGTATCTATCAGATGGTGCTGTTAACTCATATTTGGAGTTTTTAGACTTAAGACTGATTTTGGTATGGCTGGTCAATATATTGTACGAGCACAGCGAGAATTATTTTTGCATATTACATTTTTAACGCAAAATACGGCACATTAGTTACCTATACTCCGGCGATTTTAGGGGGGGGGCGCGTCGGGTGCGCCCCCCTCAAACCGCTAGTGGTATGCTCCATCTTCACAAGCCTTACAACAATAGCTTATTCAATGTCTACAACTCGCGTTGACGTGTATCTATAATCGAACACCCGCCCGTACCCGTTGTCTTGGACACACCGTACAGCAAGTCTCGTACCAGTGCTCAAGCAATGCTTGCTACATGTGAATGACACACTGAACACCCGTCCACATTAATTGCCAGTACCATACCAGAACCACGGATGGCGGTGTCGTTCTAAATGTTTAAATCATGAGTGCCTGTTCTCTCTCTACAGAGGGATCTGTAGCCCAGCGGTTAACACGTTTGACTGGTAATCCAGTGACCGCAAGTTCGATCCCCCGTCTGACCCTAATAAAATTAACAGTCTTTCAGACGGGACGTTAAACCGAGGTCTCGTGTCGGTGCTTTACACCGTGCACGTAACAGAACAAGAGGAGACTCTGGAATGGGTCTCTATCTGTATCATTTCCCTATCCTCCAAAACTCTAAACTGACTAATATCTTCAGGAGGCCTCGCTCATTTGGGCAACCGGTAGCGACGATAAATAAACATAAAACACAAATACCTCCTCATGACAGAGGTCTCGAGTGCGATTAACCAAATGTTGTAAGAATTTGTTTCGCAGTCGAGCTAAAAGAAAGGCGTATACTCTCATTGTGTAATTGTTGCAACAAGTCTCGGACAATACCCCTCGAATTTCTACAGTATGGGTATGAACCATATCTGCAGCAGCACTCGACACTTCTTTATGTCAACGCTTACAACCTGTCCCGGGGCTTCCGTGGCCGAGTTGCTTAGGGCGTTGACTTCACATTAAATGACACTCCGCTGTTTGTTCGTATCCCGCTGTGAATGTCGGAACTATTTCATTCGAGGAAGCCACCCAGCTGGCATGTGGAAAGACCACTGTTCTATCTGGGTGCCGGTTCGTGCTGCCCGGGGTCTTCCTCCAGTGGAGAGTCACAATATGACCGTAGCTGTTGGTGCGACTTGAACCCCAAAACCAACCAAGCAAACAACCGGTCTCCAATTCCTACTTTTTTTATTTAAGCTTAGTTAACGTCGCTACCGGATACCCATTTGAGCGACGGGCAGTTTACTTAACAACACCTTTCCTGGGCAAGCTCCGGTGGTTAACCAGTACTTGATGCACCAAACTCCGTAAGAAACTGCCAACTATTTCATATAAATGAGACACGGCCTGAGCGGGGCTCGAACCCGTGACAATCAGTGATGAATGGTTACAGTGGTATACAAGTCAGCGACCTTAACAACTCGACCACGGTTGCATGGGGATGCAATTTAATATTACAGTAGTATTTTTGGGCACGGACGGACGCCGGGCACAACCACCGTTCGTCGAATGCAATTGACTAGCTTCCTTAAATGAACTAATTCCAACATTCCGTCTCCGTGGCCTAATGGTTAAGGCGTTTGCCTACGGAGTGGGAGGTCGAAGTTTCGACTCTCGTCAGGGGTTCGTTCTGATATGGCTGGTTGGTGAGTCGCCAGCTAGTTAAGTAATTGTTACCGATTGCCTACCAGCCTGACGCCTGACATACAAGCATATGATTCGGGAAGTACTGATGTTCATAAAAAGAGGTGTCTCATAAGTCAGAAATGGCTGGCCCTTTAAATAGGGGCGACACTATAATAAACAAACACATTACTATACTTTACTTTATATTCTTTAAAATAGCACATTTATTTTAAAAATTACTAGTGATGGGCTGATAAATTAGTTCGCCGATTAATCGTCGATGACAATGGCCTGATTAATCGTCGATGACAATGGCCTGATTAATCGTCGATGACAATGGCCTGATTAATCGTCGATGACAATGGCCTGATTAATCGTCGATGACAATGGCCTGATTAATCGTCGATGACAATGGCCTGATTAATCGTCAATGTCAATGGCCTGATTAATCGTCGATGTCAATGGCCTGATTAATCGTCGATGTCAATGGCCTGATTAATCGTCGATGTCAATGGCCTGATTAAGCGCCAATGACAATGGCCTGATTAATCGTCGAGGAAGATTGTGTTATTAGTCGAATAATTATTCATAGCCAACATATCCAAGTAGGGTATTATTTTGTAACGGGCTTTGTGATTGGATGCATTTATGACGGGTTTATTACAATCGACCAATCAAAGTCCACCATATTAAGCTCATTCGGTTCCTAAATGTACACCAAGATGGCAACCTTCAGTAGTGCTATGGTTTCAGTTACCTAGCAACACTTCTTGATGAGGGTTAACAATAATGATCTACCTGCAAACGTTGAAAACATTCCCCGGTCGATCTCCTCATGACGTGCACGTCGTGACCGGGGCACATCCCGCAGCAGCAGCGTAGGATACTGGGATCTTCTGGTCATCGATCTTGCGAAGGGGGAGGCTTGTCTGCATGTGGACCCACGGCTAAGGCACATTAGGACAGATCCGCCGTCTCTTCTAGATAGTGTTTAAAACACACACTATATCTTCGCTGACTTCTTCAATCTTTTACCTCCTTCTACTTCTCCAGCGGATAGACGAGACAGCGGACCTGAGGGAGCGGCAACGGTCGTGGCATCCACGCTCCCCTGAGTGACAATCGACGACCAGATGTCTAACTGCCAGATCCGTTTAATGCTGCTGCTGGGTGACCAACAGTGAGGAGGGTGGCCCTACAAAGGACCACGTACACACCAGGCCTTGTCACCCTGGCATGGAAAGAAAGAAGAAGCCACCTGTGGATGTCAACATAAGCACCACAGAGGAATAATCGTCTTAGTACGCTCGCCCATATGGTTCGCCGGAGGCGAGGATAAATAAACGCAATCATCATCATCGAAAACATGTATTTTGCAGATACTGAAACACAAACTATCAGAATCACATTGAGTTTAATAATAAAATGTGGGTTAATCCATCATTTATCCGAAAATCTATACAATAAATGTGTTTATTTCGGGTTTTTTAAATAATATTTTATTGCATTTTTTCATACAATACATTACATATATACATACAATACTAAGAACAACTCAGAGATTAATATGTAATTATATGATTGCAGTATACGATACATTTGTTTTGTCAAGGGGAAAAAAGCAAATGGGTTGGGCTACAAGTTATAACAACATTATTTACAGCCCTCCCCCGTTTATTTCGTTGATTCCTACATCCGAAATATATGCAAGCATAGTGTGTGTTATCTTACAATAGGCCAGAAACCGCTATTGAAATGTCCACAGGCCACCATTATAACACAGTGCCATTATATGTTCCCAAGAAATAGTTTGGCATAAAAGACAGTAGTTTTCAACAGACTGGCCATTGAGCCACAAGAAAATGTCAAATTTCAATGGGGTTGACCGATTGCGTTTTTTTATTTCCCACTAAAGGCACCCACCCCCTACTCTGAAGGTAATCTGGTGGTGAATGTTGCACTGACACCTGCATTTATAATATGATGTTATTTGTCACCAAATAGTATGCACATAATCTAACATATTCCAAAATGCAGCTCATATATTGTATTTTAATATTTTTTTATTATTTTGCTGACAATACCTACTCAGTCAATCAGTTCATGTATCAATAACTGTTAAGCTCTTCCCTACACTGTTTCAACAACCCCAGACCACTATATCAATAACACCGTCTGACCAATACGTACACGTATGACGATAAACGTATACCTTGACACGTCGATTCATTTCAAGCTTGTCTTTTAATTAATGAAATTGTCACCAAGGGATACTACCCGTGAGGCATTGTGTAGAATAATATAAATCAGAGTTGTCGAGCATGAATGCCACGTCATAGCCATGACGTAAGATGTTATTCTCTTACATCCAAATTCCAACAGAGAAGGTAGATATTAGCAGTGGTGATCTATTTTGATTTCGTTATTGGAAAACTATACACCCTTCCCAACTTTGTTTTACGACTAAGTGTATCATAATTTATCGTTTTTAGAAGACTCGTTAAACTTTATCTCGATTTAGAACTAGCTCCCATGGTCTTTTTATTGAATCAGGTAGATATGATGGAACACCTAGAGAGCAAAGACTTTGTAAATCATGCACCATGAACGCTGTTGAAAACGAATACCACTTTTACTTGTTTCCCTAATTATAAAGATTTACGAAAGAAATATTTTAAACAGTACTTTTGCCATTGGCCAACACCTTAATGTCTTCTATTTCAAGATACGTTATTAATAATTTGTCAAGATATATTTACTTTGCATACCAAATCCGTACTACAGAAAAAATTAATTTATGTTCCATAGTACATATGCTCTTTTGATAATAATTATGCAAATTGTTTATGTTAACAGTGTACAGTCTACATCCGTTATGTCAAACTCGGTTATGTAGAATTATCCGGTTATCCCGAAGTCGGATCAAAGTCAATTCAGACACTATCATTTTACATATAACTGGATCTGTTTATATCGAATTTCGTTAAGTCAAACTTCGGTTATGTCGAAGTATTTTGTTCGGTCCGACGGAATTCGACATAACGGATGTAGACTGTGTTATGCTTTCATAAATGATTGTATTGTATATTGTATTATATTGTTAAATAAATTCAATAACAAATGACCACTCATTTAATATCATATATATAACCCATGCGTCAAGTTATCATTTGAAGATTTCGACCTATCAATATGATATCATTTACTGGGCCTTCGAATGTGTTTAGCAGCTGACCGAATTCTAGTGACAGTTCAGATAGATGTACATTCGATTGGAGAACTTGATTAATACCACCTATCTGTTCTTTCAATAAGCGTGTACACTGTAAATCCAGGTGTTTAGGTTCTAAACACAAAACTAAACGCCACTGTGTAACACTTTGTAAACACTATATAGCGTTACATTGTGTTTAGTTTGGTTAAACAATGTGTTTAGTTTGGTTAAACACATCGTTTAGTTTATAAACATAGTGTTTATTATATAAACACGTTGAAGTGTTTATACCTCTGTAACACTTTGTAAACACCTAAACGTGTTTAGTTACTTAAAAACTAAACATGATGTTTAGGTTCTAAACACAAACAAGGCTAAACACATGAATAAACACATAGACATGTTTAGATTTCATACATAAATCCAAAATTGGCAGCTCTTCCACAATGAAATACATGACATCATCCTTGATGACAATAGTATCCAACCGTCCGAATATAGGTACATCCTCAACATACTCAAGCACCAGGCAACAGCCGGCTCGATAAATGTGACCATGTATAACAACTTGTGTAGTTTTGTACACTGGTGTTTTATCGTCATCTGTCAAATTGGCTAATGTCTGAAAAGAAGCCTTTAAATCAGGAAAGGCCTCATCACAGAGAAGTTCTTCCCCCTCTGACACAATGTCTCCTGAGTAAAGAAAATTCTCCGATGGCTGTCCAGCAAAATTTGTCTGCATATGGCACATGTATTTTTGGTGCTTCAGACTCAATGTTTTGGGTAGACTTTTAAAACATTTGATGTTTTTGGTCTTGAAGTAAGCATGTTTGCCTTCGAACCGCATACACCAGTGATTCCGTAGTGGACCATAGTTTTTCATCTGCAATGGCAGGTGGATCAGGTAGTGCATCTTGGGAATTATAGACACCTTTGGATATAACCTACCAAAATTGGAATTGTGATCAAATATCAGCTGTGACAGTTGACCAGCAGTCGTGTGGTCACAGCATGGACTTGTGGCAAGAATTGTTATTTGGACCAACCTGATAAAATTTTGCCATCTAAGGTCAGATTCAGGGACTTTTACCCCAGCAACAAAAGGAAGGACCATGCACAATGTAAGCATTGCAGCGGAAGTTTGCTTGATTTTGCCAGTTCCACTCAAATGGTTGGACAGAATCTTTTCTGGTTTCGAGCCAGCCTCCAAGTAACTGTATGAAAATGATGATAACCTGGCATTTAGCCATCTCAGCGTGAAGTATTTCTCCACATGAACAAAATGATACAACATGATTCTAAGCTCATAAGGCACTATACCTTCCAGTAACAAGTGCATGGGGTCTTGCACCAATCCAGAACAAATCGAAAACCCTGGTATGTCCATGAGTACACTGCCGGAGTTAATGCCCCACATCTTGCTCCAGTACTGACGAGTTTCTCTACCCAATTGCTGAAGTGTTTCACACTTTTCACGATGATCAGTATCATTTCTGAGCGGAAAATGTCTGTCGTTAAAATGTATTTTCATGTCCTTCCCCGATGCACTGCACCTTCGACAAGCCTTTTGGGCAAATGCAACACCCTCCTTGAACCCACCCAACCAATTTGCTGCAGGCGTGTCACATGCCGCCATTACTAGTGTACCTTCAATATTGAGAATATCACCATTGATTTCCATTGGAATACCCCCTGTTGCCAGTGCCTTTACTGTGTCAATGAAATCTTTCAATAAACCTGCGTGCACATTTTTTGTATCCCGAGCTTTTGCTACAGCAATAAGCTGAATGCAAGTCAGACGTGATCTGTGCTCTGGGGGGATATTTGCCAAGGTGAAATAAAACATAGATAATTTGTGTTTTTTTGTGTGTGATCCAATGGGATTGACAACTTCAATGTCATCTGTATGAATGATTATCTGCAGAGCTGTTTTATTTCGACTAAATAACTCGTGATCAACTATGTATGACCCATCACCAACATCACGCATGAGACTACTTCACGATTTGTGACCTGTTTGAATGAAATGCCATACCTCTGGCAGTGAGAGAAACCGTTGTAAATTCTCTTTGAATGGAACAATGTAACCCATTTGGGGCTTACTGACAAGCTGTCCACGAACTGTAACAAACTTGGAACCAAGCTTCACCTCTTCTGGATTCAACAAGTTGTAATTTTCAGTGTAAAATTTATCTCTCCTTTTCACGGTGATAAATTCTTCCGCAAATGTGTCTGTATCAATCTCGGATAAAAAATCGGCAGGTAAACCCTGTTCCGTCAGTGCAAGTTGTACTCTTTGTCTGAAGATTTCAACATTTTGCTGAATTAGAGTCGAGGTTGTAACCAATACGTCATTAACAGCTCTTTGGGTCATATTGTGTTCTGCTTCTAAGGTTAGGCTGTATTTTGCCATGCATAATTTCTTCTGTTCATCTACAGACAATTGATACTGTATTGGATCAATATGCTCATTATTTTCATCAATTTCCATACCATCATCATCTGGAAGACAATTATTGTTCTCAATAGCGGTAGTCAATTTATGCTTTCTGCTTACGTGCGATTTAAATGCACCCCATGCTTTTGTTGTATATGGACAGTTGGGGTAACCACAATACACCACAAAATTGGGATCATGTCTATGCGATCGCACAACATGTGTAACAAATCGGTCATACTCAGTTGTGCTGAAACTACACATGAAACAGTTAAAACTGTTTACTTCCATTTTGTTTAGATTAGAGATACCCAAATTGACAAAATCCCAAGTGAGTGATTTACCTGAAATTCAGACACTATAGCCGGCCCTAACACTTCTCTATACTATAGCGCCTGACAACATTGACTAAACCGTGCATACAGATTTGTACGCAGTCGTACGGGCGCTCATTATACGCTCGAGATCGTCACGCGCAGCTCGGTCCGTCGCGGGGTTTTCGATTTCCCCATGCTGGCCACTGATTGGTTGATGTTGTTTACCGAGAAATACATGTACACGAGTCCGAGATCAAACAACTTTCTGTACTTGGGTTTTTGCCGGAAAAAGTTATTTAGTCAATGTTGTCAGGCGTTACAGGCAAGTGTTGAGGCCGGCTGTAGCGTCTGAATGTCAGGTAAGTGAGTGATGCCGATGGGGGACCAGAATATGAATATGTTGCATGTTTACCTAGGGGGCCTACATCAGTACATCATTACATGTACATGTAACTTACAACCTATAATTAGTAACACTAATAAATTGTAATATACTAAACGAGGGGGGTGTTAAACCTCAAGGTGTAGGTGGGTCTCAGGCAAAAATTTAAACATTTATTTAAACAAACTTTTCATTGAAAACTCATGGACATGGACAATTTACCCCCCCCCCCCGGCCTTCGGTCACAAGATCGGCCTACTAACCTACATTTAGAATGGAAAATGTAGGCTTGAAAACGCCAGGATCAGGTGATCAAATCGTAGAGATATGATTGTAGCCTAACTTGTAATAGTTGCTCTCACCGACTATGCTAACGACGGAACGGCTTTTAAAAATATCACAATGTGTTGCTGAGAAATGGCGCCAAGCTCAAGTTAACTTTATATAGGCAACTTGCATGGGTGTAAGTGCTAGTAGGCAGGCGTTCCTACCGCTAACGGTATCAATTACGTCAAGGAATTACTTCAAATAGATTATGGAAATACTGATTTCACACGCACATATACCTTATGGCAATAATACCTGTAGCAAAACACGCAACAAGTTGGAAGTTCAGTGAGATGCTGGTCCGGGATACTCGCTTGGTGATGATGACGACAAAATGGAAGCGGCGCATGCGCATCATTGTCTTCGACCCAAAACGCGCGAAACATAAACGTAACGTTTAGGTATCGACACCAAAACCGGCGCAAAATATAAACGTAACGTTTAGGCCTATGTGTCGATACAGGTAAACATAACGTTTACGTGGAGTCGTGAGAGTGGCAATTTTTTTTAGGCCTATTTCAAAAACACTATCCGATGAGCAAAATCATGTTATCAGTCTAGATCAATTAACCAAACTTGTAAATTATAACTTTATAATCTACGGTATAAATTTAAATGTGTACTCAGACTGCACAATTTATATTTATATAAAGTGATGATTTTCAAACTAAAGCAAATCTTAAAAAAAATATTACTTGAACAAGGTAAAAATGTGAATACAATTTTTAGCATAACACTGAAATAAATTAATCTCAAATCGTGTCATTTCTAGTATGTGTTAACCAACAATATACAATACAAATTAGAACTAAACATTATGTTTACAACATAAACACTTCACCATAGAGATATAAACATAACGTTTAATGATAATAAACGGATGGATCAAGTATGTGTTTAGAATCTAAACGCATAAACACATAACTAAACACATGTAACGTTTTACCCTAAACACATGGATGTACAGTGTATTTAACGTGGTAACTGCGATCGTTGACTTCAAATCACTTGCATCTCACATCTGTATGTTCTTTCAAGTCAGGAAGCTATCCACCTTGCTTGCAGTAAGTCGTTGGTTCTACCAGTGTGCCCGTCCATGCATGAAACACTACTAGGAAGGACACTCGGGTGTCTTCCTACACCGATAATAGCTGTAGAGTCGCTGTCTGACCTAAACTGTGGGTGCGACGTTAAACCCCAACAAGTACTTCCTTGTCCTTCTGGTCTTCGCAACGAGAGGAAATATGTTTCTTCTTAATTTGTTGACGATCGCCTCCATTGTTGAGTGGTCTATGTCGTTGACTTGTATACCACAGTAACCTATCATCACTGATTGTCACGGGTCCGATCCCCGCTCAGGCCGTGTCTGTTAATATGAACAAGTTGCAGTTTCTTACGGAGGTTTGTGTACGAAGTACTGGTTAACTGCTGGAGCCTGCCCAGGAAAGGTGTTGTTAGGTAAATGGCCAGCCGGCGATATAGCCCAAAATGGTACTGATGAAGGCGTAAAACCAGAATAAACAAATAAATTGTTGAGGAAATTGGTAGGATGTTGAGGAAATTGTAGGATGTTGAGGAAATTGTAGGATGTTGAGGAAATTGTAGTTGAGGAAATTGTAGGATGTTGAGGAAATTGTAGGATGGTGAGGAAATTGTAGGATGTTGAGGACATTGTAGTTGAGGAAATTGTAGGATGTTGAGGACATTGTAGGATGTTGAGGACATTGTAGAATGTTGAGGACATTGTAGTTGAGGAAATTGTAGGATGTTGAGGAAATTGTAGGATGTTGAGGACATTGTAGGATGTTGAGGACATTGTAGTTGAGGAAATTGTAGGATGTTGAGGAAATTGTAGAATGTTGAGGAAATTGTAGGATGGTGAGGAAATTGTAGGATGGTGAGGAAATTGTAGGATGGTGAGGAAATTGTAGGATGTTGAGGACATTCTAGTTGAGGAAATTGTAGGATGTTGAGGACATTGTAGGATGTTGAGGACATTGTAGGATGTCGAGGAAATTGTAGGATGTTGAGGAAATTGTAGAATGTTGAGGAAATTGTAGGATGTTGAGGAAATTGTAGAATGTTGAGGACATTGTAGAATGTTGAGGACATTGTAGTTGAGGAAATTGTAGGATGTTGAGGAAATTGTAGGATGGTGAGGAAATTGTAGGATGTTGAGGAAATTGTAGTTGAGGAAATTGTAGGATGTTGAGGACATTGTAGTTGAGGAAATTGTAGGATGTTGAGGAAATTGTAGGATGTTGAGGACATTGTAGGATGTTGAGGACATTGTAGGATGTTGAGGACATTGTAGGATGTTGAGGACATTGTAGTTTGAGGAAATTGTAGGATGTTGAGGAAATTGTAGGATGTTGAGGAAATTGTAGGATGTTGAGGAAATTGTAGAATGTTGAGGAAATTGTAGGATGGTGAGGAAATTGTAGGATGGTGAGGAAATTGTAGGATGTTGAGGAAATTGTAGAAGAAATTGTAGAATGTTGAGGAAATTGTAGGATGTTGAGGAAATTGTAGGATGTTGAGGAAATTGTAGAATGTTGAGGAAATTGTAGGATATTGAGGAAATTGTAGGATGGTGAGGAAATTGTAGGATGTTGAGGAAATTGTAGGATGTTGAGGAAATTGTAGAATGTTGAGGAAATTGTAGGATATTGAGGAAATTGTAGGATGGTGAGGAAATTGTAGGATGTTGAGGACATTGTAGTTGAGGAAATTGTAGGATGTTGAGGAAATTGTAGGATGGTGAGGAAATTGTAGGATGTTGAGGACATTGTAGTTGAGGAAATTGTAGGATGTTGAGGACATTGTAGGATGTTGAGGACATTGTAGAATGTTGAGGACATTGTAGTTGAGGAAATTGTAGGATGTTGAGGAAATTGAGGACATTGTAGTTGAGGAAATTGTAGGATGTTGAGGAAATTGTAGAATGTTGAGGAAATTGTAGGATGGTGAGGAAATTGTAGGATGGTGAGGAAATTGTAGGATGTTGAGGACATTGTAGTTGAGGAAATTGTAGGATGTTGAGGAAATTGTAGGATGTTGAGGAAATTGTAGAAGAAATTGTAGAATGTTGAGGAAATTGTAGGATGTTGAGGAAATTGTAGGATGTTGAGGAAATTGTAGAATGTTGAGGAAATTGTAGGATATTGAGGAAATTGTAGGATGGTGAGGAAATTGTAGTTGAGGAAATTGTAGGATGTTGAGGACATTGTAGTTGAGGAAATTGTAGGATGTTGAGGACATTGTAGGATGTTGAGGAAATTGTAGGATGTTGAGGACATTGTAGTTGAGGAAATTGTAGGATGTTGAGGACATTGTAGGATGTTGAGGACATTGTAGAATGTTGAGGAAATTGTAGGATGTTGAGGAAATTGTAGGATGGTGAGGAAATTGTAGGATGGTGAGGAAATTGTAGGATGTTGAGGACATTGTAGTTGAGGAAATTGTAGGATGTTGAGGACATTGTAGGATGTTGAGGACATTGTAGGATGTCGAGGAAATTGTAGGATGTTGAGGAAATTGTAGAATGTTGAGGAAATTGTAGGATGTTGAGGAAATTGTAGAATGTTGAGGACATTGTAGAATGTTGAGGACATTGTAGTTGAGGAAATTGTAGGATGTTGAGGAAATTGTAGGATGGTGAGGAAATTGTAGGATGTTGAGGAAATTGTAGTTGAGGAAATTGTAGGATGTTGAGGACATTGTAGTTGAGGAAATTGTAGGATGTTGAGGAAATTGTAGGATGTTGAGGACATTGTAGGATGTTGAGGACATTGTAGGATGTTGAGGACATTGTAGGATGTTGAGGACATTGTAGTTGAGGAAATTGTAGGATGTTGAGGAAATTGTAGGATGTTGAGGAAATTGTAGGATGTTGAGGAAATTGTAGAATGTTGAGGAAATTGTAGGATGGTGAGGAAATTGTAGGATGGTGAGGAAATTGTAGGATGTTGAGGAAATTGTAGAAGAAATTGTAGAATGTTGAGGAAATTGTAGGATGTTGAGGAAATTGTAGGATGTTGAGGAAATTGTAGAATGTTGAGGAAATTGTAGGATATTGAGGAAATTGTAGGATGGTGAGGAAATTGTAGGATGTTGAGGAAATTGTAGGATGTTGAGGAAATTGTAGAATGTTGAGGAAATTGTAGGATATTGAGGAAATTGTAGGATGGTGAGGAAATTGTAGGATGTTGAGGACATTGTAGTTGAGGAAATTGTAGGATGTTGAGGAAATTGTAGGATGGTGAGGAAATTGTAGGATGTTGAGGACATTGTAGTTGAGGAAATTGTAGGATGTTGAGGACATTGTAGGATGTTGAGGACATTGTAGAATGTTGAGGACATTGTAGTTGAGGAAATTGTAGGATGTTGAGGAAATTGAGGACATTGTAGTTGAGGAAATTGTAGGATGTTGAGGAAATTGTAGAATGTTGAGGAAATTGTAGGATGGTGAGGAAATTGTAGGATGGTGAGGAAATTGTAGGATGTTGAGGACATTGTAGTTGAGGAAATTGTAGGATGTTGAGGAAATTGTAGGATGTTGAGGAATTGTAGAAGAAATTGTAGAATGTTGAGGAAATTGTAGGATGTTGAGGAAATTGTAGGATGTTGAGGAAATTGTAGAATGTTGAGGAAATTGTAGGATATTGAGGAAATTGTAGGATGGTGAGGAAATTGTAGTTGAGGAAATTGTAGGATGTTGAGGACATTGTAGTTGAGGAAATTGTAGGATGTTGAGGACATTGTAGGATGTTGAGGACATTGTAGGATGTTGAGGAAATTGTAGGATGTTGAGGAAATTGTAGAAGAAATTGTAGAATGTTGAGGAAATTGTAGGATGTTGAGGAAATTGTAGGATGTTGAGGAAATTGTAGGATGTTGAGGAAATTGTAGGTGAGGAAATTGTAGGATGTTGAGGAAATTGTAGGATGGTGAGGAAATTGTAGGATGTTGAGGACATTGTAGTTGAGGAAATTGTAGGATGTTGAGGACATTGTAGGATGTTGAGGACATTGTAGTTGAGGAAATTGTAGGATGTTGAGGAAATTGTAGAATGTTGAGGAAATTGTAGGATGTTGAGGAAATTGTAGGATGTTGAGGACATTGTAGTTGAGGAAATTGTAGGATGTTGAGGAAATTGTAGGATGTTGAGGAAATTGTAGAATGTTGAGGAAATTGTAGGATATTGAGGAAATTGTAGGATGGTGAGGAAATTGTAGGATGTTGAGGAAATTGTAGGATGTTGAGGAAATTGTAGAATGTTGAGGAAATTGTAGGATATTGAGGAAATTGTAGGATGGTGAGGAAATTGTAGGATGTTGAGGACATTGTAGTTGAGGAAATTGTAGGATGTTGAGGAAATTGTAGGATGGTGAGGAAATTGTAGGATGTTGAGGACATTGTAGTTGAGGAAATTGTAGGATGTTGAGGAAATTGTAGGATGTTGAGGAAATTGTAGAAGAAATTGTAGAATGTTGAGGAAATTGTAGGATGTTGAGGAAATTGTAGGATGTTGAGGACATTGTAGTTGAGGAAATTGTAGGATGTTGAGGAAATTGTAGGATGTTGAGGAAATTGTAGAAGAAATTGTAGAATGTTGAGGAAATTGTAGGATGTTGAGGAAATTGTAGGATGTTGAGGACATTGTAGTTGAGGAAATTGTAGGATGTTGAGGAAATTGTAGGATGTTGAGGAAATTGTAGAAGAAATTGTAGAATGTTGAGGAAATTGTAGGATGTTGAGGAAATTGTAGGATGTTGAGGACATTGTAGTTGAGGAAATTGTAGGATGTTGAGGAAATTGTAGGATGTTGAGGAAATTGTAGAAGAAATTGTAGAATGTTGAGGAAATTGTAGGATGTTGAGGAAATTGTAGGATGTTGAGGACATTGTAGTTGAGGAAATTGTAGGATGTTGAGGAAATTGTAGGATGTTGAGGAAATTGTAGAAGAAATTGTAGAATGTTGAGGAAATTGTAGGATGTTGAGGAAATTGTAGGATGTTGAGGAAATTGTAGAATGTTGAGGAAATTGTAGGATATTGAGGAAATTGTAGGATGGTGAGGAAATTGTAGTTGAGGAAATTGTAGGATGTTGAGGACATTGTAGTTGAGGAAATTGTAGGATGTTGAGGACATTGTAGGATGTTGAGGACATTGTAGGATGTTGAGGAAATTGTAGGATGTTGAGGAAATTGTAGAAGAAATTGTAGAATGTTGAGGAAATTGTAGGATGTTGAGGAAATTGTAGGATGTTGAGGAAATTGTAGGATGTTGAGGAAATTGTAGGTGAGGAAATTGTAGGATGTTGAGGAAATTGTAGGATGGTGAGGAAATTGTAGGATGTTGAGGACATTGTAGTTGAGGAAATTGTAGGATGTTGAGGACATTGTAGGATGTTGAGGACATTGTAGGATGTTGAGGAAATTGTAGGATGTTGAGGAAATTGTAGAATGTTGAGGAAATTGTAGGATGTTGAGGAAATTGTAGGATGTTGAGGAAATTGTAGGATGTTGAGGAAATTGTTTGTAGGATGTTGAGGAAATTGTAGGATGTTGAGGAAATTGTAGGATGTTGAGGAAATTGTAGCATGTTGAGGAAATTGTAGTTGAGGAAATTGCGAAGCAAGTTTTAACAACTGATATTAATCACTCTAGTTGGCGCGGATGATAGCGTAAATGTGGTTATGCGTGTGGGAGGAAACTGAAGTACCCAGAGAAACCCCACATGTCCGATCTGGCGACCACCGTATCCAGAGTTATTCCTACTTCATTGACTAGAAACATCAGACTATCTAGAAGCCTCTATATACTTGCTTCCTTTATCCAGAATAATCCATCATTCCTTAATTCAGATCCATGCATGTTTAATGTACCCAGACTCATTCCGCTTTCCTTAATTCAGACCAATCCCTGTTTCATTTATCCAGAATCATTCCACTTTCCTTAATTCAGATGCATCCCTGTTCCATGTATCAAGAATCATTCCGCTTTCCTTAATTCAGATGCATCCCTGTTTAATGTATCCAGAATCATTCCGCTTTCCTTAATTCAGACCCATCCCTGTTTCATTTATCCGGAATCATTCCGCTTTCCTTAATTCAGAACAATCCCTGTTTAATGTATCCAGAATCATTCCGCTTTCCTTAATTCAGACCAATCCCTGTTTAATGTATCCAGAATCATTCCGCTTTCCTTAATTCAGATCCATCCCTGTTTCATTTATCCGAAATCATTCCGCTTTCCTTAATTCCGACCAATCCCTGTTTCATTTATCCGGAATCATTCCGCTTTCCTTAATTCAGATCCATCCCTGTTTCATTTATCCGGAATCATTCCGCTTTCCTTAATTCAGATCCATCCCTGTTGCATGTATCCATAATCATTCCGCTTTCCTTAATCCAGACCAATCCCTGTTTCATGTATCCAGAATCATTCCGCTTTCCTTAATTCAGATCCATCCCTGTTTCATTTATCCGGAATCATTCCGCTTTCCTTAATTCAGATCCATCCCTGTTTCATTATCCGGAATCATTCCGCTTTCCTTAGTTCAGACCAATCCCTGTTTCATTATCCGGAATCATTCCGCTTTCCTTAATTCAGACCAATCCCTGTTTCATGTATCCAGAATCATTCCGCTTTCCTTAATTCAGATCCATCCCTGTTTCATTTATCCAGAATCATTCCGCTTTCCTTAATTCAGACCAATCCCTGTTTCATTTATCCAGACTCATTCCGCTTTCCTTAATTCCGACCAATCCCTGTTTCATTATCCAGAATCATTCCGCTTTCCTTAATTCAGATCCATCCCTGTTTCATTATCCAGAATCATTCCGCTTTCCTTAATTCCGACCAATCCCTGTTTCATTATCCAGAATCATTCCGATTTCCTTAATTCAGATCCATCCCTGTTTCATTATCCAGAATCATTCCGCTTTCCTTAATTCAGACCAATCCCTGTCTCATTATCCGGAATCATTCCGCTTTCCTTAATTCAGACCAATCCCTGTTTCATTATCCAGAATCATTCCGCTTTCCTTAATCCAGAAAATTGCTTCTATTCTAAAACCCAGTACCCTGTTTGGAGTGTGATGAACATCATAGGAATATCAAAAATGCATATTACCAATTTAGTTTTACCACAAAATTCACATTTTGCATGCCTCTGTTCCCCAACATGTTCATTTTTCCCCGTTAAAAATACCATTAACAAAATTGGCAACAGATCCATACAATCATCTATTCAAAGTGATAATGTACATTATGATTATGAGTATAACATCATAATGAAATACATGTGTGTCATATCAACATAGCGTTAGGAAATATCCGAATATTATTGTCCGGACACTGTGACATTGTCCTGTTTCCGATTCGATGCTTGAATATGCTGTAAATCCGGGAGAATCCTCTGTTTTAGGTGCAGTGTACCACCGCGCCGTTCTGCTTGATGAACCATTTCTTTTTAGTTTCTTTTCACCGAAAGAAATCGATCTTTAGATTACATTACATGCGTATGCGTTACAGTAAATTCGGTGTCAGCATAAAATACGCACGTCGTTAAAATTTTCTGCCGCATGTCCCTTTACATTTAATAGCATAGTTAGTAACTACAAATTCTTCAAGGGGCCTCCCTGGCCGAATGGTTAAGGTTATGAGTTCAAATCACTTGCCCCCTAACTGCTGTAGGTTCGAATGCCATTAGGGGTGTCGACCTCTTCATGTGGAGTATTTATCCAGCTGGCTTGCGGAAGGTCGGTGGTTCTACCAAATGGCCATTCGTACATGAAATACTGCTCGTAATGGCATTCCTTCACCAATAATAGATGAAGAGGCCCAATATGACCAAAATAAAACGAGAACCAATTCGTGTTCTAACTGTATGCCGTATTTGTTTTAGTACGGGAAACGTAACCGCACGAATGCCATTGAACTGGCCGACATGCTGAGTATCGACATGTTAATATGCAGACCAAATAAACAAGCTATATTTGTTTCTAAAGGATCGTTTTATTGACGACTGAAAATAGTTCACATTTAAACTGACATAACAACAATTTATTACAAAATATAATGAATAATAAATGCACTATAGTGGAAATACGCATATATTCTATACTAGAGGACATAGAAAAACGCACACATACATTATTGAATTATTATTACATGAACACGAAATACGAAGGATTTAATCAAAGATATATAACATCTTTATTACAAAACACAAACTGAAAATATTCCAAAATGTTTAAAACTATGTATTTAAATAGTTATTGTTTTTCATGTAAAAACACATTTGTCCGAAGTGTGCGTTTTCTATGTCCTCTAGTATAGAAATGCATCATATAATATTATGATGTAGTTAACAGAGAACTAATAACAATCGCTGCAACAATCGTGTATAACCAATGAGTTGATGCTACAATGTCCTATAACATCTAATGTAACACTATACTGCCACCATGTGTGTTTTACGTTTATTTATCGTCGCTACCGGTTGCCCATATGAGCGACGCCTCCTAAAGAGATTAGTCAGTTTAGATTTTCGAGGATAGTGCATGATACAGACAGAGACCCATTCCAGAGACTCCTCTGGTTCTTTTACGTGCACGGTGTAAAGCACCGATACGAGATCTCGGTTTAACGTCCCATCTGAATCACTGTTTATTTTATTAGGGTCAGACGGGGGATCGAACCTGCGATCCCTGGATTACAAGTACAGCGTGTTACCACTGGACTACAGATCCGTCTGTGACTGACACCATAACAAAAACTGTGAACTTTTATGTTGAGCGTTACTTTTTCGTTACAAATTTTAGAATTACGGATTTTACTATCATGACTGAAGAAAATAATCCTTCGCACATTGCACTAATTTACCTTATAGTTCGCTAATTTTAATATCCAAATTTGTCTGCATTTGTTCCTAAAATAATATAAATTTCACCTCTTCTAAGGCAAGTGCACCGTTTCTTTTTGGTGTCAGTATAGTAGTATAATGTAGAAAACGACTTAATAACACACGTGATTGACATGAGGTGCCAAGTATGGCCCTATATTAACAGGTTGCACGTATAGTGTCGGATAATTTCTGCTAATAGATGATCTGTTAAGTTCTTAGTTCTAGCATCAGTGTGTCAATATGAGAACAGTGTGATGTCGACACAACATAGGGCACTGTTTGACAATATGAAACAACGTTAATGATATTTATTAAGTACACATACTTATATAACAAGGATATCTCTAGAAAGGGATACGGGATTGGTTGGTTGGTCAATCACATGTATGGTACGATTAACACAAGAGGATATATCTTATATTACCTCAGGATTTACAGTTCTGTGCTTATAAGAATGGTCTATATTCTGTAAATGACTGTGTGCACAGCGCATGCTCGAACTCATTCAGAGTTCCTTCTCTTTATAGCAGAGCTCAGTTTTGCTCGCCGGCTTGGAGGTTTATTCAGGATGAAGCAGCCTCCGAGTGAATGAGCTATTACATTCACCCTCAGTTCTCGCGTAATTGATTCCAACGGCATTGCATGTGTTACCTCCGTGAAACTACATAACGTTTATGTGTAACATCCGTGATACTAGATAGCGTATATGTGTAACCTCCGTGATATGACATAGCGTTTATGTGTAATCTCCCTGATTTGACATAACGTCTATGTGTTACCTCCGTAATATGACACAACGTCTATGTGTAATATCTGTGATATAACATAACGTTTATGTGTAACCTCCGTGATATGACATAGCGTTTATGTGTAACCTCCCTGATGTGACATAGCGTCTATGTGTTACCTCCGTAATATGACACAACGTATATGTGTAACGTCCGTGATATGACATAACGTCTATGTGGAATCTCCGTGATATAACATAACGTTTACGTGTAACCTCCGTGATATGACATAACGTTTACGTGTAACCTCCGTGATATAACATAACGTTTATGTGTAACCTCCGTGATATGACATACCGTTTATGTTACTCCATTTATTCAGTCATAACTGTGGAAATTGTGGTAGCGGTGTCCGGTTAATGTTATCATGTACACGTACAATACTGGAATTAGTATGTCGATCATGATTATCTTCATCTGAAACAGAAATATATAATTTGGAACATATATTCTTTCAGTCATATAAAAATATAAGCATCACAGTTTTATATTATGGGGCCTAAATACGTTATATTTATGTTTTCTTTTCAAACGGCGATATGTGTGAAAGCGTATACATGTGTAGATCTACATATAACTTGATCCATCGTTTTTTGTTTTTTGTTACGTTTATTTATCGTCGCTACCGGTTACCCATATGAGCGACGCCTCCTGAAGATATTAGTCATTTTAGATTTCGGAGGATAGTGCAATGATAGAGAGAGAGACCCATTCCAGAGTCTATTCTGGTTCTTTTACGTGCACGGTGTAAAGCACCGACACGAGACCTCGGTTTAATGTCCCATCTGAAAGACTGTTAATTTTATTAGGGTCAGACGGGGGATCGAACCTGCGATCCCTGGATTACCAGTCCAGCGTGTTACCACTGGGCTATAGATCCGTCTGTTTGATCCATCGTGTGGGAGGAAACCGTATATATAGGATCTTACATGTGATTTCATAGTATATTTTATGAAACGAGTTTTGGAATTTTGCTATTAAGCGAGCCTTTTTTTTGGCGAGATTAGTAACAAAATTCCAAAACTCATAACATATGAAATCACCAGGAGTGTAAGATCCTTTTTATCACTATTCCATATTGGGTTTTAATCTTATTTTGAACAAAATAACGCTGCTACTTTCATTTTGGCGCCAACTGTCAACGCAAATTGTCATGACGTCACTAAATTGTAACGACGTCACTACGCAAAGAAGCGTTATATTTAATTTTATTTATTTAAACAGCGTTATTATTGCTCCAAGAATTCTTTTAAATCGTAGTTTTAAAATCATGACTCGTTATGTACCACCAATTCAAACTTTCATTTACATATTATAAGGATTTTTCTCTCAACCAATCAGAATCATTCCAGGTGCTATTACACGTGTGCACATATACACCATTATTAGTTGACTGTATTACACTGAGAAGCAAAGTTATGCGATGAAATATTAATTTGCATAATGCTAATGGAATATGCTTTGAGATGCTTACCACTAGAAACATGTGATTGTTTTGTTGGCATTATCTCATTGTTATTTACTGGTGTTAGTTCTGGTTTCGCTACTATGTGGGTAACTATAGCATCGGAGGATTTCTCGTCTAATCGCCTTCTTATCCGACGCTCCTTCTTTAGACGCCTCAAAAGAATGTCTGAAACATGGTAAATATATACTAGAGGACATCGAAAACGCACACTCAGATTTAAGTCTATTAAAACATGTTGTGAATGTACACACATATGTTATTATGTTATATTTCGTGTTTTACGCCTACATCAGCACCATTTTGGGCTATATCGCCGGCGGGCAGTTTAGCAGTTTACATAACAACACCTTTCCTGGGCAGGCTCCAGCGGTTAACCAGTACTTGGGTGCACCAACCTCCGTAAGAAACTGCCAACTTTTTCATATAAATGAAGCGGGGCTCGAACCCGTGACCATCAGTGATGATAGGTTACAGTGGTATACAAGTCAGCGACCTTAACCACTCGACCACAGAGGCGGACATATGTTTTGCTTCAATACATTCACTGTCAAACCATCCCGCATGACCGGCAATGGGTTTATCATTAAACCATGGAACATATCTATTACACTTTAAAGAGTTCTCAAATAACGGTTCCCCCACGTCTTGCATTGTATTGGTAATATACTAGAGGGCATAGAAAACGCACACCTGGCCTGGCCTAGATGCATGCAGAGAACTCAGCAGAGCCTTCTGTCCGAGTGTGGTATTTCCCTTTGATGTAACCGTTATCAAATGAAGTGATATAAATGTGGACGCGGAAATAAACGGAAACTACCGGACTTGATCGTGATATCTAATTAGCATTAAATAGCTCCCTTGTCTACCCGGTTATACATATTTTTCTCACCTATAAACAGACTTTTCGAGCGTTATGGGGTGCAAAAAATAAATATACAGGGCCTCGCTCTTTGTACTCATCTTCAGCCCTCATGTGGGATTTCCTTATCTGCAACAAGTGGAGGTGCTAGATTCACTTTATCTCACCCCCCCCGAAATGGCGCCAACAGCTTGTCTATATGTGAGGAAATGTATTATCGAAACTCAAGTAGTCAACATTTGAATTCTTGAAAATGCAGACATGGAGATAAACTTCCTCACTCGAACTTAGCATATCCAATAATTATACTCATTTAACACGCTAGGTCAGACAACTCACTTTTTACGTAACACTCTAGGTCAGACAACTCACTTTTTAGTTTTTACTTAACACTCTAGGTTAGACAACTCACTTTTTAGTTTTTACTTAACACGCTAGGTCAGACAACTCACGTTTTACCTAACACTCTAGGTTAGACAACTCACTTTTTAGTTTTTACTTAACACGCTAGGTCAGACAACTAACGTTTTACGTAACACTCTAGGTTAGACAACTCACTTTTTACTTAACATTCTAGGTCAAACAACTCACTTTTTTGTTTCTGCTCCTCTGCTAACTGTTTCTCTAAGTCCTCTCTGGCTTTCTTTTCTTGAATAAGATCGGTTTTAAGATCTCCTAAAACAGTCAAACAACTAATACTGTTAGACATGCGCAAGCGTAATATACGCAAAAATAGCAACGTAATAACTATACCTATGCCATAAATAGCAACGTAATATACGTATACCATAGACAGTAACGTAATATATGCATACCATAAACAGTAACGTAATATATGCATACCATAAACAGTAACGTAATATACGCATACCATAGACAGTAACGTAATATATGCATACCATAAACAGTAACGTAATATATGCATACCATAAACAGTAACGTAATATACGCATACCATAGACAGTAACGTAATATACGCATACCATAAACAGTAACGTAATATACGCATACTATAAACAGTAACGTAATATACGCATATCATAAACAGTAACGTAATATACGCATACCATAAACAGTAACGTAATATACGCATACTATAAACAGTAACGTAATATACGCATACCATAAACAGTAACGTAATATACGCATACCATAAACAGTAACGTAATATACGTATACCATAAAGAGTAACGTAATATACGTATATCATAAACAGTAACGTAATATACGTATACCATAAACAGTAACGTAATATATGCATACCATAAACAGTAACGTAATATACGCATACCATAAACAGTAACGTAATATACGTATATCATAAACAGTAACGTAATATATGCTAACATAAACAGTAACATAATATACGCATACCATAAGCAGTAACGTAATATACGCATACCATAAACAGTAACTATACCATAGACAGTAACGTAATATACGCATAACATAGACAACAGCGTAATATACGCATACATACCAACGTAATATACGCATATCATAAACAGAAGCATTCAATTACTTAGTTTCAAACAGTCATGTATACACTTGTATATATTTTTCTTGCCGGTAGAATAATCATTGACGTAGGATATACATTACAAACAGCTACAAACAGCTACCTTATAATACATGCATTGATATCTGGTATCGTACATGTGCAGCTGGGTATTGTACCCAGCAAGTCGGTATGTTACAGTGATAAACAAGGCAGGGTTACTCTGAGAGACATTACTGGTTTTTCTATTACCTCCCTTGATGGATAAAGTCAGATTTATCCCTAAATGTATATTAGTCCTTTTAGTTGGATAAATGTAATATTATGTTAATTAATTGAACCAATGTTTACAGTAAGATATCCATTGGACATGCTAAAGGATATCTGTCGAGATTTAATAATTTCATAATTATAAGACACGAATACGGATAAGAATGGAAAACATGTGGTGCAAAGGAAACAGCGATTAAAACAGAGGAAACCAATTAAGAGGACCAATATACTATTAGGAGTATTCAGTGGCAGTAGCTGACTAATGTTTCTCATTAGTGTCTAAGTTTAAGAGTTTTAAATCAAGCACACATTTGGAACACTCGGACATGCATGGCCATTACAATGCGACCAAGCCCTTATGATGAGGATACAATAAGTGTGCACACGGAACATAGATACAGACGGATCTGTAGTCCAGTGGTAACACGCTGGACTTGTAATCCAGGGATCACAGGTTCGATCCCCCGTCTGACCCTAATACAATTAACAGTCTTTCAGGTGGGACGTTAAACCGAGATCTCGTGTCGGTGCTTTACATCGTGCACGTAAAAGAACCAGAGGAGATTCTGGAATGGGTCTCTGTCTGTATCATGCACTATCCTCCAACACTCTAAAATGACTAATCTCTTCAGGAGGCGTCGCTCATATGGGCAACCGGTAGCGACGATAAATAAACGTAAAACAACAACAACATAGATACAGTTTGGTAAATAAAC
Organism: Archivesica marissinica; assembly: GCA_014843695.1. NCBI lineage: Eukaryota > Metazoa > Mollusca > Bivalvia > Venerida > Vesicomyidae > Archivesica > Archivesica marissinica. Next base: position 68,671,305 of record CM026391.1, read on the forward strand.
ATCATACGAATATATAGTATTAATAATAATAAAGTTTTTATATCATGCGTGTACTCAGTTTAGCAATTACGTCAATACACATACCATGCAGCAATTAGCAATTAACGAATTAAAACATGGTCTGGAGTTCGAGCCCCGCTGGAGCCGTTACGAGTGTACCCTTAGGCAAGGCATTTAAATTCCACATTGCCTCTTCTCTCTCCCTCGTGGCGATGGATTCCATCAGGAATGCGGTCTCGAGAGTGATTAATATAAGTTGAAAGACCTTGTTTAGCAATCGAGCTAAAATAAATTTGAAATAATTAAAACATGAAATATCTCATTGAAATGAAACATGTAAACAATGACCAATAATACAAACTGGCATGGGAAATTAGATACTACATATAATTATAATTGTATCAGTTTATTATCTTAACAATCTCGTACCAATTTGTCTGTCTTGGTGTCTGGCATTTTCTCCGGCAACTTTTAATAAACCTTGGATATTCATTAGCAACGTCTCTATTGAAGAATATCCTGACAAAGTTCCATTACTCAGGTTGGTACTGTTGTGTGAAGTTTGTTCAGTTCTCTCCCCTTGTTCACCCTGAGACAGTGTTTCCATGAGATCTGTGCTATCAGCTGAAATACAACAGTAGATCCAGGGGTTAAATGTTAAGTTATGTACCATGGTAACGACTAGCCTGTGTGTTTGGTTTATGTTTGTTTATTATAGTGTCACCCCTATTTAAAGGGACAGCCATTTCTGACTTATGAGACACCTCTTATTTATGAACATCAGTACTTCCCGAATCCTATCGGTAACCATTATTTAACTAGCTGGCGGCTCACCAACCGGCCATATCAGAACGAACCCCTGACGAGATTCGAACCTTCGACCTCCCACTCCGTAGGCGGACGCCTTAACTACTGGGCCACGGAGACAGCCTGGTGTGTTTGGACTATGTTAGACAGCCTGGCGTGTGTGGACTATGTTAGACAGCCTGTGTGTTTGGTTTATGTTAGACAGCGTGGCGTGTGTGGACTATGTTAGACAGCCTGGCGTGTGTGGACTATGTTAGACAGTCTGGCGTGTGTGGACTATGTTAGACAGCCTGTGTGTGTGGACTATGTTAAACAGCCTGGCGTGTGTGGACTATGTTAGACAGCCTGTGTGTTTGGTTTATGTTAGACAGCGTGGCGTGTGTGGACATTGTTAGACAGCCTGGCGTGTGTGGACTATGTTAGACAGCCTGGCGTGTTTGGACTATGTTAGACAGCCTGGTGTGTGTGGACTATGTTAGACAGCCTGGCGTGTGTGGACTATGTTAGACAGCCTGGCGTGTTTGGACTATGTTAGACAGCCTGGCGTGTGTGGACTATGTTATACAGCCTGACGTGTGTGGACTATGTTAGACAGCCTGACGTGTGTGGACTATGTTATACAGCCTGACGTGTGTGGACTATGTTATACAGCCTGACGTGTGTGGACTATGTTAGACAGCCTGGCGTGTGTGGACTATGTTATACAGCCTGACGTGTGTGGACTATGTTAGACAGCCTGACGTGTGTGGATTATGTTAGACAGCCTGACGTGCTTGATATTAGTTGCTAAGTCAGTGAGGACATAGAAAACTCACACTTCGGATAAGTGTGTTTTTACATGAAAAACAATAACTATATAAATACATAGTTTTAATCATTTTGGTATATTTTAGTTGTTCAGTTTGTGTTTTGTAATAAAGATGTGATATATCTTTGATGGAATCCTTCGTATTTCGTTTTCATGTAATAATAATCATATGATGTAGGTGCACGTTTTCTACGTCCTCTAGTATAAATGCTAGTGTCCTACATATACCACCTCCATGGCCTAGTGGTTTAATACATCCGACTACGGATCGGGAAGTCGAAGGTTCGAACCTCTTCAGGGGTTAGTTCTTATATGACCAGTTAGTGAGCCGCCAGCTAGTTAAATAATGCTAGCCTGACGCCTGGTCTACAATGATATGATTTGGGAAGTACTAATGTTCATAAAAAAGGTGTCTCAAAGTCAGGAATGGTTGAAGTGTTTCCTTGTTGTTTATCGTTCGCTTCAGGTGCGAAAGGTCCGGTGTTCGAGCCTCGCTGGAGTCGTTACGATTGTGCCCTTGAGCAAGGCATTTAAATTCCACATTGCCTCTTCTCTCTCATTCATGGCGATGGATTCCACCAGGAATGAGGTCTCGAGGGTGATTAATATTAGTTGAAAGAACTTGTTTCGCAATCGAGCTATAATAAATTTGTATAAACGAGTTTATCAATGGAAAATTTGGATTGCATACATTACGATATGCACCTTTTTGGCGAGTCATTTCGTTCGTTACTGGAACTAAAATACGTTAATTAACGAATGTGCTTTATCTCTTCAGCGATGTGGGACTTTTCCATACATAAATATGTATCAAAGCGAATTATGAAAAAACTATTGCAGGTAAACTTGTAACCATCAATGAGCGCACACATAACTGCGCACGCACCATGGGACCGCACATAGTTGGCTCTAAACCCGGGTTCGATCCTCTCACCGGGAAGTATGTGAGATGGTACGGTGGTCGCCAGATCGGACAGGTGGGTTTTCTCCGGGTACTCCGGTTTCCTCCCACACGAATAACCACATACACGGATTCATATAAGAGCGCGATTAATATAAGTTGTTAAAACTTGCTTTGCAATCGAGCTAAAATAAATTGTATAAACTAAAGAATATTCTAACACGTCCCAGCTAATAACATACATACTTGTAGAGTAAAACCTACCTCGGGTTATTCTGCGATATACCTACATTGAACTATGCTGCGCGCGCACCGTGTTTTGGCTATTCCATTTATACAATGCGTGTAAAGTTTTATGAATGAAAGTCACGTGATGTTTGTAAATGCTACCGTGGGAATTCGCGGGAGTGAGCTATTTTTAGAATCAGATAATCTCTTGTCCGTCTTGTTTTTCTGTTAAGTAACGTTTCAGTTACTATTCTGTACAGTTTTATTTGACAAAATAAATAAAAAATAACGTCATCACCCCTTACGCGGGAGGAAATTTCGAAAGCCAAATACAGCTGCGTTTGAAGAAAATACTCCTTCATGATATATTTCTACGCATAAAAACTTCAAACTCGGGTTATTCTGCGATATACCACGGTTGATACTTATTAAATAAGTAAATTAAATATAAAGTTTAATATTTATACAAATTTATTTTAGCTCGATTGCGAAATAAGTTCTTACAACTTATAATACCACGTATACTCCACAGTGACCGTGTCCATAATACCAGGGATACTCCACAGTGACCGTATCCATAATACCACGGAGACTCTACTGTGACCGTATCCAAAATACCACGGAGACTCTACAGTGACCGTATCCATAATACCACGGAGATAACAGTGACCGTATCCATAATACCACGGAGATAACAGTGACCGTGTCCATAATACCACGGAGATAACAGTGACCGTGTCCATAATACCACGGAGATAACAGTGACCGTGTCCATAATACCACGGATAGTCCACAATGACCGTATCCATAATACCACGGATAGTCCACAGTGACAGTATCCATAATACCAGGGATAGTCCACAGTGACAGTATCCATAATACCACGGATAGTCCACAGTGACAGTATCCATAATACCAGGGATAGTCCACAGTGACAGTATCCATAATACCAGGGATAGTCCACAGTGACAGTATCCATAATACCAGGGATAGTCCACAGTGACAGTATCCATAATACCACGGATACTCCACAGTGACCGTATCCATAATACCACGGATACTCTACAGTGACCGTATCCATAATACCACGGATACTCTACAGTGACCGTATCCATAATACCAGGGATACTCCACAGTGACCGTATCCATAATACCACGGATACTCTACAGTGACCGTATCCATAATACCACGGATACTCTACAGTGACCGTGTCCATAATACCACGGAGACTACACAGTGACCGTGTCCATAATACCACGGAGACTCTACAGTGACCGTGTCCATAATACCACGGAGACTCTACAGTGACCGTGTCCATAATACCACGGAGACTCTACAGTGACCGTGTCCATAATACCACGGATACTCCACAGTGACCGTATCCATAATACCACGGATACTCTACAGTTACCGTATCCATAATACCACGGATACTCTACAGTTACCGTATCCATAATACCACGGATACTCTACAGTGACCGTGTCCATAATACCAAGGAGACTCTACAGTGACCGTGTCCATAATATCACGGAGACTCTACAGTGACCGTATCCATAATACCACGGAGACTACAGTGACCGTGGCCATAATACCACGGAGACTCTACGGTGACCGTGTCCATAATACCACGGAGACTCTACAGTGACCGTGTCCATAATACCACGGAGACTCTACAGTTACCGTATGCATAATACCACGGAGACTCTACAGTGACCGTGTCCATAATATCACGGATACTCTACAGTGACCGTATCCATAATACCACGGAGCCTCTACAGTGACCGTATCCATAATACCACGGAGACTCTACAGTGACCGTATCCATAATACCACGGATACTCTACAGTGACCGTGTCCATAATATCACGGAGACTCTACAGTGACCGTGTCCATAATACCACGGAGACTCTACAGTGACCGTGTCCATAATATCACGGAGACTCTACAGTGACCGTATCCATAATGCCACGGAAACTCTACAGTGACCGTATCCATAATACCACGGAGACTCTACAGTGACCGTGTCCATAATATCACGGAGAATCTACAGTGACCGTGTCCATAATACCACGGAGACTCTACAGTGACCGTGTCCATAATATCACGGAGACTCTACAGTGACCGTGTCCATAATATCACGGAGACTCTACAGTGACCGTGTCCATAATACCACGGAGACTCTACAGTGACCGTGTCCATAATATCACGGAGACTCTACAGTGACCGTGTCCATAATACCACGGAGACTCTACAGTGACGGTGTCCATAATACCACGGAGACTCTACAGTGACCGTATCCATAATACCACGGAGACTCTACAGTGACCGTATCCATAATACCAAGGAGACTCTACAGTGACCGTGTCCATAATACCACGGAGACTATACAGTGACCGTATCCATAATACCACGGATACTCTACAGTGACCGTGTCCATAATACCACGGAGACTCTACAGTGACTGTGTCCATAATACCACGGAGACTCTACAGTGACCGTGTCCATAATACCACGGAGACTCTACAGTGACCGTGTCCATAATACCACGGAGACTCTAGTGACCGTGTCCATAATACCACGGAGACTCTACAGTGACCGTATCCATAATACCACGGAGACTCTACAGTGACCGTATCCATAATACCACGGATACTCTACAGTTGCCGTATCCATAATACCACGGAGACTCTACAGTGACCGTGTCCATAATACCACGGAGACTCTACAGTGACCGTATCCATAATACCACGGAGACTCTACAGTGACCGTATCCATAATACCACGGAGACTCTACAGTGACCGTATCCATAATACCACGGAGACTCTACAGTGACCGTATCCATAATACCACGGAGACTCTACAGTGACCGTATCCATAATACCACGGAGACTCTACAGTGACCGTATCCATAATACCACGGAGACTCTACAGTGACCGTATCCATAATACCACGGAGACTCTACAGTGACCGTATCCATAATACCACGGAGACTCTACAGTGACCATATCCATAATACCACGGAGACTCTACAGTGACCGTATCCATAATACCACGGAGACTCTACAGTGACCGTGTCCATAATACCACGGAGACTCTACAGTGACCGTATCCATAATACCACGGAGACTCTACAGTGACCGTGTCCATAATACCACGGAGACTCTACAGTGACCGTATCCATAATACCACGGAGACTCTACAGTGACCGTATCCATAATACCACGGAGACTCTATAGTGACCGTATCCATAATACCACGGAGACTCTACAGTGACCGTGTCCATAATACCACGGATACTCTACAGTGACCGTATCCATAATACCACGGAGACTCTACAGTGACCGTATCCATAATACCACGGAGACTCTACAGTGACCGTATCCATAATACCACGGAGACTCTACAGTGACCGTGTCCATAATACCAAGGAGACTCTACAGTGACCGTATCCATAATACCACGGAGACTCTACAGTGACCGTATCCATAATACCACGGAGACTCTACAGTGACCGTGTCCATAATACCACGGAGACTCTACAGTGACCGTGTCCATAATACCACGGAGACTCTACAGTGACCGTATCCATAATACCACGGAGACTCTACAATGACCGTATCCATAATACCACTCCAGGCCTTTCTCTACCACTACGCTATCACGACTTCCACAATGTTTGTAATTCCCGTTTCTACGACTATGGCATGCATTCTGATTATTTTTCTTCGTGCTGTCAATAGGAAATTGATTCGAAACGACATTTTATTACTTTTGTAATAGAACAAGCCGAAACAGTATGATTGAAAATTATTACATAGTTAACACTATCAGATTAAAACAATTTACCAACGGAAATTAATCCGTTTTATCAGACGCCGAGTACAATTGAATGCGTAGAAAATTGCGGGCGATGAAATCTATCAGAACTGAATTGAAGAAATTATCGTTTCGTGCTTTATTGCATGTGAAAGTGCGAACTAGGAACTAATAAGCGTATTGCCAGTTTCATTTGCTTCCAGGAACAATTGAGCTGTGTATTAATATAGCAATAACCGACCGATGCTCTTAATTATGTCGGATGTCATTACGGTTGTATTGTGTATAATTCTCAGTTGTTGAAATTTTGTCAGTAGAAGAACTGGTTTAAAGCGTGTATGTTGGAACGTGTGGGCTCGGAGACCGCAACTGACTTGGGCTGTTCTCATGTTGGAACGTGTGGGCTCGGAGACCGCAACTGACTTGGGCTGTTCTCATCCCTAATAGTATATACATGTGGAAGTCGTGGTTGCGCGTTCGCTTCAGGTGCGAAAGGCCCGGAGTTCGAGCCCCGCTCGAGCCGTTACGATTGTGCACTTAGGCAAGGCATTTAAATTCCACATTGCCTCTTCTCTCTCCCTCATGGCGATGGATTCCAACAGGAATGAGGTCTCCAGAGTGATTAATATAAGTTGTAATAACTGATCACGAATATTATCGCTTTTGCAAGCAGCATAGAGCTAGATCTGAAGGGCACACAATGTGCCTGTCTGATCAGGCTTTATGTTGTTTGTTAGTCGGATAGTGGAGCTAAAACACTTGTCTGAATAGCAAACAACATAGATCATGCCCATGTTCAATTAGTCGGCAGGTTAAGTATTGTTTACGCGCATGATGTAAAGAATCGACACACGACCTCGGTTTAAGGTCCCAGCTGAAAGACTACTAATAGTATTAGGGTCAGATGATCGCACCTGAAAAGCACGCGCTACCACTTGGCTATCACGACTTCGTTAGTACTGCTTCACGGGCGTTCTACGAAGAGTGTGTGTGCGCGCGTGCGCGCGTGTGTGTGTGGTTCTTTTACGTGCACTGTGTACATCACCGACACGAGACCTCGGTTTAAAGTCCGATGATGATTGAGCTTATTTACACTCGCCTCCAGTGTACCATATGGGCGAAATGGTTTAACATCCCATCTGATATGATTATGGTAAGACGGGGGATCGAACCTGCGATCGCTGGATTACCAATCCAGCGTGTTAACCACTGGACTACAGATCCGTCTACGCAGAGTGTGAAAATAAGTATATAGTTTATAATTCTTGTGGAAAGCATTTACATCATAACAACTAATTATTTGAGCATAAACTTTTTTCTGAGCTAAGTTCGTTTGATGAACATATATTTCTTATAAAACATACGGATAAGTAATAGATACACCTGCAACGCGATATTCCAGTAAAATTGCATTTCAAACAAACTCACGAGCAACTTAAACCGTTTATTACTTATGCATATGGAACATCAAGTTTAGTTCAGAAAGTAATAAATTTCACTCTTTCTTAGATCTCTATCATTAATTGTTTTATGTTAGATTTGTGATTAATGAATTAAAAGATACGATTTGGAATAAAGCAGGGTGTATTTCAACAGTCGGATTAGGTAGAGAATACTTGATAGAAATTTAATAACACGAAAGAGTAATTTGAGATTAAGAAAACCTTTTTACAGTTGGTGCAATGAAATCCTACTTGAGGGTGTTTTTCGTTGGTATGCTTTTTATGGTACCAGTTTAATGACTTACTTTCAAGTGAATATAATAAGCAACACACGTTTGCTTATCAGCTTATACAACAAACTACAAGTCTATATCTATTTAATAGCTATAATTGAAGTTGTAAAAGATGGAAATTATATCAGTGGCTTACTTTAAAATATGAAGATAAAACAGTTAGAAATTGTACAAATGTTTTTCATGATTGTATTTTTGCTATTCAAGAATTCCCCCTATAGTGCGAACGGGTTCGTTATTAAACGAAATGTTCATTATCAAATATAATTGATTCACAGTTTTAGATCTTTCCAACAGTCATTCAAAAGTGATTATCTGGAAAGTTTAATGTCAAAACCCGTGCATCTGAATTAAAGCGCTCGGTTACACCGATTTCAAAGGGAGCCTATGCGTTTTGTGTTCTCTTCCAATATTGCAAAATAAATAAGAATGGTATCTTTTTCGTCTGTTAATCGTTTTTTCTTTCATTAACTGTTTTATATGATTCTTTAAAGCTATAGGGGAAAGCGAGACCAGATGCGCAAGAAGCTGCGCAGTTGCAAATTTTTAGTAAGTTCAAAGAGAATGCAAGCTGTGTCGGTTTTCTGTTTTTGACGGAAGGAGTCGGTGGAATCGTCATGAACATGCTTCATATTTCTACTGATTTAGATATTTATAATTATTCGCTCATTCCAGCGGCGAGAATGATTGTAGAATGTCTGGCATGTGCTGATTCTCTCGCGTGCGTTTAATGAACAGAATACTACGATACACTTGAAGCCTCGTTAGGCCTTCTAGCACGTGCGCACGTTTATAGGAATACCATCGTCGTGACACTTGAAAATAAACTATGTATGCATAGTTCGAAGTTTTAAAGCAATATGAAGCCCTGTTTTGTTATTGGGTTTTTTATATGTTTATTTATCGTCGCTACCGGTTGCCCATATGAGCGACGCCTCTTGAAGAGATTAGTCATTTTAGATTTTTGGAGGATAGTGCAATGATACAGACAGAGACCCATTCCAGAATCTCCTATTGTTCTTGTACGTGCACGGTTTAAAGCACCGACACGTGATCTCCGTTTAAAGTCCCATAAACGTAAAACAAACAACACACACACCTCATTAGACCATTCTTGTTCACTCACATCCACAGTAGTTTATAGAGGTCATAGTGTTGAATGCTCATTGTATCAACATTGTGGCAGTCGTGATAGCACAGTGATAGAGCGGACGCTTCAGGTGCGAAATGCTCCGACGGAGATCTGTAGCTGTTACGAGTGTGCCCTTAGGCAAGGAATTCCACCTTGCCTCTTCTCTCTCTCCCTCGTGGCGATGGATTCCATCAGAAAGGAGGTATTGATAGTGATTGATATAAGTTGTATGAACTTGTTTCGCAATCGAGCTAACATAAATGTGTATAAATTAACGTTTACAAATATCTGGACTCAATTAAATAAAAAGTGTAGGTGACATATAAAGCTTGTTATGGTTCATGAATAAAGAACTCATATGGAGGTATGGTTTTTTTATCACGACCTATCTAAACCTCCACCCACGAATCTAAACTGAGGCCGACCACAATGTAGACGAAATGCCTTATTAATATACACAGATACCTGGTTTCTTGACAAATGCTTTCGGGTTAAAAACATGCATCAAGTGCCAAACCTGTGGTGTATCATAATGTTCCTAATAAAACATATCTTTGGTTTTGAACCGGAAACCATGTGTTAAGACCCCAAGCGTCTGTGTTAATGTACACTAGACAAGAATGTTACTTTCACACGTTTGGCCTACTCATTGGTGTATTGATTTATGCTGGTCATTACCTGTGCTGTGCTCATCGTCCGAAGGATTATCGTCATCAATATCGTTGATGTCGTCACTCATCGGATCTTCCGATCTTAAACTCGGTGATTTCCGTAAATCTTCGACATGTCCGTTGATATGAAGGTTTAGAGGAGCATTGTCTGAAATGTCAATGAAATAGACATTGACATAGGTTATTAAATTCCAGTTAGGCTTTCAAGCCCGTGAGCCCCCACAATCATAGACACGTATATTTATTTCTATGTGTAAATAGTATTCTGATAGCGTGGATGGTAGCGTGTACAGTGGACGATAACAATAACTGATTGAGTCGTCGCCAAATTTACAGGAAGAAAATATGACGTAGGGCATAAAACAGAAAGTAGATTAATTGTGAAAATGTATGTGTTTGAGATATTTTGAGTTGTTCACCGAATTATATAAAATATTCGAATATCTTCCCGACCGAATATTCGAATACCTTAATCGCTATTCGTTGGCATCCCTAGTAAATACAGGTATTATTTATCTGAGATTTATGTGTCCTATAATTAAAGCAACACAGTTCTTTATTTCTACACAAAAACAAACATACAAAATTGAAGTTGTAACATATAGTGAAAGTTGTAAATTAATATCACAATGTAATTGTGCCAACACTTTAGTCTGGGAACAGGCGTCGATATATTTTTACCTGGTCAGTCAAATACATATATTTTAACACCAGACTATTAATTGGGCCATATTGAGTTTCTTATCATATCAACAGTCATTTTGCCAGAAGTTAAAAAAGTGAAAAATCGACAGACTGGAACCCAGGCTATCCACACTTGTGTAAATGTTGCAAAGTTGTATGTATAACATGGCCGATCAGTAAACCCTTCATAACCATCCCCCGTCTGACCCTAATAAAATTAACAGTCATTCAGATGGGACGTTAAACCGAGGTCTCGTGTCGGTGCTTTACAGCGTGCATGCAAAAGAACCAGAGGAGACTCTGGAATGGGTCTCTGTCTGTATCATTGCACTATCCTCCAAAATCTAAAATGATTAATCTCTTCAGGAGGCGTCGCTCATATGGGTAACCGGTAGCGACGATAAATAACCGTAAAACACACACCCCTTCGTAACCATATTCATTGCTTAATGTTAAGTATTGCATATGTTATATATTGCAAATGCATATTGTGTGTGAAGTGTATTATCAAGCTATGAATAGGGTAACGAGAGTTGCAATACTGGATGCATATATAACATGATTATGAATAGATGTATAGATTTGGCCACAGGTCCATAACATAGCGCAAACAGCTGATGGTTAAACACTAATTTCTTTAATTTGAATACAGTCAAACCTGTGCTAGCAGCCAACATGTATTAAGCAACCAGTTTCCAGATTCCCAATATGTTGTTTTATGATATATTTGCCCTCCAATAAGCAACCAATCTGTATTAAGCAACCAGTTTCCAGATTCCCAATATGTTGTTTTATGATACATTTGCCCTCCATTAAGCAACCAATCTGTATTAAGCAACCAGTTTCCAGATTCCCAATATGTTGTTTTATGATATATTTGCCCTCCAATAAGCAGCCACCTATACTAAGCAGTTAGGCTGCTTAAAACATGGTTGACTGTACATGTTCTAGTGTCCGTCTATTCAAGGTGACGGTATGAGTCATTGATAGCCAGGATTTGTTTACGTATAATACGCACATCCGACAAAATGAGGTTTCGAGGTGTTCGGCTGCCATGCTAGAAAATAGTATATAATAGTAACAAAAGAGCTGTCATTCAAACGTTTTTCATTCAATCAGATATGAAGTTAATAAAAGTAATATAACCTATATATGATAGGATTATCCGTGTCATCTTTGAATATAATATGCTGACTGGTTCCTAGTGAGCAGCATGGAATATAGTATGCTGACTGGTTCCTAGTGAGCAGCATTGAATATAGTATGCTGACTGGTTCCTAGTGAGCAGCATTGAATATAGTATGCTGACTGGTTCCTAGTGAGCAGCATGGAATATAGTATGCTGACTGGTTCCTAGTGAGCAGCATTGAATATAGTATGCTGACTGGTTCCTAGTGAGCAGCATTGCATATAGTATGCTGACTGGTTCCTAGTGAGCAGCATTGAATATAGTATGCTGACTGGTTCCTAGTGAGCATCTTTGAATATAGTATGCTGACTGGTTCCTAGTGAGCAGCATTGCATATAGTATGCTGACTGGTTCCTAGTGAGCAGCATTGAATATAGTATGCTGACTGGTTCCTAGTGAGCATCTTTGAATATAGTATGCTGACTGGTTCCTAGTGAGCAGCATTGCATATAGTATGCTGACTGGTTCCTAGTGAGCAGCATTGAATATAGTATGCTGACTGGTTCCTAGTGAGCAGCATTGCATATAGTATGCTGACTGGTTCCTAGTGAGCAGCATTGAATATAGTATGCTGACTGGTTCCTAGTGAGCAGCATTGCATATAGTATGCTGACTGGTTCCTAGTGAGCAGCATTGAATATAGTATGCTGACTGGTTCCTAGTGAGCAACATTGAATATAGTATGCTGACTGGTTCCTATCGAGACGCTTGGAATATAGTATGCTGGCTGGTTCCTAGTGAGACGCTTGGAATATAGTATGCTGACTGGTTCCTAGTGAGCAGCATTGCATATAGTATGCTGACTGGTTCCTAGTGAGCAGCATTGAATATAGTATGATGACTGGTTCCTAGTGAGCAACATTGAATATAGTATGATGACTGGTTCCTAGTGAGCAACATTGAATATAGTATGCTGACTGGTTCCTAGTGAGCAACATTGAATATAGTATGATGACTGGTTCCTAGTGAGCAACATTAAATATAGTATGATGACTGGTTCCTAGTGAGCAGCATTGAATATAGTATGCTGACTGGTTCCTAGTGAGCAACATTGAATATAGTATGCTGACTGGTTCCTATTGAGACGCTTGGAATATAGTATGCTGGCTGGTTCCTAGTGAGACGCTTGGAATATAGTATGCTGACTGGTTCCTAGTGAGCAGCATTGCATATAGTATGCTGACTGGTTCCTAGTGAGCAGCATTGAATATAGTATGATGACTGGTTCCTAGTGAGCAACATTGAATATAGTATGATGACTGGTTCCTAGTGAGCAACATTGAATATAGTATGCTGACTGGTTCCTAGTGAGCAACATTGAATATAGTATGATGACTGGTTCCTAGTGAGCAACATTAAATATAGTATGCTGACTGGTTCCTAGTGAGCAGCATTGCATATAGTATGCTGACTGGTTCCTAGTGAGCAGCATTGAATATAGTATGCTGACTGGTTCCTAGTGAGCAGCTTGGAATATAGTATGCTGACTGGTTCCTAGTGAGCAGCATTGAATATAGTATGCTGACTGGTTCCTAGTGAGACGCTTGGAATATAGTATGCTGGCTGGTTCCTAGTGAGACGCTTGGAATATAGTATGCTGACTGGTTCCTAGTGAGCAGCATTGAATATAGTATGCTGACTGGTTCCTAGTGAGACGCTTGGAATATAGTATGCTGGCTGGTTCCTAGTGAGCAGCATTGAATATAGTATGCTGACTGGTTCCTAGTGAGACGCTTGGAATATAGTATGCTGACTGGTTCCTAGTGAGACGCTTGGAATAGAGTATGCTGGCTGGTTCCTAGTGAGACGCTTGGAATATAGTATGCTGACTGGTTCCTAGTGAGCAGCATTGCATATAGTATGCTGACTGGTTCCTAGTGAGCAGCATTGCATATAGTATGCTGACTGGTTCCTAGTGAGCAACATTGAATATAGTATGATGACTGGTTCCTAGTGAGCAACATTGAATATAGTATGCTGACTGGTTCCTAGTGAGCAGCATTGCATATAGTATGCTGACTGGTTCCTAGTGAGCAGCATTGCATATAGTATGCTGACTGGTTCCTAGTGAGCAGCATTGCATATAGTATGCTGACTGGTTCCTAGTGAGCAACATTGCATATAGTATGCTGACTGGTTCCTAGTGAGCAGCATTGCATATAGTATGCTGACTGGTTCCTAGTGAGCAGCATTGAATATAGTATGCTGACTGGTTCCTAGTGAGCAGCATTGCATATAGTATGCTGACTGGTTCCTAGTGAGCAGCATTGAATATAGTATGCTGACTGGTTCCTAGTGAGCAACATTGAATATAGTATGCTGACTGGTTCCTAGTGAGCAACATTGAATATAGTATGCTGACTGGTTCCTAGTGAGCAGCACTGAATATAGTATGCTGACTGGTTCCTAGTGAGCAACATTGAATATAGTATGCTGACTGGTTCCTAGTGAGCAACATTGAATATAGTTTGCTGACTGGTTCCTAGTGAGCAGCACTGAATATAGTATGCTGACTGGTTCCTAGTGAGCAACATTGAATATAGTATGCTGACTGGTTCCTAGTGAGCAACATTGAATATAGTATGCTGACTGGTTCCTAGTGAGCAGCACTGAATATAGTATGCTGACTGGTTCCTAGTGAGCAACATTGAATATAGTATGCTGACTGGTTCCTAGTGAGCAACATTGAATATAGTTTGCTGACTGGTTCCTAGTGAGCAGCACTGAATATAGTATGCTGACTGGTTCCTAGTGAGCAACATTGAATATAGTATGCTGACTGGTTCCTAGTGAGCAACATTGAATATAGTATGCTGACTGGTTCCTAGTGAGCAGCTTGGAATATAGTATGCTGACTGGTTCCTAGTGAGCAGCATTAAATATAGTATGCTGACTGGTTCCTAGTGAGTAACTTTGAATATAGTTTGCTGACTGGTTCCAGTGCGGCTTGCGGTCAATCAGTGTGACTTGCCAGCTGCTCGTGACCAACTAGTGTTGATCACTTACATTACTCTGAAAGGTCGTGCGTTGAACGCCACACTCCCATCGCTCGCTCTCATCATGTCCGACCACTAAGTTCACTATAAGATGTTGCAACGAACGACCGTCAATACCATTTACGTGCAGTTGACGACGGATTGACGTCCGCAAGGCAGATCGGCTGGCACTCACGAATGTTTTGAGCATGGCCAAACTTATATTAATCACTCTCGTTGGCGCGGATGAAAGCGTAAATGTGGTCATTCGTGTGTGAGGAAACCGGAGCACCCGGAGAAAACGCACCTGTCTGATCGGGCGACCACCGTACCCTCCCACATACTGTCAAGAGGATCGAAGCCGGGTTGCATTGGTGAGAAGCGAGCGCGCTAACCACTGTGCTAATCGGACAGCCAGCATCTTTCGAGGACTGATGATTTTTTCACATTTCGCATCGACAGGTGATCGTCGAGCAGAGTCGAGCACAGTATTACACGCATTACATTGTCAACACGAACTATTATATAATGCAAAGTGAAAGAAAAGTGTACATTTGTTTTACAGACGGATCTATAGCCCAGTGGTAACACACTGGACTGGTAATCCAGGGGTTGCAGGTTCGATCCCCCGTCTGACCCTAATATTATTAACAGTCTTTCAGATGGGACGTTAAACCGAGTTCTCGTGTCGGTGCTTTACACCGTGCACGTAAAAGAACCAGAGGAGACTCTGGAATAGGTCTCTCTCTCTGTATCATTGCACTATCCTCCAAAATCTAAAATGACTAATATATTCAGGAGGCGTCGCTCATATGGTCAACCGGTAGCGACGATAAATAAACGTAAAACACACACACACACACACACAAAGTGTACATTTACAATTGAATTGATAATTATTCATAATGCGAAACCCATAATAAGACAAGGACATTAAAAGTTTAAAACATTGATAATCATGATTTTAAAATATATTACTCTCTTGTTCCTTGGACTGTGGCAGTGGTTTGTGGTTGTATGCCGGGTGGTAAGGGGTGTCGCCCGGGTTCGGTGAGGACATGTCTTTGTTCTCGTTACTGAAAATTAGAAATAACCATCTTGATTAAGTCAATATTGTGCAAAACAAAAGACAGAATCATTGATTTGATATTATTATATTGTTTATTATATACTAAACTTATATAGCGCTCTTTTCATCTAAAATAAAACGTTCAAAAGCGCTTTACAGCCTAAATATCACAAATATTGATAAAAACTTCCGCATACAATGAGATAAAACAAGACAAAAATAGCAAACACAATTACAATGGATTCTAAATATGCTATAAAATATTCGGTTCTAAAATTATAACAATTAAAATATAGGTAATAATTAAATAAAATGTGTTCATTTGCAGTCTTAATCCTGATTGAGTACAAACACAGTTCGATATTTATGTCCCATATGAACATTTAAAAAGGTGTGTCTTCAAAGCCTTTTTGAAAGAACACAATGTTGTTGCACTTCTAAGATTTGATGGAAGAGAATTCCAAAGTTTTGGGGCAGCAGTCATGAAACTTCTATCACCGTATGTGCAATATATTTGTATTTCTTGGACCCGCCTTCCGATGATCGATATTGCCCTCTCAGAACAAGGATTTGCCTACTTTTCGAATACATGTATATTAATCTTTTAAACTATTTATAGTTTATAGTTGATACAAATTTATTTTTAGCTCGATTGCGAAACAAGTTCTTACAACTTATATTAATCACTCTGGAGACCTCATTCCTGATGGAATCCATCGCCACGAGGGAGAGAGAAGAGGCAACGTGGAATTTAAATGCCCTGCCTAAGGGCACACTCGTAACGGCTCCAGCGGGGCTCGAAATCCGGACCATTCGCAAATGAAGCGAACGCGCATCTACGGCGCTATCACGACTTCCACACAATATTTAATCGGCTACTTCATCAAAGTATTAGGTGACAACATACTTCTAAATGACATAATGACAGTGAAATAACAAACACCTTGTTGGAGAGTAATTCAATAAGCCTTTAGCTTTCATTTCAATCCACTTGTATTTATTGTGTACATAATTATTTGTAGTAAATTATGTTATATAATGTCGCATAAATATGTTTAACTCTTTCAGCCCCGATTAAATTCAGAGCATGTGCAAACAACATAGATCCAGATCAGCCGCGCCGCGTCTGATCAGGATCTATGTTGTTTGCTATTCGGACAGGTGCTTCAGCTCCACTGTCTGAAGAGCAATCAGCATATATAGCCTGATCAGACGGCATGTTCTGTTCTGTCCGATCGGGTTCTCTACTTGTTTACAAAGTCGCTTTTATGCGACATTGGCGGTGAAAGAGTTAAAGCAACAAACAACTTCAGAATAGTTTGTGTACAACCGGTAATTATTTAATAGTATGCATACTCGTGTATAATGTATGTACATATCTGCTACAGTGTGTTTGTTTATTATAGTGTCATCCCTATTTAAAGGGCCAGCCATTTCTGACTTATTAGACACCTCTTTTTATATCCGTCTGTAATAAACGTGCAGTACAGATATGTATAGCATTAGAATACAACAACATAGCAATATACCGACGGTTACACGGGGAGGGCTGTAAATAATGTTGTCATAACTTGTAGCCCCACCCATTTGCTATTTTTCCAGATTAAATCGTATTACAGCAATACTAATTAATCCTAATATAATGTCTAATTGTTTTTCACGTATTTCATTGTATGTATAATGAGAGACAAATCTCTAATTTTCTATTACCTCCCTTGGCAGATAAAGTCTGATTTATTCCAAACTGTGAATAGGTCCTTTTAGCAGACAATAGATGCATACCTCTCTAACGTTCTATCTTACCTCTCTGACGTTCTACCTTACCTCTCTGACGTTCTACCTTACCTCTCTGACGTTCTATCTTACATCTCTGACGTTCTATCGTACCTCTCTGACGTTCTATCGTACCTCTCTGACGTTCTACCTTACATCTCTGACGTTCTATCTTACCTCTCTGACGTTCTATCTTACATCTCTGACGTTCTACCTTACCTCTCTGACATTCTATCTTGCCTCTCTGACGTTCTATCTTACATCTCTGACGTTCTGTCGTACCTCTCTGACGTTCTATCGTACATCTCTAACGTTCCATCGTACATCTCTGACGTTCTATCGTACCTCTCTGACGTTCTATCGTACATCTCTGACGTTCTACCTTACCTCTCTGACGTTCTATCTTGCCTCTCTGACGTTCTATCTTACATCTCTGACGTTCTATCGTACCTCTCTGACGTTCTATCGTACATCTCTAACGTTCCATCGTACATCTCTGACGTTCTATCGTACCTCTCTGACGTTCTATCGTACCTCTCTGACGTTCTATCATACATCTCTGACGTTCTACCTTACCTCTCTGACGTTGTATCGTACATCTCTGACGTTCTATCGTACCTCTCTGACGTTCTATCGTACCTCTCTGACGTTCTATCATACATCTCTGACGTTCTATCGTACATCTCTGACGTTCTACCTTACCTCTCTGACGTTCTATCTT
The DNA here is from genome assembly GCA_014843695.1 of Archivesica marissinica. Classification (NCBI taxonomy): domain Eukaryota; kingdom Metazoa; phylum Mollusca; class Bivalvia; order Venerida; family Vesicomyidae; genus Archivesica; species Archivesica marissinica. The sequence goes on from CM026391.1 coordinate 68,689,818, forward strand.
ACCTCTCTGACGTTCTATCTTGCTCTGCTGTGTGGCTGTCCCTTGCTAATAATCCCTCATGTCTGAACCCCAGCTGTTGGGCCATGGCAAGAGTTACCGGCGGAGCCAATAAAGGATGATTCAGTTGCATAAATGGAAGGTGGCCCATGGTGTACGGGTGTGGTGGGAACCCGTTCAGGAAGTTCTTCGTGGAATCTGAAATAAATTAAACGTTAATTTTACAAGTACAGTCAAACCTGTGTTGGTGGTCACCTCTATTAAACAGCCAACCTGTATTAAGCAACCAGTGTCCAGATTTCCGATATGTTGTTTTATTATACATTTGACCTCTATTAAACAGCCAACCCGTATTAAGCAGCCAGTGTCCAGATTTCCAATATGTTGTTTTATTATACATTTGACCTCTATTAAGCAGCCACCTGTGCTAAGCAGCCACTTTCTGTGTTTCCCTTGGCTGGCTGCTTAAGACAGGTTTAACTGTAAGCTCAATTTAGACGGAACGCTGGCTACAAGGAACAGAACATATATCCATCGGGGTTTATTTATTTTACAACGATTGCAAAACAAGCCTTAGCTTATTAATCTCGTATGTTGTCATGGATGTATAGGATATAAGCCGAAAACGATCCAATATGTAAAATAGTGGACTGTGTGGGGCGGGTACCCCCAACACAGTACCAATATTTTACATATTGGATCCGTTTGAGGTTAATATCTTACTTAAAACACACACTTATATAACAAGATCCTACTCATTAAAATTGTTAATTTCGTACATGTAAAATTTAGGATTTAATATAATACGCAGGCCTTTTGTCAGCATTCCAATATTAATATGATACAGACAGATACCCAGTACAGAGTCTCCTCTGGTTCTTTTACGTGCACGGATTACCAGTCCAGCATGTTAACCACTGGACTACAGATCCGTCTGTGAGCCAACGTTTTACATATGAGATAATCTTTATAACCTCGGGGGGGGGGGGAGGACAGTGAACTGATATGCTCTGGTGCACAACGATGTAACAATGGTGGCGCAATGTCACTGACATGCATGTATAATTTCGGAAAAGTGTGTAGTAAATAATTTCGTCTTGATTGGAGAAATATAATAAAATTAGATTCATGCGCCCATGTTACGACCGAATACTAAATATAATTAGTAGGAAAAAATCATTGTGTTTGAAGCACATTATTTTCAATCAGTTCAGAACGCGAGTGATTTAAATAGAATAGAAGTGCGCAAAATCTCATCTATTATGAATTGCAAGAAAATGATAAATGTGCGTGCATTTGTCGTTGTTAATTGTTACATGATGGTTTTATGACACAGTAATAGAGAGATAGAAATTACAAAAAAGTTCTTTTATCAATTTCTTAGTGCCACCTGCATAGATTTGAACTTGTTTTTGGGAGAAAATGACGTGAACACATCTTAATATTGATAATTCATCTGGCAAATTGAGCTTCGAAAACGGTTTAAAGTCAAAATCAAATACACTGATTTATATCAGTAATGATTTAAGGATTACATTATTAGAAACATAATAATGGCATTGATCAAAGCCCATGGAACGAAAATGAAATTCATCACTTAATCCGTTTTTATCATTTACGTGCCAATTCAATCTGTGAATTGTCACATGACAAACTGATACCCAGGTTTATATCGCGGTTGTGGATACGAACGACGATATTAGAAAATGATGCCGATTAGGTGACATTTTTCTAATATCTACTGACCCTTTCGATAAGTTGTAGTATTTACCTTTACGTAGTAGGGGAGTAGAATTTATTCTTCCAACTGAGTTGGTAATCCTATAGCTAGCATTTGATGATTTGTTCTTCGGTAAAACTGGAATCTTTCGGATAGAACTGATTTTTGACATTGATAAGTATCAGTACGTATAACTTGGACTTAATCTGTGTGTACTTCTGACGAATCTAGTCTATTAAATGTTCTGTGTTGGAAGACAGGTTGTCACGTGCACGACGCATGCATCATACGTGCACTTTGCATCATATTTATTTCACCAGAACAGATCTGTAGTCCAGTGGTAGCACGCTGGACTGGTAATCCAGGGATCACAGGTTCGATCCCCCGTCTGGCCCTAATTGCACTTTGCATCATATTTATTTCACCATAACACAGACGGATCTGTAGTCCAGTGGTAGCACGCTGGACTGGTAATCCAGGGATCACAGGTTCGATCCCCCGTCTGACCCTAATAAAATTAACAGTCTTTCAGATTGGACGTTAAACCGAGGTATCGTGTCGGTGCTTTACACCGTGCACCTAAAAGAACCAGAGGAGACTCTGGAATGGGTCTCTGTCTGTATGATTGCACTATCCTCCACAAATCTAAAATGACTAATATCTTCAAGAGGCGTCGCTCATATGGGCAACCGGTAGCGATGATAAATAAACGTCTCAAAAACGAATACATTTAATAAATGTTTTAACTTACCGCACCCACTTTATAATACAGTATATATTTATGCAGTACAGAATTTTAAACCGATGAATCATCAGAGCTCTCACATTAAGCACATGATGGAAGCTGTTTTATTTAGCATGTCATCATACCTGTTACATTAAGCACGTGGTCATAGCTGTTACATTAAGCACGTGGTCATAGCTGTTACATTAAGCACGTGGTCATAGCTGTTACATTAAGCACGTGGTCATAGCTGTTACATTAAGCACGTGGTCATAGCTGTTACATTAAGCACGTGGTCATAGCTGTTACATTAAGCACGTGGTCATAGCTGTTACATTAAGCACGTGGTCATAGCTGTTACATTAAGCACGTGTTCAGAGCTGTTACATTAAGCACATGTTACATTAAGCACGTGTTACATTAAGAACGTGTTACATTAAGCACGTGTTACATTAAGCACGTGTTACATTAAGCACGTGTTACATTAAGCACGTGTTACATTAAGCACGTGTTACATTAAGCACGTGTTACATTAAGCACGTGTTACATTAAGCACGTGTTACATTAAGCACGTACTATGAGCTGTTACATTAAGCACGTGTTACATTAAGCACGTGTTCAGAGCTATTACATTAAGCACATGTTACATTAAGCACGTGTTGCATTAAGCACGTACTATGAGCTGTTACATTAAGCACGTGTTACATTAAGCACGTGTTCAGAGCTATTACATTAAGCACATGTTACATTAAGCACGTGTTACATTAAGAACGTGTTACATTAAGCACGTGTTACATTAAGCACGTGTTACATTAAGCACGTGTTACATTAAGCACGTGTTACATTAAGCACGTACTACGAGCTGTTACATTAAGCACGTACTTACGAGCTGTTACATTAAGCACGTACTACGAGCTGTTACATTAAGCACGTACTACGAGCTGTTACATTAAGCACGTACTACGAGCTGTTACATTAAGCACGTACTACGAGCTGTTACATTAAGCACGTGTTACATTAAGCACGTACTACGAGCTGTTACATTAAGCACGTACTACGAGCTGTTACATTAAGCACGTACTACGAGCTGTTACATTAAGCACGTACTACGAGCTGTTACATTAAGCACGTACTACGAGCTGTTACATTAAGCACGTACTACGAGCTGTTACATTAAGCACGTGATCGTCTCCATTGCATGTCGTGTAATGTCATCATTAATTATTAGCTGCCATAGGCAAGCACGTTGCCACGAATGTGGAGTTAGCGCAGCGAAAACTGGCATAGAGTAAGTGGGTGCATGGTGACAGCGAGGATTAAATCTCATACTGTGAAGTGAGAGTTGTTTTTTTACAAATCAACAAAAATTTTAATTTTGTCTTGGTATAGATACGGTAACGTATATTACCACACAAGATGAACAACGTTACAATAAAATTATTCAATACCGATTTTAAGTTATTGGCATTTCATAAATGCGATAAGAGACCATTTATATTTTATTAAATAGGTTACATTTATTATGTCTTTAAAGTAAACTATATATAGTTACAGTAAAACACTACCCCAATAAAATACATAATGACAAGTTACCAATCAAATACATAATAGCAAGTTACCAATCAATCACATAATAGCAAGTTACCAATCAAGCACATAATAGCAAGTTACCAATCAAATACATAATAGCAAGTTACCTATCAAATACATAATAGCAAGTTACCAATCAAATACATAATACCAAGTTACCAATCAAAAATTTAATAGCAAGTTACCAATCAAATACATAATACCAAGTTACCAATCAAATATATAATACCAAGTTACCAATCAAATACATAATACCAAGTTACCAATCAAAAATTTAATAGCAAGTTACCAATCAAATACATAGTACCAAGCTACCAATCAACTACATAATACCAAGTTACCAATCAAATATATAATACCAAGCTACCAATCAAATACATAATACCAAGTTACCAATCAAATATATAATACCAAGTTACCAATCAAATATATAATACCAAGTTACCAATCAAATACATAATACCAAGTTACCTATCAAATACATAATACCAAGTTACCAATCAAATACATAATACCAAGCTACCAATCAAATACATAATACCAAGTTACCAATCAAATATATAATAGCAAGTTACCAATCAAATACATAATACCAAGTTACCTATCAAATACATAATACCAAGTTACCAATCAAATACATAATACCAAGCTACCAATCAAATACATAATACCAAGTTACCAATCAAATACATAATACCAAGCTACCAATCAAAATATGATTAAATTTAAAGAAATACAATTGCTTAGGCCAGATCCAAGCAAGATAGAAAATGACACCCGATCACTAGCAAAGCCATACACTGAGTGTGAATACACTGTAAAACCAAACATTTGATCTTGTGTCAAATACCAGTGCGGGGGTGTAGCACCGTTAAACGTCATAACTCTGTTAAATGCAATACAACCGCTAAACGTCATGCGACCTCTAAACGTCTTCAACTCGTAACCGCTAAACCTACACGAGGGGTTGCATCTCTCCGAGTGATATCCTCTAGGTTTAATTAGATACTATGTGTGGGTATATTATAAATATAAAATCATGATAACGTGCACTATATACATGTATATGTTGTGCAAACGACTGCTTTGCATGGTATGAACGACTGCTTTGTGTGGTATGAACGAATGCTTTGCGTGGTATGAACGACTGCTTTGTGTGGTATGAACGAATGCTTTGCGTGGTATGAACGACTGCTTTGTGTGGTATGAACGACTGCTTTGCATGATATGAACGAATGCTTTGCATGGTATGAACGACTGCTTTGTGTGGTATGAACGACTGCTTTGCATGATATGAACGACTGCTTTGCATGGTATGAACGAATGCTTTGCGTGGTATGAACGACTGCTTTGTGTGGTATGAACGATGTTTGTGTTGGTGTTTGCATGGTATGAACGACTGCTTTGTGTGGTATGAACGAATGCTTTGCATGATATGAACGACTGCTTTGCATGGTATGAACGAATGCTTTGCATGGTATGAACGACTGCTTTGTGTGGTATGAACGAATGCTTTGTGTGGTATGAACGAATGCTTTGCATGGTATGAACGACTGCTTTGCATGTTATGAACGGATGCTTTGTGTGGTATGAACGACTGCTTTGCATGTTATGAACGAATGCTTTGTGTGGTATGAACGAATGCTTTTCATGGTATGAACGTCTGCGTTGCGTGGTATGAACGAATGCTTTGCATGTTATGAACGAATGCTTTGTGTGGTATGAACGAATGCTTTGTGTGGTATGAATGAATGCTTTGCATGGTATGAATGACTGCTTTGCATGTTATGAACGAATGCTTTGTGTGGTATGAACGAATGCTTTGCATGGTATGAATGAATGCTTTGGATGGTATAAACGAATGCTTTGCATGATATGAACGACTGCTTTGCATGGTATGAACGACTGCTTTGCATGTTATGAACGAATGCTTTGCATGGTATGAACGAATGCTTTGCATGTTATGAACGAATGCTTTGCATGTTATGAACGAATGCTTTGTGTGGTATGAACGAATGCTTTGTGTGGTATGAACGAATGCTTTGCATGTTATGAACGAATGCTTTGCATGGTATGAATGAATGCTTTGCATGGTATGAACGAATGCTTTGCATGTTATGAACGAATGCTTTGTGTGGTATGAACGAATGCTTTGTGTGGTATGAACGAATGTGTTGTGTGGTATGAACGAATGCTTTGCATGGTATGAACGAATGCTTTGGATGGTATGAACGAATGCTTTGCATGGTATGAACGACTGCTTTGTGTGGTATGAACGAATGCTTTGCATGGTATGAACGACTGCTTTGTGTGGTATGAACGAATGCTTTGCATGGTATGAATGACTGCTGTGTGTGGTATGAACGAATGCTTTGCATGGTATGAACGACTGCTTTGCATGTTATGAACGAATGCTTTGTGTGGTATGAACGAATGCTTTTCATGGTATGAACGAATGCTTTGCATGGTATGAACGAATGCTTTGCATGGTATGAACGACTGCGTTGTGTGGTATGAACGAATGCTTTGTGTGGTATGAACGACTGCTTTGTGTGGTATGAACGAATGCGTTGTGTGGTATGAACGAATGCGCTGTGTGGTATGAACGAATGCTTTGCGTGTTATGAACGTCTACGTTGCAAGGTACACACGAATTCCTGTTCCATTATTGTCCTGCATATTGTTTCTGGCGATTTATGTTCACCACACATTTAAAACGTTATCTTAAATACTTCAATAAGTTCATATGTGTGGGAAGATGAGAGATTATAAAGGTGCCCTATAGACAGGTCCGTAGCTAGGGGGTCGGAGCGGTCTGACGACCCCCCTCATAATTCCCCCGAGGTCCACTTTGTCATGCACTCTATCAGAATGTTTACAAAGTTACTATAATAATATTGATGCAAGCAACACCTGGGAATAGTTTATAAGAGGCTTTCTCTGAACTTTCCCTATATGCTGTCGCTTTCTAACTATGTACACATTAATTTTAAACGTTAACGAAATGGCGGACGACTCCAGTTCACCGAGTGTATCGTGTAACGGCAATCAACATATATATGCCCAAACATTCTCATCAACACAAGTGGTTGTTTGGAGATTTATGGCAAAGTACAGGTAATTTCTACATATATGCCCAAACATTCTCATCAACACAAGTGGTTGTTTGGAGATTTATGGCAATTTTTTTTCGTACAGGTAATTTCTACATATATGCCCAAACATTCTCATCAACACAAGTGGTTGTTTGGAGATTTATGGCAACGTACAGGTAATTTCTACATATATATCTGAACATTCTCAGACATGCTTTAAAATATATGGTCTACGTGTATATTAAAATCAAATAATTATGCCGTAATATGTGCTCCGTCATTGCCCAGAATGCAAGAAATGGCATGTGCCCCCATGGTAGGGGGCATGCCCCTGGACCCTTCTAGCGACCTATCGGTGCTCGAAACGACTGCCCCAGTAAATAAAACTGGTTACGGGCCTGCTATATACGGGCATTCTTGACCCAAAATTGTCGTTTAACCATTCTATATCTTATCTATGGCTATTCATTTCATGATTTATACCTATCTGAATTAGAATTGGAAATCAAATATCAAGCATTTTTGAAGAGAAATAAACCTATCATGAATAGTATCCTTTCTAATATGTGTTCTCTTAACATCTCATAAAATTTGGAATTTATTTGTACAAAACAACACTTGAGTAAATCCGTATAATCACGTATAATTGTGTTCGTAAAAGTAATCTTGTACTTGTTAATGTCTCTTGTACAAACATTTAACATTTACAGTCCAATCAAACTAGATCATTTGAAAGGTCAACTTGGGGAAAAAATTATTTTGCTACAGTGCATTTCTATGACGTATTCAAGATGGCCGCCAAAATGAAATATTTTAGTTAGGTTTAGGATTCATCATTATTATATTGGACAGATATGCTAAGCTTGATCCTTGCTTCAACAATAGGTCTAGTGATGCCGTTGCCTGTTGTTGAAAGTGTCCGCCTACGGAGCGGGTTGTCGAATGTTCGAACCTCGTCAGGGGTTCATTCTGATATGGCCGGTTGGTGAGCCAAACTGCTAGTTAAATCATGGTTACCGAGTGCCTACCAGCCTGTCGCCAGGCATACAAGTATAGGATTCGGGAAGTACTGATGTTCAACTGCCCGAAGTTCGAGCCCAGCTGTAGCCGTTAGGATTGTGACCTTCGGCAAGGCATTTAGATTCCACATTGCCTCCTCTCTCCCTCATGGCGATGAATTCCATCAGAAATGATATATCGAGAGTGATTACTATAAGTTGTAAGAACTTGATTCGCAATCGAGCTCAAATAAATGTGTATAAACTAGGCTAAACATTTACTTTACTTTTATACATGAATGGAGCCATCCACTGAGGGCAAAGGAGACGACTACTAGAGTGTGATATGGGTTGCAACGTAGCGGCCGGTGTGCGTCTGTATTTCTTGGCCCGCCATGCTATTAGTAGTGTAGTTGGTAAATTCCATGGAATAACAAATATTACAAACGCTAACGGTTAATTAATTAATAATTTTAAAATGCATCACCCTGCAAACATTAAATAACCAGTTGATGAGACAGTGTGTCTAAATATCTAGTAACCAGCCAAGCCTCTTCATAGCAATAAAGGGTCCGTCTGGTCGGTTGAACATTACCACATGACATTCAGGTTTTAATCACGAAAGCATCTCTCTAATAGGAACCGGTCAAAACTAGTTTTAATGATGCACTCATCCCATTTGAAAGGCCATCATCTGACATGCGCGCTGAAGCCTGGTATATGCATATGAGCAGCATGTTCGTAATGTCAATCTAGTGTGCTATGGCCCATTCGTTAGGCACGTGCAGTTTGGAAACCCACCTCCTACAAGACCTCGTCCTACATATATTTAAAGCTCAACACATGTATATTTAGTACTAACGTTATCGCTGTCGTTAGAACTCGCCTTTCACCGCTATCATAAGGGCTGCAGATACGCTCATAAGGGCTGCAGATACGCTCATAAGGGCTGCATATACGCTCATAAGGGCTGCAGATACGCTCATAAGGGCTGCAGATACGCTCATAAGGGCTGCAGATACGCTCATAAGGGCTGCAGATACGCTCATAAGGGCTGCATATACGCTCATAAGCGCTGCAGATACGCTCATAAGGGCTGCAGATACGCTCATAAGGGCTGTAGATACGCAGCTATAAATGATGATATGTGAGAATGTTATTAATTAACAGTCTTTCAGATGGGACGTTAAACCGAGGTCTCGTGTCGGTGCTTTACACCGTGCAGGTAAAAGAACCAGAGGAGACTCTGGAACGGGTCTCTGTCTGTATCATTGCACTATCCTCCAATAATCTAAAATTACTATTCTCTTCAGGAAGCGTCGCTCATTCCGGTAGCGACGATAATTAAACGGATGATTTGAGGGTGTAGTCCTATTGTTCCCACTTATATAAAATTAGGTAAAAACGGGTGTGGGACGGATAGACATGCAGACAGACAGAATGTGTTTAAGAGTGTTTAAGATCAAATACAATCAAACGGACGGACAGACACGCAGACAGACAGCAACTATATATATATACATACAATGAACCTGTAACAACCAACAACAAGACTTTGTCCACCGCGTTTGTTGCGGACAAACTCAATTTGAACTTGTGCATTCGCCATAACTTTAAGCTGTATGCATATGACATATATGTCTACTGGACAACAGCAAGTGGGAATAAAAGGATTAAACCGAATTGAGACCTCGTTCTTATCCAGGAAGTAGTATTGAGAGAAATCAGTGGAAGTCGGGATAGCACAGTGGATGCGCGTTCGCTTCAGGTGCGAACGATCCGGAGTTCGAACCCCGCTGGAGCCGTTGCGATTGTGCCCTTAGGCAAGGCATTTAATTTCCACGTTGCCTCTTCTCTCTCCCTCGTGGCGATGGATTCCATCAGGAATGAGGTCTCGGGAGTGATTAATATAAGTTATAAGAACTTGTTTCGCAATCGAGCAAAAATTAATTTGTATAAATTAAATCAGTCCTCTCAGTCATCGAGAGTAAATCCATATATACAGTGAACGATACTATCTAGCAATTGAAAGCAAAACTAATCAATGTATCAATTAAGGGAATCAATGTATGTACATGGTCGTATGCACACAACTGACAATGTTACAGAGAGAACCTAGTATTAAGATAACCGGGTCCGTGGGAAGTATGCTATTAGTTTATACAAATTTATTTTAGCTCGATTGCGAAACAAATTCTTATAACTTATATCAATCACTATCGAGACCTCATTCCTGATGGAATCCATCACCACGGGGGAAGTATGCATGCACGTAACCGTAAATATGTTTCAATGAATATTTGGTGTATTAATATGTGCATGCCTACCCCACTGTACACTACAGACGGGTCCATAGTCCAGTGGTAGCACGCTGGACTGGTAATCCAAGGATCGCAGGTTCGATCCCCCTTCTGACCCTAATAAAATTAACAGTCTTTCAGATTGGACGTTAATCCGAAGTCTCGTGTCGATGCTTTACACCGTGCACGTAAAAGAACCAGATGAGACTCTGGAATGTGTCTCTCTCTGTATCTTTGCACTATCCTCCAAACTCTTAAATGACTAATATCTTCAGGAGGCGTCGCTCAAATGGGCAACCGGTAGCGACGATAAATAAACGTAAAACACACACACTGTATACTGCAAAATCGGATGGTGTCGATATTGACATAGTATTACATATTGATATTTTATTCTCAAGCGTTACAGTTAGGTAATCCACACCACAGTGCACGAATTGCACTGTTCATACCATATCCAAACGTTATAAATACCATTAGCTAATTGATTCCATTTCTAATTATGAACCTGAGTACCCAGCTTTACCTGACATAACATGTTCATGTGTGTCTCATTACCACAGCATAATAATATCATCATACGTTGCAGCAATTAAGTCTTGATATTGTTTATTCCAATTTTAAACCATTTATTACAATATTATATTAAACCCAACCCTAGATGTGTGTTCTGTCTCTTGTGTATAATGACAACCATCTGTTACCTATCAACATTTATTTAAAATACGCTTTGTCTGTGTCGGTGTTTATAGCCTTACCAACAGCTTAGGTCAGTCAGGTGGTGACTCTCCAGATATTATTGGTGGAGGAACACCCGGGTGCCCAGTATTTTCACGCACTGGAGAGAACCACCGATCTCCCGTAAGCCAGCATGGGATTCGAACCTACAACGGTGACTGACACGTGATTTGAAGTGACCGACTTTAACCACTCGGCCACGGACGGGAGCCTGTATTCCCCAATCAGTGAATATCTAAGTATGCGATACTATATTGTATTAATGGCGTTGTACTTTTATTTAAGTTTAAACTTTATTTATTTTACAACGATTGCGAAACAACTTTTAACAACTTATATTAATCACTCTCGTTGGCGCGGATGAAAGCGTATATGTGGTCATTCCTGTGGGAGGAATAGGAGCACCCCGAGCAAACCCACCTGTCCGATCTGGCGACAACCGTACCATCACACATACTTCCCGGTCCGAGGATCGAACCCGGGTTGCATTGGTGAGAAGCGAGCGTACTGTATTTGTATTATGCTTTGTGGTATGGTTATGTATGAGTCTTATAGTAAGATTAAAGCAATGAAAACTTGGTGGGGAGCTTAATCAAAGCTATACCACACTGACACCAAAAAGAAACTGTACACTTGCCTTACAGACAAAATGTATATCCTTTTAGAAAAACATGTGGACGTCTACGCCCTTATATATTGGGGGAGATTAGTGCAATGGGTGAAGTATTATTTTCTGCACTCATCTATAGCGAAATCTATAATTATAAAATTTGTAACGAAAAAGTAACGCTGAATATAAAAGTGCACATTTTTGTTTAAATGCATTTGAGTTACCATAGGCAAATCATTATATATACCAGCCCGTACACACGCATGTACAAGACATACACACATGTGAGGTCAACATTACTTACTATAAGACCATAGGGCACAACAAAAAATTGTTTGTGCCATGTGTCTGTGCCTGTACCAGAATAATGCTATATTAGAGAATTAACCGGACATAGAACCTAATCTACGTAAGGCTGCCCTATTAGAGAATATATATACTGACAACAAAAAGAAACTGTACACTTGCCTTAGTGGTAATATGCATATCCTAGTAGAAACACAATATAGGCATAGTTGGTATCAACATGTACGAACTATTGGGTATATTAGTGCAATGTGTGATGGATTATTTTCTACCCTAAAATTGGTAACGAAAAAGTAACGCTCCGTATAAAGGTGCACACATTTTGTATGGTTCGATCCCCCGTCTGACCCTAATAAAATTAACAGTCTTTCAGATGGGACGTTAAACCGAGGTCTCGTGTCGGTGCTTTAAACCGTGCACGTAAAAGAACCAGAGGAGACTCTGGAATGGGTCTTTGTCTGTATCATTGCACTATCCTCCAATAATCTAAAATGACGACAGGGTGTATATGCACAATACTATCACACTAATGTGAACATCTTACCGAAGAATCGCGATGCATTGTAGTAATCCGTACTGTCAAACCGCGTCTTCTTCAGTTTGTCCAGTGTCTCCGGGCTCGCATGAAGGGATGGGCTTCTCTTGGGTGGCCGTCCTGGGCGCGCACTGGAAATAGAGGCAAATATATCCATCATATTTATAACTGTATGGTTATGTTCTTGCGCATTATATTAATATTTATGGGTTTTTTTGTTTTTTGGATTTTACGCCTGCATCAACACCATTTTGGACAATACCACTGGCGGCCAGTTTACCTAACAACACATTTGCTGAGCAGGCTCCAGCGGTTAACCAGTAATTGGTGCAACAACCTCTTTAAGAAACTGTCAACGTTTTCATATAAATGAGACACAGCCTGAGTGGGGTTCGAACCCGTGACCATAAGTGATGATAGTTTACAGTTGTATACACACCAGCGATGTTATATTTAGAACAAAAAACGTGTGTGTGTGTGTGTGCGTGCGTGCGTGCGTGCGTGCGTGCCTGCGTGCGTGCGTGCGTGCGTGCGTGCGTGCGCGCGCGCGTGTGTATAGGAACATTTATCCAGTGTAGTAAACCATGTACATAGATAATAAAACATAGACGTGTATACCACAACGGCGATGGTTGCATTTCAAATGTGTTTGTCAAAATGGTGTGTTTGTATTTTACGCTTATCTACCGTCGCTTATTAGTATTAGGCATGGATGTTGACCCAATTTACATTATTTTGTTATGTCAACAAATCGTGTATACGACGTTTGTTTATTAGATGAAATACTCAGTTTTTGGGGCAAATATTTGGAAAACAATGATACCATAATTATCACAGGAAAATACAGTGTAGAAATTTGCATTTTCACTGATGTAGTTTCGCTTTAACTAGTTCAGGGAGTATGTGTAGCATTCAACAACTCAGTTGCATCAATTAATGACGTTATCAACCAGGCGACAGTACATATTGTCCTCATGTTTATATTCAGACACATACTTGTATGACCCTGATGACGTTTTCGCTGTATCGGAACATGAGCCATATACATCACCATGGTAACGCTCTTATTTTAATCCTAATCAAGCAGTATGCATCAACCATGGCGACGTTCTTATTTAAAACCGGAAACTGGCCAGCGTAGTGATGCTTACTGTGTCACCATTGTGGTTATTTTATCCCAACAAATCATATACTATTTATATGCCCACAGTGTCGAGTGTGCAAACTACTGTACATGACATACCGCTGTCATCATTCCAAGACATACTCGACATGTATAGCGACATGTTGTGGTGTTCATCCCTACAACGAACAGAACACCCTTTAGTTTATACACATTTATTTTAGCTCGATTGCTAAACAAGTTCTTGCAACTTATATTATATATATTAATCACTCTCGATACCTCATTCATGATGGAATTAATCGCAAAGAGCGAGAAAGAAGCGACAATGTGAAATTTAAATGCATTGCCTAAGGGCACAATCGTAACGGCTACAGCGGGACTCGAACTCCGGGCCTTTCGCACCTGAAGCGAACGCGCTACCAATGCCCTATTACGATTTCATTTTGACAGTGTAGCGGGTGTAATCGAGCCAGTAAGGTCGTATCGTATCACACAACTGGGCGGGCAGTCAATTACACTATTCACTTTCGCAGATGACACGTTTTCGGCTACAGTTTTTTTCCACAAAGATGAACTGTGATTTATGGAAAACCATTTCCTCATTCACACAGCTGTATAATATTTTTCCACTTAGCAAACTCACAACACATCATAAACTAGACTTAATTGGGGACATTACATTCACTATGCGAAGAAGCATCTCTTGCCGTTTTCAATAAACAGTTTCAATACATCATGGTGTTCTACAATGAAATAATACATTTAAATAACGTGTTTTCGTTCTGTCTCTAGTTTTGACAATCGAAATTGATATTAGTAGGGACCATTTCACACGCATTTAATCTGAGAAAGCATAATATTGTCAATTAAATGGTGTCATAAATATGTTAAACATATAACAATAGGAACTGAGGCAGAGTACTTCTCCTCTATGGAGATAATACTTTTCTGGCGCTTGATTGGATAATATTCGCACCTGTTTGGTTACCCAGTATCCTGAACAGTCAAATACGTCCTGTTATTTCATACATGTAATGTGATCTTTAATAGGTCGTGAGAATCCGTATGGTACATTAGTTCGTGTTGTAAACGATTTGCGTTAACCCTTTGCCTGCTGAGTAAATAAAATCCAATTTACAAACAACATAGATCCAGATCAGCCAGATCAGCCGCGGCGTAGCGCCGCGTCTGATGATGATCTATGTTGTTTGCTATTCAGCAAAAGTGTTTTGCACCACTATCAGAATAGTGAACAGCATATAGCCTGATCAGACGGCACGTTCTGTGCACGTTCTGTGCTGTCTGATCTGGCTATATGCTGTTTGCGAAAGTGAGTTTATCTGCTGCTAACATGCACATTGTTAATATAAGTCTCTACCAAATACTACATTGTAAGCATGAGTCATGTACGACGTTGACAGTTCTGAAGGTATTGTGCACGGTTAATTAACTTTGTCTCAGTTTATAGCAGATACATATATAGTTCATGTTGCTCGCAATCTATATACATGTATACACTGTATGTGTGTGTGCTTTACGTTTATTTATCGTCGCTACCGGTTGCCCATATGAGCGACGCCTCCCGAAGAGATTAGTCATTTTAGATTTTTGGAGGATAGTGCAATGATACAGAGAGATACCCATTCCAGAGTATCCTCTGGTTCTTTTACGTGTACGGTGTAAAGCACCGACACGAGACCTCGATTTAACGTCTCATCTGAAAGACTGTTCATTTTATTAGGGTCAGGCGGGGGATCGAACCTGCGATCCCTGGATTACCAGTCCAGCGTGTTACCACTGGACTATATATCCGTCTGTATGGATTTGTTACATTTCGAGCTAAGAGAAATTATATATATATCATATTAAATATTATATTTCTATTAGCTCGCACTGTCTGTGTCTATAACAGAGATATAATTTTTTATATAGAGACTAGAGTTTATATAGAGTAAATACTTTTCTATAACCCACACTCTATATGTAGACTTCTGAGTTTATAACATATATATATATATATATATATAGTTAGTTCTACTAGCTGGTCAGCTTACATATTTAACGTATAGTGACTTGTCTCATGTTTCACACAAAATCGCACGACGGCAGTCTTGGATTCTCGCACGACATGGTCTATACAAACATACCAAAGATACACACTTGACCTCGATAACATAAAAATGTAATCTCCTATATGCGGTGCATATCATATATATATTATATTATATATATATATACTGTTTTAGCTCACAGCAGAGATATATAGTTTGACTAATGTCACACATATAAACTGAATGTTTTGCACAAATTTATCATTCAAGTCGCGTGAAGCTTTTGTATTATCGTCTGTGTTATCTGATGTCGGTAAAACATTTAAACATTATATTGAAATTACGAAATTCATTTGAGATTTAATATCGCCTTTTCATATAAAGATACTGTTTAGAGATATGTTGCAATCTCTAGTTACAATGAAATAGTAATTTATCTCATATTTCGTAAATAATAAAACACGAGAAAACATTGTGTTATTTTGACAGTGGAAATAATTTTCATATTTATTCTCCTTGCTCTTGAGGCCTGCGATAAAACCAGATACACTTGAGGCCATTAAGATCGTATCGGGAAATAAAACATGTTTTCTGATACGTCCTTTTTGCAGAGAATAGTGGCTTAATTGTTCCGAGTTAATCGCGAAAACTAGTAACAATGCATACATACATGAATCCATTAACCAAATTCAATCTAAAGTAGAATTATCATATAAATGTTATGTTATGTCTGTCGCCTACAAAGGAGTCACGTGATTATACAGACACCTGTTTGCATGTGGGAATTCTCACATTAATTTCTCTGAATTAAATTGGTAAAACTTCTGAAATAATTCATACCTGGATACATTTCGACTTGGTGAAGACAACATACACACCATTTAATAGTGTCCGTTAGTGTGTGTTTTACGTTTATTTATCGTCGCTACCGGTTGCCCATATGAGCGACGCCTCATGAAGAGATTAGTCATTTTAGATTTTTGGAGAATAGTGCAATGATACAGACAGAGTATCCTCTGGTTCTTTTACGTGTACGGTGTAAAGCACCGACACGAGACCTCGGTTTAACGTACCATCTGAAAGACTGTTAATTGTATTAGGGTCAGACGGGGGATCGAACCTGCGATCCCTGGATTACAGTGTCCGTTAGTATTTATTGGCGTGTATTTTATACCCACGTTAACTCGCGAACTCATTGTTTTAACTAAGCAGTGGCGGGTCTATGGGGAGGGGTAGGATGTTTGAACCCGCCCCCTTCTACTGCCAATTTATATTATTCCTTCCCCCATTAAAATAGACATTTCTTCACCCTCACCCCTCCATTCAGGCCAACATTTGTACCACCCCTCCTTGGCAAATCCTAGAACCGCCACTGCTAATGTATAGCCTGTTGTCATCTACATATCCCTAGACAGAGTAGACAAGTGGATAACACGTTAGA
Organism: Archivesica marissinica; assembly: GCA_014843695.1. Classification (NCBI taxonomy): domain Eukaryota; kingdom Metazoa; phylum Mollusca; class Bivalvia; order Venerida; family Vesicomyidae; genus Archivesica; species Archivesica marissinica. The sequence continues at coordinate 68,707,049 of CM026391.1, forward strand.
CTGCCAATCCATGGATCACAGGTTCATATGTGTGTTTTACGTTTATTTATCGTCGCTACCGGTTGCCCATATGAGCGACGCCTCCTGAAGAGATTAGTTATTTTAGATTTTGGAGGATAGTGCATGATACAGACAGAGACCAATTCCATAATCTCCCCTGGTTCTTTTACGTGCACGGTGTAAAGCACCTACACGAGACCTCGGTTTAACGTCCCATCTGAAAGACTGTTAATTTTATTAGGGTCAGACGGAGGATCGAACCTGCGATCCCTGGATTACCAGTCCAGCGTGTTACCATTGGACTACAGATCCGTGTGTACAGGTTCACATCCCCCGACTGACCCTACTAATATATTTACAGTATTTAAGTTTTAGGACTTTAAAGTGATCGAGTGTCGGTGCTTTACACCGTGCACGTAAAAGAACCAGAGGAGGCTTTCGAATGATGGTTTGTTTTAATCTAAATTGACGTATTTCTTCATGATGCTACGCTTATATGGGCAATCGGTAGCGACGTCAAAAAAACGTAAACATACAAATCTCGATTGTTCGTGTTGTCCACATACGTGAATTTATAATTCGAAAAATTGGAGCACACGAACATCGCGAAAACCAAATATCTCTCGCGAAGAATAACTGATTGAAAGTCGTATTGCATGTTCAGGTCAGACGGTGTTATTGATATGGTGGTCTGGGATTGGTTGAAAAAGTGTAGGGAAGCCCTTAAGAGTTATTGATACATGAACTGATTGGCTGAGTAGGTATTGTCACAAATATTGAAAATGACTTCTAAATATTAAAATACAATATATGAGCTGCATTTTGGAATATTTAAAAATATTTGCAGACTATTTGGTGACAAATAAACAGCATATTATAAATGCAGGTGTCAGTGCAACATTCACCACCAAATTACCTTCAGAGTAGGGGGTGGGTGCCTTTAGTGGGAAATATAAAAAACTGCAATCGGTCAACCCCATTGAAATTTGACATTTTCCTGTGGCTCAAAGGCCATTCTGTTGAAAACTACTCTCTTTTGTGCCAAACTATTTTTGGGGGAAATCTAATGGCACTGTGTGTTATAATGGTGGCCTATGGAAATTGCAATAGCGGTGTCTGACCTTCACATAATTGGTTTGATAGTGATTGGAAATGACATTGGTATTGTGTGTATAATGCGATATGTACAGACGGATCCGTAGTCCAATGGTAAACACGCTTGACTGGTAATCCAGGGATCGCAGGTTCCATCCCCGTCTGACCATAATAAAATTAACAGTCTCTCAGGTGGGACGTTAAACCGAGGTCTCGTGTCGGTGCTTTACACCGTGCACGTAAAAAAAACAGAGGAGAATCTGGAATGGTTCACTATCTGTATCATTGCACTATCCTCCAAAAATCTAAAGTGACTAATCTCTTCAGGATGTGTCGCTCATATGGGCAACCGGTAGCGACGATAAATAAACGTAAAACACACACACGATGCGATAGCATGAAGATACGAACTCATGATTTAAATGACCTGGTGATTCGGGGTATTGTAGATACGATATCATGAATTGCGACACAACCCTGAACAAGCTTGAGTCCTGTTATTGAGATGGACTTCTGCTGCCAGCAGATTCACTGACAGCTTGAGTCCTCTTATTGAGATGGACTTCTGCTGCCAACAGATTCACTGACAGCTTGAGTCCTGTTATTGAGATGGACTTCTGCTGCCAGCAGATTCACTGACAGCTTGAGTCCTGTTATTGAGATGGACTTCTGCTGCCAGCAGATTCACTGACAGCTTGAGTCCTGTTATTGAGATGGACTTCTGCTGCCAGCAGATTCACTGACAGCTTGAGTCCTCTTATTGAGATGGACTTCTGCTGCCAGCAGATTCACTGACTGCTTGAGTCCTGTTATTGAGATGGACTTCTGCTGCCAGCAGATTCACTGACAGCTTGAGTCCTCTTATTGAGATGGACTTCTGCTGCCAGCAGATTCACTGACAGCTTGAGTCCTCTTATTGAGATGGACTTCTGCTGCCAGCAGATTCACTGACAGCTTGAGTCCTGTTATTGAGATGGACTTCTGCTGCCAGCAGATTCACTGACAGCTTGAGTCCTGTTATTGAGATGGACTTCTGCTGCCAACAGATTCACTGATAGCTTGAGTCCTGTTATTGAGATGGACTTCTGCTGCCAGCAGATTCACTGACAGCTTGAGTCCTGTTATTGAGATGGACTTCTGCTGCCAACAGATTCACTGACAGCTTGAGTCCTGTTATTGAGATGGACTTCTGCTGCCAGCAGATTCACTGACAGCTTGAGTCCTGTTATTGAGATGGACTTCTGCTGCCAGCAGATTCACTGACAGCTTGAGTCCTGTTATTGAGATGGACTTCTGCTGCCAGCAGATTCACTGACAGCTTGAGTCCTGTTATTGAGATGGACTTCTGCTGCCAGCAGATTCACTGACAGCTTGAGTCCTGTTATTGAGATGGACTTCTGCTGCCAGCAGATTCACTGACAGCTTGAGTCCTGTTATTGAGATGGACTTCTGCTGCCAGCAGATTCACTGACAGCTTGAGTCCTGTTATTGAGATGGACTTCTGCTGCCAGCAGATTCACTGACAGCTTGAGTCCGAAAACGATCACACTGACAACATTTCAGAATGCACCGACTAGGTACCATGCGTGAAAAGCAGTAATTAATCAAATGCAGACGGATATCTGTAGTCCAGTGGTAACACGTTGGACTGGTAATACAGGGATCGCAGGTTCGATCCCCCGTCTGACCCTAATAATTATAAATTTCAAATATTAGGCGGTGTCGATTAATCAGAACCGCTTTTTATATATCCTACATGTCAAGTTCGCTGAATTCGTTGTTGCTATGAAATAATGTTTAATAATAAGTATGATATAATTTGGAGACAATTTTCCAATTAATTTATTTACCATTTTCATTCAGGGTGGTCCATGTATTACCAGAATTGTGCATGTCTGTGTTAACATTCGATTCTAATGCAGGTCTGAAATCCAAACCCATCTAGTCTATTTTATCAGTCACATCAACATTTCTCCATTTAAAAGGAATAAAGTTTATTCGTTTCGGATAGCGTTCAAATGGGACGTCATTTATTCAAAATTGACAAAAGTTGCGATCATTTCAATACCTGTAACATTATGAAAATGCTAATAATTCTTAATGTGATCACTATCGGGAAATAATAACAATTTTATCTAGTTCTCACAGACGTGTTTTATTCGTCGTAAATTGAATTCAGAGATACTTTACCCGGATAACTCATATTTAATACCATCTGTTTATTCACTACTATTTGAATTTCTTAGATGCATATCAAATGAAACGAATCGTTCATGCCACAAACAATGGGCCTATTTCGTGCATAAACAAACTTTAAACTGTTTCATTTGGGTATAAAATTGATGCGAATCAGGTATTTGAATTAACCTCAAAGTGTCAAAGTGTGTTTTTGAAATTCAGATAGATATTAAATGACTGTTTGGTTGCTATTGTTACGGTTTTATTATCTCTTTTGCACCGTGTGGCTGAAATCGGAGAGTTTGCTATGATTTCAAAAAATTCACTGACAGACATAGTTTCGAGTTCTCGTATCAAGGTTTTGTTGTTGATGGCTCGGCAATATCTGATTTCGTATCAACCCCCACGAAGCGAGACAGTGAAAACATTTTGTATCAAAAGAAATAAAACTGGTTCCAATGATATGTTTTTGAATTCGAAATGTAAAGGTATTAACATTTATTACATCAACTTCGTGAGTCTGCACATTCACAGTGTATATACATTAATAGCTTGGATTGTTGGATTGAAGATGGTAAATTACAGACGGGAGAGCGAGTTTATTGAGGTCGGGAAACGGGAGAGAGTGGGGGATTATGCCAGTTAGAGATAATAAATGGGTTAGTGAGTGCAGAATAGAGGAGGGTGAGAGTGTGGGACAAGATATGGATAGGGAAATTATTGAAGTGAACAATATTGTGAGATGGGATGCAGAGGAAGGTTGTAGAGTGTACTATGAGAGAACAGGAGACAGGGAGTATTGACCAAGTGAACTAGAAATAGCGAGGCCGTTAGCGCAATAAAATAATGGGGATGAAGAAGATATGGATACGGAATTTGAAAAACGAATTAATGAGCTACACAATAATGATTAAAAGGGGGTGTGAACTATAGAGAGGGACTATAGAAGCGATCAGGTGAGCAGGAAAGTGGCGGCAAGTCGAGAGGAGAGAGCGATGTGTGAACTAGATGAGTGTATTAGTGGACAAGTAAATGACCTGAGGTGATTAACTTTGTCAGTTGGAAACAGTCGAGAGGAGAGAGTGATGTATGGACTAGATGAATGTATTAGTGGACAAGTAAATGACTAGAGGTGATTAACTTAATCGGTGGGAAACAGTCGAGAGGCGTTTAGAAATAAAGATGAGATATTGTGAGATGGATAAGAGAAGTGAATTGATGAAACACCCTGATACAATGGTGTCATGAAGATTAGAAGATGAGAGGGTGAGGGGATTGGAGGAATGACGAAAGGACCAGCATGGGAGGATAGGGGATTGGAGGAATGACGAAAGGACCAGCATGGGAGGATAGGGGATTGGAGGAATGACGAAAGGACCAGCCTGGGAGGATAGGGGATTGGAGGAATGACGAAAGGACCAGCATGGGAGGATAGGGGATTGGAGAGTGAGGTGGACAACGGTATTATCTAAATATTACGCCACTCGTGGACATACATATTTTCTGTGACCACTCGATGGAATAGATTCCCCTTTTTATGTTGATGAAGTCAGAAACGTTTATTCATTATATATACACAAGCATATTTAGTACACGTGTACAACTGCTAACACATTTAACCTATTGTATAGATCATTACAATAAAATGTTTAGAGTTCTAGTATTTTTAAGATTGTATCAAATGTCGTATAAACCAGATATTTTGAAATAAATTCTCATCTTACACTATTACATTTTGTATTGTGTGATTTACGTTTATTTATCGTCGCTACCGGTTGCCCATATGAGCGACGCCTTCTGAAGAGATTAGTCATTTTAGATTGTTGGAGGAGGATAGTGCAATGATACGGAGAGAGCCATTCCAGAGTCTCCTCTGGTTCGTTTACGTGTACGGTGTACAGCACCGACACGAGACCTCGGTTTAACGTCCCATCTGAAAGACTGTTAATTGTATTAGGGTCAGACGGGGGATCGAACCTGCGATCCCCGGATTACCAGTCCAGCGTGTTACCACTGGACTACATATCCGTCTGTTTTATACAAATTGTCTGTTCTTTTTTTTTTAAATAATATTTTATTGCATTTTTTTCATACAATACATTACATATATACATACAATACTAAGAACAAATCAGAGATTAATATGTAATTATATGATTGCAGTATACGATACATTTGTTTTGTCAAGGGGGTAAAAAGCAAATGGGTTGGGCTACAAGTTATAGCAACGTTATTTACAGCCCTCCCCACTTCTGTTCCTTATATGCTTTCCAATTACTGTTCGTTTAATTATACTTTTAATCCGCATTTTATTAATTTGTATCGCCCCTGTCGAGAGCCTCTAACATGTAGTGACCATCTCTATTATTCAAATACCCGACCGAATAACCATTTTCAAATAGTGCGGAAGTTATCAACACCTGACACAACCTGCTTACGTGTATGGGAACGTTTATTACATGTAAGGTTTCGTTAGTATGTGATATGTTACGGTAATATCTACATCTACTGCAAATTGTGATTGTATGATCATTCTGTGTATTATTTTCATCAGCAATCCCGCATATACTGACACCAAAAAGAAACTGTACACTTGCCTTAGAGGTAAATTTATATAAATATATAATATTTAGATAAAAAAATATATAGGCACATGTGGACGTCTACGCGCTTATATGTATAGGATATCAGCCGGAAACGATCCAATATGTAACATATTGGACTGTGTGAGGCTTATATATTACTTAAAACACACACTTACGCTCGTATATATAACAAGATCCTACTAATTAAAAGTGTTAATTTCGTACATTTACGCGTAGGATTTAATCTAATACTCTGGCCTTTTGACACCAGTCCATTATTAATAATAATACTATTAATAATAATGGACTGCAAGTACAAAGGTATGGCGTCACGACAGTGTTTTAAATTAGGTAAATTAGTGCAATGTGTGAAGGATTATTTTCTATAGTCGTGATAGTAAAATCCATAATTCTAAAATTTATAACGAAAAAGTAACGCTCAACACAAAAGTGCACAGTAGTTTTCATGGTGTCAGTATATTATGTACCCGGTTTGTAACTGTACACGCTATACGATACGATAACCTGTATTGTGAGTCAGATATGCACAATATAGTCCTACTAACATTAATTTAGCTAAACCCCACCTGTCCAATATAGCGATCAGTTCCCGTTTGTGTTGTTATATTAAGAGACCGTTACTTGCGCTTCCCTTCGGTGTTCACTTAATACAAGTTTGACTGTAGTTCGGAAAGGTATATAAACCGAGTATTCATGTATCGGTGATATGAGACGGATCTGTAGTCCAGTGGTAACACGCTGGACTGGTAATCCAGGGATCGCAGGTTCGATCCCCCGTCTGACCCTAATAAAATTAACAGTCTTTCAGATGGGACGTTAAACCGAGGTCTCGTGTCTGTGCTTTACACCTTGCACGTAAAAGAACCAGAGGAGACTCTGGAATGGGTCTCTGTCTGTATCATTGCACTATCCTCCAAAATCTAAAATGACTAATATCTTCAGGAGGCGTCGCTCATATGGGTAACCGGTAGCGACGATAAATAAACTTAAACACACATCGGTGATATGCACAACGAGCATGTGAGAGAACCAGAGTGAGAGAACCAGAGTGAGTGCTTTACACACACTGTCCGATTAGCGCGCTCGCTTCTCACCAATGCAAACCGGGTTCGATCCTCGGGCCGATAAGTATATGAGATGATACAGTGTTCGCAAAGGTCGGACATGTGGATTTTCTCCGGGTACCCCGGTTTCCTCCCACACGAATGACCACATTTACGCTTACATATGTGTCAACGAGGGTGATTAATATAAGATGTTAAAGTTTGTTTCGCAATCGTTGTAAAATAAATAAAGTTTAAGCTTTTTTTTTGGCACACACCGGGGATGTGAACGACTCATGGTTGATCATAATATTAGAGATATTCTTTACACCAACATCTAATAAAATCAAATACTAAATAAATAATAATTATTTGGTTACTGTCTTATACATTTTAATTTATTAGGTGAGTTGGAGATATATCCATGGGGAGGCTCTGACGAGCCTTGTATTAGTCTGGAGACGAGCCTAATTGAATTTAAAACTTATGAGACAGTAACCTAATAGTCTATATATTCTATCCTCTGGGGGAAGAAAGGTTTTAGAGAGGAAAGACTATCAAATATGCTTTAACTGAAGTTTGTCATACCATATGTGGACATATGACGTCATACGCGCACGCGCATGCATGACGTCACGAAAGGTTTATTATGCATTGACTGATAAAGCAAAGTTTATTTAGGCAGGCCGTTTCTACGCGTGAATTGTAGATAGATATATATAATTATTGTCTCCCTCTCTGGGTTCGTCCGAAAATAAATATTTTCTTTCCTGAACCCCGTCTAGATTAAAACACAAACACGCTTTAAATTAGAATGCGGGTCGTTACCGTTCATTTAATGTGTACATGCTAGCATGTTAACAAATGTAATGGCGAATCATATTATGATTCAATGTATGCATAATATTGTCATCAGCTAAATATAATTATTTGAAATACATCAATATTATATATCTACTAATACATATTGTGACTTAGCTTTTTCAACTGATACATAGTCTGTATGTACTGTTGCTATAGTATCCCGCTATATTATATGTCTCGTACTGTAGGCCTATTTCCCTAGAATAATGTCTAAAGACATTAAGATGACGTTAATTTAACGTGTAATTTTACAGAACCCCGTACATTGTTAAAGTGTAGACTTAATTCACACTATCACGTGGAATTAATTGCACCCAAGTTCTCCTAGCTCTACGGTAGCCGACCTTCGAATGATAATCAGACCATATTTTACCCCAAATTCTTCCGAGCGTATATCACGCTATAGCGTCTAAACCTCGTGCACCGCGTGCACAACTACACGGCGTAGCGAAAAGAAAAGACATTATTTCGGGAAGGAATGCATAATACATGGTCATCTAAAACAACATGTACAGTATATCAAGAAAAATTGTGTGTGTTTTTCGTTTATTTATCGTCGCTACCGGTTGCCCATTTGAGCGACGCCTCCTGAAGAGATTAGTCATTTTTGGAGGATAGTGCAATGGTACAGACACAGAGACCCATTCCAGCGTCTCCTCTGGTTCTTTTACGTGCACGGTGTAAAGCACTGACACGAGACCTCGGTTTAAAGTCCCATCTTAAAGACTGTTAATTGTATTAGGGTCAGACGGGGGGTCGAACCTGCGATCCCTGGATTACCAGTCCAGCGTATTACCACTGGACTACAGATCCGTCAAGAAAAATATCACATACATGAGAATAAATATACCATGGCATGCACACCAACACCGAGGATAACACAAACAGCGAGGATAACACAAACTGAGAGGACTCGTAGTTCCAATTAAAGTTGGATGAATTATAGGATCTTACAGTCGTGCTGATTTCACACATTTTATGAAACTCGTTTAAGAATGCCTTTTATAAGGATTATTCTCTCAACCAATCAGAATCCTTCCAGGTGTTATTACACGCGTGTACATATAAGGAAATATGTGATGGCTGTATTAGAATGAATCCAAGCACAGTTATGTGATAACAATGATTATTAAAAAATATACGTATAGTGGATATTTCGTTGTACAAACGACGTTAGTTGTGTATCGTCTGCCTATTGTATATACATGTACACTATATATAGTTTATACAAATTTATTTGAGCTCGATTGCGAAAAAGTTCTTACAACTTATATTAATCACTCTGAAAGACCTCATTCCTGATGGAATCCATCGCCACGAGGGAGAGAGAAGAGGCAACGTGGAAATTAAATGACTTGCCTAAGGGCACACTCGTAACGGCTCCAGCGGGGCTCGAACTCGACCTTTCGCACCTGGATCGAACGCGCATCCTCTGCGCTATGACAACTTCCAAAAAACACTAAATATAAATGTTAAATATAAAAAAAAATCTGCATATACGTGTTATATTGGATGAATTCATATATTATTGTCCGAAAAACTGTTTTTTTATAAACGGCTAAGTATAACGTCTCGACCTCTCAAACAAACCAGTTCGCATTTGATTCTAGCACGAAACGCTTGTTTACGATTACTTAGGGAAATTAATTTTTGAATTGGCTCCGTTTAATTCATTTTAGCAAAATTGTTGAGTGAATAGATAAAGCTAATAGTTGCCAGTTACATGTGTAATCGGTTCCTTTGTGCAGCCTCTTGGGTTTTGTTCAGCATTATACGCCATGTTTAATTCGAATATTTCGCCTCAATCGAAACTACTAAATCTCCTAGTGTCTCTCGGGGCGACGAGATATCGAAGTGAAATTATTATTCGATACTGAATTGTTGTTCAGGTGAATTTATTGATAGAAATACAAAGACGAAAGATAATTGCAATCGTTATCTAATTTGTAAGATTACCTATAATTACTCGTTTTTGCAATGTACAAATTCATCGTCGTTTTACCCCCGCGAGCTCCAATATGGAGGAATCGTAATTCGGAATCTTCCATAAAATCGTTTTCCTAATTTACTAAATGTCTCCCAAGACATTGAAGAAAGAGATGTGATCAAAAATAACGAAGTGCAAATTTAGAATAGCAAACTTGTTCTTGATAGACAGATGAGATTCTCATCACATGCGAAAGTGAGTTGGTGATATATGATTGTTCATCGTACAGATAAGATCATGTCTCAAAGACAGTCGCAAGCTTTTGCCTTTTGATGGAATGATCCGTTTTTCTCTGGGTGATTTATGTTCCATACCCCGGGAGAAAGTAGTCCCTGTGAGAATGAGTCTCACAACAAAATCATTGCGCTGATTATTTTACACTCAAATGGTAACATAATTAGACATCTTGCACGCAAAAGGCACAAATGAAATATCAAACGTAATTGTTTCATCATTTATTTCAATAATATTGTTTAGTATTAATACGCCTGGAGGAAAAGTAATCCCATGTTTCTTGTACACCATTAAGCGAGATGATGGAAAGTCTTTGAAGTGGAAAGTACCTATTCCTGTTTAAATTGACTCGTTAGCACGTGGAAAATAGTGTGATTCACGTGTAATTATGTATAATATATGATTACTGGTTATGATTTATATGTCGCTGTTCACGAAAGAACATCAGACGATCTATGGAACGCCTATGCTGCATTCCATCCCACATACAAATTAACAGAATATTCACAAATATATGTTTTATCTCGTTTGAAGAGAGAGAGTGACACGATGCAGATGTATGTGCAAGATATTTTATTAATACCCTTGTAGTCATACCGCTACATAGTGTGCATTGCATCATGATTGATTGCTCTATTGTACAAGCTATGAGTCGTCACCGGAATTGCTACGTAGTACAAGCGGTAACGAGCATGCAACCGCGGAGTATGTGACGACCTGAGGTAAGCAGCCGCGGAGTATGTGTGTACATGACGCAAGCAACCGCTGAGTATGTGACGACCTGCAACCGCGATGTATAAGACGACATGCAACCGCGGAGTATGTGACGACCTGCAACCGCGACGTATAAGACGACATGCAACCGCGGAGTATGTGACGACCTGCAACCGCGGCGTATAAGACGACATGCAACCGCGGAGTATGTGACGACCTGCAACCGCGGCGTATAAGACGACATGCAACCGCGGAGTATGTGACGACCTGCAACCGCGGCGTATAAGACGACATGCAACCGCGGATTATGTGACGACTGCAACCGCGACGTAAACGACATGCACCGCGGAGTATGTGCGACCTCACCGCGACGTATAAGACGACATGCAACCGCGGAGTATGTGACGACCTGCAACCGCGGCGTATAAGACGACATGCAACCGCGGAGTATGTGACGACCTGCAACCGCGGCGTATAAGACGACATGCAACCGCGGAGTATGTGACGACCTGCAACCGCGGCGTATAAGACGACATGCAACCGCGGAGTATGTGACGACCTGCAACCGCGGCGTATAAGACGACATGCAACCGCGGAGTATGTGTGACGACATAGACGACATATTGATTGAATCACTCGGCGTTACCCCCACATCCAGGTGACGTTACTCCACACCCAGGTGTGTATCGATAGCAATCAAGTGCCATATACCATAACTGATTTCTATCAATGATCGATGACGGAAAATAAGACATTATGGAACATTTAATTATCTTCAACTATCAAGAATTGTTCGGTAAGCATCGCAGCATGATAATTATTCAACTCATGTTCAAACTTGGTCGCAAATTATATTATCATGAAAGTTTTGCTCTGTTTGTTAATCTGCCATTTCTGTGAACGAAAACAGGCGGTCAATAGATAAATTGTAAAACACTTTTTGAGCGTACTGTTCCTTTGATACACGAATATTTCTTTTGAAACTTAGTTTATACAAATTTATTGTAGCTCGTTAGCGAACGAAATTCTTAGACTTTATATTAATCACTCTCGAGACCTCATTCCACCAGAGAGAGAGAGAGAGAGAGAGAGAGAGAGAGAGAGAGAGGGGGGGGGAGAGACAGAAGAGGAAACGTGGAATTTAAATGCCTTACCTAAGGGCACAATCGTAGCGGCTCTAGCGAAAAGGACCACTATGCATTTCGGGTTAAATCGGACTTTATCTGTCAAGGGAGGTAATAGACAAACCAATAATGTATCGCATTCCATATTTGGATAAAGAAATATGAATAATAGCCTAGTGAGAAATATTAATTATGTTTACTAACACGTGCCATAGAACACGTAATGAACGTGCAAATAAAGTCAATTAATTGACAGATTATAGATATGCTGCATAATAATTCATTTATCGTGAAATTCTGATTATAGTTCATTACTTTTTTTATATCTCCAACTCGGTATATCACAAAACACTTAACCAATTCAACACCAGGTAGCTGACATAGACTGGTGCATGGGATGTTTAGACCAATACATTAATAGGAACTTTCACTTGGACCAGTTCAATTATCAAAATGGGTAATGTTGTCTAAAAATAGTAATATTACTGGCAAAACGTGCAGATCCTGGTGAGACGGCTCGTCACTAGCCAACTGATCTGGATCTACACGTTTTGTAAGCCTATTTAGAGGTATGTGGTGATGAAAGAGTTAAGAAGATTACAAAGTTAGGCTGTGATATCACGAACCGTGTTCAATATAATCACGGAGGTCGATATTTTGTTTCAATATAATTTATACTCACACGAAAAAGAAAGTGTGCACTTGGTTAGAGGGGAAATTATATACTTATATTCACACGTAAAACAGTGTTCTGATAATGATCAAATTTCAATTAAAAGTAAACCTCATGTAGCCAATATATTTTTGCATATTTTGATTCTAAATGTGCCTATTTATTGCTTCTATAAATAAGTATAACATTATCTCTCTAACCAAGTGCACACTTTCTTTTTCGTGTGAGTATACGTTATGATTTATTGCAACAAAGTCTTATGACACTTATACAAATAACAAACGCTTCAGGTTAGCCACTTAAGGACTAAAATACGACAACATATTAATATGTTTTCAAAGCAAACACGTACGTTTTAAGTACGATTTCCAAAAGTCTTGTTCAATCTAGCAAATATATTTCATATACAAATTGATGTCTCTTGCTAAATCGCAATACGAGAGGACCGCAGAATTAGACAGAGTCGCCATTGAGATGTTTATTTAATAACTTTTATTGTCTTTCGTCAATAAAAAATCTTTACAGTCAAATATGAAAACAAATAGAACCTCGGACCCCTAAGCACAAAATATTATCAATTCCTTTGTAACCACTTATGTTTAAAGAAAATAAACATTTGTTTATTGATTTAACTTGAAGCGCGCATGTAAAGATCCATCACAAAAATTTAATTCCAAGACTGGTATTTACTTAGCAACGACATAAACCTTTATTTCAACGTCTTTTATTTGTGAGTATTTGAACAGTTCCAGCTTAAAGATGGTGAAACCCATACCAGTGCGACTTACCCATAGACATTTGAAAACTTGCAAATAACAAGAATGATATTGGCTCCATACTCCGTGTTACCACTTCGGTAAAACAAACAGGAAAAAGAGTTTAATCCATTCGAGAAGTGTTGGTTTTAATAGATCGATGGAAGATTGGAAAATGACAGATTGAATATGAGTAATTACTGGTCACCGGTCTGTATAATGTCGTTCTCTTGAGATAATTGGCAAATAATGCATATCTAAGTGAAGACCTCCTCAAATACGACGAGATTCAGTCAAAGGTCATGACTGTTTTGACAGACGTATTCACTTGTAAATTAATATGATAAATGCATGCTACGTTCTGTATATCAAAACACTAACTTGGGGACCATATAAGGAAATAGAATATAGTACAGGTTATTATAAATAAAACTATAAACTTTCACATAATAAAATAAATCATTCAAACAACTACACACTAAAACTAAACACATACTTACACCATTAGAAGTCAGTATATTAAATTGGTTAACGGGTCTTACAGAAATGCATTCACACAACTAGGGACATGCGCAAACTATAAAAGGAGTGCTAGAGAGACTACATGATTTACAGACGGATATGTAGTCCAGTGGTAACACGCTGGACTGGTAATCCAGGGATCGCAGGTTCGATCCCCCGTCTAACCCTAATAAAATTAACAGTCTTTCAGATGGGACGTTAAACCGAGGTCTCGTGTCGGTGCTTACACCGTGCACGTAAAAGAACCAGAGGAGACTCTGGAATGGGTCTCTGTCTGTATCATTGCACTATCCTCCATAATCTAAAATGACTAATATCTTCAGGAGGCGTCGCTCATATGGGCAACCGGCTCGAAGTAGTATTTAACATAAAACAATTCAAATTGCTATATTGTCCTTGCTTTTGATCCTATTTGGATATAGTATTTGGAAGTCGTGATAACGCAGTGGATGCGCGTTCGCTTCAGGTGCGAAAGGTCCGGAGTTCGAGCCCCACTGGAGCCGTTACGATTGTGCCCTTAGGCAAGGCATTTAAATTCCACGTTGCCTCTTCTCTCTCCCTCGTGGCCATGGATTCCATCAGGAATGAGGTCTCGAGAGTGATTTATATAAGTTGAAATAACGTGTTTCGCAATCGAGCTAAAATAAATTTGTATAACATAACATATAGTATTCGATATTCAATATTGTTTTTATAAAATGCTGCAGCAACGTGCTTCTATGAACGAAATCATGAAAATAAGCATGCAGCACACACATTCTATAAATAGACGAGTGTCGTACAAGAAATTGACTGTATTGAAAATCAAATCAAAACCAATATCAATGAAATTATATTACTGTATGATTTAGTATCTTAGGAAGAGCGCTATACAGTCTTCTGGCAGACGAACGAACTACCAGGCAGACTAACAAACAGGGCTGTCCGATTAGCGCAATGCAACCCAGGTTCGATCCTCGGACCGGGAAGTATGTGAGATGGTACGGTGGTCGCCAGATCGGACAGGTTGGTACACCGGTTTCCTCCCACACACATGACCACATATACGCTTTCATCCGCGCCAACGAGAGTGATTAATATAAGTTGTTTGAACTTGCTTCGCAATCGTTGTAAACTAAATACAGTTTTAAACATGTTCACGTGACAATAAAGATAGTGGGGGGGGGGGCACGGGTAATTCATTTGTTTCTAATGAAAACATGTGTTTGACATGTATGTATTTAATCAACACCGGACAAACATTTCCATTTTAATTAATATGCAGAATATATGCAGCGAAACGGAAAGAGGGGATCATATTAAGCTAAAGTATAAATATTAGCAAAACGGTGCCATATTTCCGCTTGTTATCTAATTGAGAACTGGTCAATTTCGGACTGTTCAAACAGTGATGTATGTTGCCATACATCACCCTTTCTTGCGTACCTTACGTGTGAACATCATTTTTTTCTTTTATGCTTTGCAACAGTGAAAGCTGGCATTTTCTCTACCACTGGTTGCGTTTCGTATTCCTACGCGGTTAGATGTACGTTGCATTTTAGATAGTTTCTGACTATCAAGAACAGTTAAATATTTAGTAATAGATTATATACAATATATACAAGTCACTCACAATACAGGACTATAGGTGAGAACTGCACATTGGAATTATATAGTTAATTAGTTATGTAAAAGCTGAAAAGTAGACAATTAATGATTATGAGTCTATCTAACAATGTGCAGATATGACTTATAGGGGAATATTCAAAATATGTATGAACTTAGCTTAAAGACAGCAATTCGACCACTTCGTGTTTCTATTCATCATTTTCTTATTAATAATTAAATATGACACCATACTGTGTGCTACAACATCAGGTATTTCATCTCGGCAAATACAATATACTTAATCCTACCCACAGTTCTTTAATTCCACGAGACTTGCAGTAATTCCACGAGACTTGCAGTAATTACACGAGACTTGCAGTAATTCCACGGGACTTGCAGTAAATTCTACTTTCACTTATTACTCCCCTACGTGGAATCAGTTATTCAGAATTATTATGACATTTTGACTTAGAATTCTTCATCTGTCGTACTGCGTGAAATGAATTTTAAACAGCGGGGGATTTGTTAATTGGTCTAGTAATTGGAATTGTGTCGTAATTTGTGTCAATGAAATAATTTCTACATATTCTAAATGATATAAATATTAATGTACACAGTGCCGTAGCCATAATCTGAAAATAACCGAATCGCCCCCCCCCCCCACTCCCCTCCGAATTATGTTATTGATGCGTGTCTGTGCATTCTGAAGGCAGTTTATCAGATATGTCCTATACCTGTCGTTACTTGCCCGATTCTAACCGAGGCGAGTGCCTCATTTGCCTCAGTGTGGCTGCGGTCCTGGTGCAAGCCGATCAGATATGCAATGCTGGACGTGCCGGAATCTGGAGGCTGCATCAGCAATGCTGCGACCATGATGACGCATAACATTTATGTATGACATATGTGTAAGCGCCTTAGTCTGAGCAAACATTACATACAACATACATATCAACACGAGGTACATTTGTCAGTAACTGCCCTCTCTTTGTGGAGGGTATGTTTATTTAAATAAGGGCCATCGGTCAGTTACTGCCCCTGAATACACCCTAAAATTAGGTAGGTCCTATTAAGTGTTATCCTCTGTTTTTATCGTTGTTTCCTTTGCACAACATGCTACCAATTTTATTCCACTCGCTTCTAATGATTATTAAATTACTATACCTCGACAGATCTCCTACAATTATATGCAATGGCTACCTATTTGTAAAATAATATTATCACTTAATTATCACGATTTTGATAACAATCACATTTATCATACCGCAACATCTGGTTAGGGAACAACAGTAAAAAGCAAGGAGTCCAACTAAAAGGACACATTCACCTTTTGGAATAAAAAATAATCAGACTTTATCTGCCAAGGGAGGTAATAGAAAATTAGAGTTGTCTCTCATTGATATCCTCTGTTTTCATCGTGTTTGCCTTTGCACCACATGCTATCAATTGTCTTCCGTTTTCTCATCTTATGGTTATCACATTATACATTATTCATTTTAATCTCCACAGATATCCTACCGTATATCCCATGGATTCGTTTAGTTTACAGTAACATTTGTTATCCATACTTATCATGATTTTGACAAAACCACATTGATCATACCGTGCAATCATCTGATTAGGTAACAACGGTAAAAACAAAAGATTCCAACTGAAAGGACCAATACACATTTCGGGACAATTCGGACTTGATCTACCAAGGGAGGTAACTAGAACAATCAACAATGTCGCTCATTAATGTAATTATTAGGATATATATATATATACGCATGTTTGCAAATGTAAAATTGCGAATTTTGCTCTCTTTTTTTTACCCTCTCCATTTCAGAAAGAAACGACTGAATCTTGTTCAATGGTAGTGTGTTTCTAAGAAAATGTAGTTGTACATACAATGAGGACATAAGCGCTGTTTGTAACGATATGTGTTTTCTGTGAGTGTGTTTCTTCAAAATGTAATATGGCAAATGAACTTTAAACTTTATATTTATTTTACAACGATTGCGAAGCAAGTTTTAACAACTTATATTAATCACTATCGTTGGCTCGGATGAAAGCGTAAATGTGGTCATTCGTGTGGGAGGAAACCGGAGTACCCGGAAAAACCCACCTGTCCGATCTGGCGATCATCGTACCATCTCACCTACTTCCCCGTTATTACACATTGTATTGCGCTGTACAATCATGTACATATAACATAATTATGTATGCACTCGTGGATTTTAAAGAGTAATTCCAATTCAATAGAAAATATGTTATATGTATGTGTCCGTCAAGAGTCAAAAACATTATATTTTGTGTTATATTTCGGGTTTTACGCCTGCACCAGCACCATTTTTGGGCTATATCGCCGGCGGGCAGTTTACCTAACAACACCTTTCCTGGGCAGGCTCCAGTGGTTAACCAGTACTTGTGTGCACCAACCTCCGTAAGAAACTGCCAACTTTTTCATATAAATGAGACACGGCCAGAGCGGGGCTCGAACAAATCAGTGATGATAGGTTACAGTGGTATACAAGTCAGCGATCTTAACCACTCGACCACGGAGGCGGACTAAACATTATATTCCATTATAATACTATATATATATGAAATTTAATATTTACATTCAAGCTCTATGAATGTACATTATGTCAGATGCTTTTGAAAGGAAATAGATTATGTTAATGTTGCTTAATAATATTATGCATACAGCGCACACTCATCTTCCTTGCACCTAACCATGCCTCGGACTTCGTACTGGCTGGGTTAAACCACTTACCAGCGAACACTGGACGATAGCTATATGAACATAGGCCCCTTCGGTGGCGTTACTAAGCTGGACTACATTACATCAACAGTCAAACCTGTGTTAGTGCTCACCTCCATTAAGCAGCTAACCTACATTAAGTAGCCAGTTTACAGATTCCCAATATGTTGCTTTATACATTTGATACTCTATTAGGCAGCCACATGTGCTAAGCAGCCAATGTCTGTGATTCATTTGGCTGGCTGCTTAAGACAGGTTTAACTGTATACATATACACCTAAGCGATGGGCCCCTGTAGATGGCGACACGAAGCTCGACTACATTACATATAGTATTAGCAATATATAAAATGTTGAAGAAATAAATATAAAATCTCGTGTCATGATATCTTGAAATGAACGTAATTGTTAAGACGTTACGTTAGTACGTCACTCAGAAAACAATGTATCGCACGTGCCTCGTAATTGGGCGCATTTTCCTCGTGTATCAACATATGCTATATTTGTTCGAGATGCGCAGCATTTTATTTGTTGGAATGTTTGCCAGAAAGGGTGACATGATGATAGAAGCGCCACAACTAGACGGGTTTGTACCATTTGTATATATCGAGAACGGATACAACAATGATGCAATACAGTTAATTAAACAAACAATAACACGAACATTAGCGCTGATTAAAAGAACAACAATTGTATTAACAACACCCGATCCTTTTAGCTACCATCTCCCTCCTTCCATTTGTTTGGTCGCTTAAGCATTAACAATTCAATAGTTTGAGTATTTACTATCACCATAAGAACATAGTCTGGATACCCTAAAATTTATATAGTAATTTACCGGGAGTGGATGATTATAATTGCTTAGGCTTCGTTTAAATAGATGTAGTATTACATTTATTTATTGATAACGTGGCTCGGAGCTCACGTAAATGGTATCTAAATATTGCAACCGGTTGATGTAATACCCGAAACAATTGTTGGGAGTCAATTCAAAGTATCCGCTAGTATCTAAATGAGTTACAATCACCCAATGAAACAGTCGGAATCATAACAACACGTGAGTATAGATAACACCCGGAATTAGTGTTATGTGCTATGCTGCAGCCATATTGCGACAACTGGTGTGTAATTGAGTTTGGGCTAATTTAAAGGCTCAGCCAAGGGATTTATCGTTTTTGATACAATTCACTGCTAGATTTGATCTTAGCAGTAACGTTATCTATCCTTCTGTAAGAGATGTATTTAATTCCCTACTAAACAGTAGGCCAGGTATTTGACGGACGATAATACCAGCCATTATAATAAGAATAGAGCCGTCTGAGGCCGGTCTCGCAAAGCCTTCATAACTGAGATATGCTGTAAATTAAAAGGAACGGTCTATGTATGCTATTGGGTGTTAAAGTTTACAAAGATTAATTTAAACTTTTATATATTTTACAACGATTGCGAAACAAGTTTTACCAACTTATATTAATTACACTCGTTGGCGCCGATGAAAGCGTAAATGTGGTCATTCGTACCCGGAGAAACCAACCTGTCCGATCTGGCGACCACCGTACCATCTCACATACATTCCGGTCCGAGGATCGAACCCGGGGAGTGGGGCGATGATATCTGAGCATACGTGTCTGTTTTTCTACATGTGTTTTGTTTACTCTAGAAAATATTAATTCTTTCATTTAAATTTCATTGTACTCGACACAATTCTAGTATTTTTCATACAAAATAAACCATAATTTATATATCTGATGCAATGGGGGAGGACCGAAACTAATGTTGTTATAACGTGTGGTGCAACCCATTTGTGTATGTATGTATGTAATACTTGTGATTGTGTTTGTGTATACTTATACAATAACATATAATTTAAATTACTGTCTGCCAATGAGATCAGATGACGGAAGTACAACGCCAGCCGGAACATTCATAACCAGAAATTCACATTTCTCATTTCCAATAATTTAAACAAATGTTAAATTCCAGAGATATCCATTATTTTTGCAATTTCCTTTTATCTCTGACTTATGTTTCAATCAAATATGAAATAGATTGCGAGACATGATTAAACTCAGATCCATTCAACGCCCGACTGTAATCTTATAGATATGGTAATCCATTTATCGGGTTGTTTGACGTGCGGAATGATTTCAAATATTATAAACAAACAAGGGGTAATAAACCCAATGAAATTAAAGATATAGCAACGGGAATAAAAGTCGCTCTTTATTAAAAAGTGTTGAGTTTTAGTCAATAAGGTGAGGGTGCATGACAACACAGTGATATGGGTTATATTGAGGCGAGTTTTAGGCTTTGTCATAAACAATTGGATACAATATGAAATTGTGACTAATTGTTTTCTCTAAACAAAGAACAAATCTACCGTTGTTAAATTTGCAATAAACCACGGCTACGGCTGTTGAATTTTGCCCCCGGCCCCTGTAACAAACATATGTATGGACGTAAATATGCGCAATATTGTACAATTTGATAATGGAATTGAATACAGCGATTGTGTAGGATTTGTAATGTTAATAACCAGCCATAGATGAAA
The DNA here is from genome assembly GCA_014843695.1 of Archivesica marissinica. Lineage (NCBI taxonomy): Eukaryota > Metazoa > Mollusca > Bivalvia > Venerida > Vesicomyidae > Archivesica > Archivesica marissinica. Next base: position 68,727,724 of record CM026391.1, read on the forward strand.
TATAGTGTTGATAGCTGGATGATAATGTCCGGTACCACTGGACTACAGAAGGTATATTACAGGGAGGTATTTTGTAAAGGCGACCATCAGCCAAATAACAGACAAGAAGACAAATAACACACACATGTATTCGTTTATAGCATTATATTGGTCATGTTTGAATGGAAATACTATTTGTCTTGGCGTTGTTTATCGGCGTATAAACCGCTGTTTGTCGTTCTGGTGTGTAGGAATTAACAACTTAGGCCTACGGCCCACGAGTACCAGCAGTTTATCTAACAACACCTTTCCTGGGCTGGCCCCAACGGTTAACCTGTACTTGGTGCACCAACCTCGTAAGAAACTGCCAATTTTTTTCATATAAATGAGACACGGTCTGAGCGTGGCTTCAACCCATGACCATCAGTTATAATAGGTTACAGCAGTGGTAAGTCAGCGACCTTAACCACTCGACCACGGAAGCGAAATTGCAACTGTAATACCAATGAGAGACATCAGTCAGTTACTGCCCCTGAATACTCCCTAAACATAGATAGGCCATTAAGTGTTTTCCTCTGTTTTTATCGTTGTTTCCTTTGCACAACAAGCTATCATGTGTATTCCAGTATCACTTCTTATGAGTATTAAATTACTATATCTTGACATATCTCCTACAGTATATGCAATGGAGATTTATTTGTAAAATAATGTTATCAGTTAATTAACAAGATTTTGATAATAGTACACATATCATACCGCAACATCTGGTTAGGGAACAACAGTAAAACAAAGCATTCTAACTAAAATGATCTATTCACATTATGTAATATCTGCCAAGGGACATAATAGAAATGTCTCTCGTTGTATTTTTTTTATACCAAACCATGACATCATTATACCCTCATATATATCTTACTATGTCATCCAAATATAATGGTATGCATCATAAAATGATATGTACACATCTATATAATTATAGAGAATATTAGTTTATACAAATTTATTTTAGCTCGATTGCGAAACAAGTTATTTCAACTTATATAAATCACTCTCGAGACCTCATTCCTGATGGAATCCATCGCCACGAGGGAGAGAGGCAACGTGGAATTTAAATGCCTTGCCTAAGGGCACAATCGTAACGGCTCCAGCGGGGCTCGAACTCCGGACCTTTCGCACCTGAAGCGAACGCGCATCCTCTGCGCTATCACGACTTCCAGAATATTAGGTTACTGCCTTCTAAATTTTAGTTTAATTTAGTAGGTGAGTTGGAAACAATATTCATGGCGAGGCTCTACTGAGCCTTGTAATTTTTCCCAGACGAGCCTAATTGTTTAAAATTTATAAGACAGATACCTAATTTTCTATTTATCCTATCTTCGGGAAAAAAAGGTTTTAGAGAAGAAGGATTACCGAATAGTCATGACCTGCTGAAGTTTATCATACCATCTGTGAACATAAATGACGTCATACACGCAGCGTTATGACGTCACGAAAGGTTGATTAGGCACTGACATAATAAAGCAACGTTTATTATGCAGGCAATTTTTTACCATTAAATTGCATATTAAAGCGACATTACATCGCAAAAAGCAAATAAAATGCATTTTTCCACGTATTAATGCATTGCTACTACAAATTCTTCCGAATACATTCCAACACTAACATTGAATCAATAAACAGTCTTTTTGTGAATTGAAAGTATGATGTCATACATCGGTCATCCATGCTCCTGCATTGACAGTTTTGTCATCGGAGTCAATACTAAGCGCGAGATAATGTCGTTTAGAGATAATTTAACTAAGAATAGTCTACACATATACATATAGGCACACATGCGAGATATAACGGTAAATCGGTACCATAAATCGTGCTATTAAGGATACACCATGGATGGTTACATTATTTTGTCATGTCAACAAACCGCGTATACGACGTTTGTTTATTAGTTGAAATACTCAGTATTTGAGGCAACTATTTGGAAAATAATTAGACCATATAATAGGAAAATGCATTCTGTAGAAATTTGCGTTTTCACTGATGTAGTTGCGCTTTAAGGTAAGATAAATAACGGTGCACGGACTCATCTCTTCCGTGCATGTTGTAACTAAGCGACGGGCCTCGTTTACAATAAAATGGTAATATTATCTCAAATAGGATTTTTGGAGATCTCAGAACTACGTTATCAATTGTCAAATCTTGTCGGTTATTATGTTTTAAATGAGTATAATAATAAACCATGTTATAACGAGGAGATGGTTTATTGCCGGAATATGTTCGTATAGCGCTTTCACCGTCAATATTATATCTTTATGAATACATCACGAGTAATTTTGACATTCCCGTATTATTTCCATCGATTGCATTGTTTTGTCGCGCGGTAAAATGGCAATCATAAATATGTTCAGCTATATAAATTGACATGGAAGGCACGGGATCTTATCAATGTGTAATAGCTTTGGAAAAGTAGAGCATCTCTCCACGGGCCTGTGGTGGCCGGTGTGTGAAAAGGGAGATAATTATCGACATCGCTGGGGTTTTTTTCTATTACTCCCCTTGGCAGATAAAGTTCGATTTATCGCGAAAATTATATTGGGCATTTTAGTTGTAATACTTTTTTTGTCTTTACTGTTGAGCCCTAACCAGTTGTATATGATACAATGTAAATGTGATTTTATCAAAATCATGTTAATTAATTGATTTCAAATCAAATCAAATCAAATCAAATTTATTCACTCAGTGCATCATACATGATACAAACATATGGTATATATATAGTAATACGGTTTTAAACAGCGGTACATAGCACATCTAATTTACAGAGAGCAAACAGAATATGTTTCGTAAAACGTAACCATCTATTGTTTACACTTTATTTAAATAATTTGACTAGATATATTTGTTTTGTCGTATTACAGATTGGTTTGATTTTTTTTTCCAGTGCGAACAGTGCAGATCATGATCAGACTCTTTTTTTCTGACAATTCAAACGTTTACTTTAAATTACCCATTGGATATTCAGTTTGTTTAGTAATATTTTATAGCATTAAATACACATGCACAACAATGCAAAGTTTGACACACAAAGGAAAGCAAATGGGTTGGGCTACAAGTTCTATCAACAGTAGTAATTCAGTAGGATATATGTCGAGATTTAATATAATAATAAAAATAATATAATAATAAAAATAATAATAATACTAATATAATAAAAGGAATAATAATAATAAGAGGACAACACGGAATACAATATATATCACAGTAATATAGTAGTTTAGCTTAGTCTATACAAATTTATTTTAGCTCGATTGCGAAACAAGTTCTTACAACTTATATTAATCACTCTCGAGACCTCGTTCCTGATGGAATCCATCGCCACGAGGGAGAGAAGAGGCAACTTGGAATGCCTTGCCGAAGGCCACAATAGTAACGGCCTAAGCGGGGCTCGAACTCCATCCCATTCGTACCTGAAGCGAACGCGCTACAACTGCGCTATCACCACTTTCACATAGTAATATAGTACCAAGGGAACGACGATGAAAATAGTGGAAGTCAATCAAAAAGGCCTATCCTCCTTAAAGAATATTGAGATGTACATTTGGCGACCACCGTACCATACCAAGAGGATCGAACCTGGTTGCATTGGTGAGAAGCCAGCGTGCTAACCACTGAGCTAATCGGACGAGGTAGACCACCCGTCACCACAGTGAATGTACATCTCGCAATTAGAGAGACTGTTGATGAGGGGTAACCCGGGAATGAATGTTTCAATGTTTATTTCCGTGCAACCTGTAGCCTGTCATCAAACATCACTTGATGTATTCCACGAGGAATATAGTTATAACATGACCTTGCGTTCTTCTATACTAGAGGACATAGAAAACGCACACTTCGGATAAGTGTGTTTTTACATGAAAAACAACTATATAAATACATAGGTTTAAACATTTTGGAATATTTTTAGTTGTTCAGTTTGTGTTTTGTAATAAAGATGTGATATATCTTTGATGGAATCCTTCGTATTTCGTTTTCATGTAATAATAAATCATATAATGTATAGGTGTGCGTTTTCTACGTCCTCTAGTATACTTTATCGTATTGCTTAATCTCAGTTGCGCAAATAAATGTTATGATTATCTGGTCTGCTGTTAGTAAGTACTGTCTCGTGTGTGTTTTACGTTTAGTTATCATCGCTACCGGTTGCCCATATGAGCGACGCCTCATGAAGAGATTAGTTTTGTTAGAGTGTTGGTGGATAGTGCAATGATACAGACAGAGACCCATTCCAGAGTTTCCTCTGGTTCTTTTGCGTGCACGGTTTACAGCACCGACACGAGACCTCGGTTTAACGTCTCGTTAACAGTATATCAAGAACAATTGTATGTGTTTTTCGTTTATCTATCGTCGCTACCGGTTGCCCATTTGAGCGACGCCTCCTGAAGAGTTAGTCATTTTGGAGGATAGTGCAATGGCAGAGAGACCCATCCCAGAGTTTCCTCTGGTTCTTTTACGTGCACGGTGTAAAGCACCGACACGAGACCTCGGTTTAGCGTCCCATCTGAAAGACTGTTACTTTATTAGGGTCAGACGGGGGATCGAACCTGCGATCCATGGATTACCAGTCCAGCGTGTTACCACTGGATTACAGATACGTATGTGTACTTTCTCGGTACATTCAATGTATTTAAATAAATTAACATAGATAATGTGCTCTCGAATTGACATCCTGTAATTGTATGTTCAGAAACATATCATGTACATATTTCTTCAATACCTACTAACCGACTAAGATAAGATAAGATAAGACATTTTTTATTATAGTGACATGTGTGTACATACATACAATATTACAATAAATATATAATTTTACTATAGCACCCGGCCCAGTGGACCTATAAGTCACCTTAAACTTTAAATTATAATTATTAACACCCGTTAACGGTATACAATATACCATTAGCTATGACAAATGATTTCAATTCACAAGTTATTAAGTATGTACAAATATACATAAAATATATGGACATATAAGACATTTATAGTACACAAACATTTATGAATACATAATACTTCTTCTTAGCATGTAAGACTATGGCTGGTAATCCAGGGATCGCAGGTTCGATCCCCCGTCTGACACTAATAAAATTAACGAGACTTTAAACCGAGGTGTGAATAAACGTCTAGTTTATACAAATTTATTTTAACTCGATTGCGAAACAAGTTCTTTCAACTTATATTAATCACTCTCCAGATCTCATTCCTGATGGAATCCATCGCCACGAGGGAGAGAGAAGAGGCAACGTGGAATTTAAATGCCTTACCTAAGGGCACAATCGTAACGGCTCCAATGGGTCTCGAACTCCGGACCGTTCACACCTGAGGCGAACGCGCATCCACTGAGCTATCACGACTTCCATCGCGTGAAACGCCTGACTGTGTATTCGTAAATAAACTTGTGAATAAACCTCTGACTGTGTATTCGTATATAAACGTGTGAATAACCCTCTGACTGTGTATTCGTAAATAAACTTGTGAATAACCCTCTGACTGTATATTCGTAAATAAACTTGGGAATAAACCCCTGACTGTGTATTAGTATATAAACTTGTGAATAACCCTCTGACTGTGTATTCGTAAATAAACTTGTGAATAACCCTCTGACTGTGTATTCGTAAATAAACTTGTGAATAAACCTCTGACTGTGTATTCGTAAATAAACTTGTGAATAAACCTCTGACTGTGTATTCGTAAATAAACTTGTGAATAAACCTCTGACTGTGTATTCGTAAATAAACTTGTGAATAAACCCCTGACTGTGTATTCGTAAATAAACGTGTGAATAAACATCTGACTGTATATTAGTAAATAAACTTGTGAATAAACATCTGTCGGTGTATTCGTAAATAGACTTGTGAATAAACGTCTGAATAAACGTCTGAATAGCCAACTACAATCTACAAACCAACATCACAAACATACATGTAGAATGATAACTATAAGATAATTTTAGAAGATTTTATTTTTATTTCGTTAATTTTGACATCAGTATGGCAACGATCTCCTTAAATGGAAACAAACAATAATCATGGGACAATAAGCACAAGGTTGCTACGCAACCACCATAACTATATTAGTCATACTATCGTACCTGTACTAACGATTAGTCGCCCAAATGCATTTATGCGGTAGTGTGTGTTTTACGTTTATTTATCGCCGCTACCGGTTGCCCATATGAGCGACGCCTAGAGATTAGTCATTTTAGATATTTGGAGGATGGTGCATGATACAGATAGAGACCCATTCCAGAGTATCCTCTGGTTCTTTTACGTGCACTGTGTACAGCACCAACACGAGACCTCGATTTAACGTCCCATCTGAAAGACTGTTAATTTTATTAGGGTCAAACGGGGGATCGAGTCTGCGATCCCTGGATTACAAGTTAAGCGTGTTACAACTGGACTACAGATCCATCTGTATTTATGCGGTAGCGACTTATATATACATTTATACACACACTGTACTAACGCTAATACATGTGTATTTACTACAACGCACTTACACAGAACGGAAATATGATAGTATAAAATTATTCAAGGGAAGCTACATTAAAATGTATCTCTAACTCTTAATATCTTCTTTCTGTTGGGTTAACCCGTGCAGCTGTATCAAATGAAACTGACAACATTTCGTTTGTAGTTTTTTTCTTTTTTATGTAAAACTTGATACTTGACGCCGCGTTCCGAATGATATACTCTCAGAAGGGTTGCAGTGTTCACACTCCAGACCACCATAAGACCGTACCATCTGTGTGTGAACAAATACTGTATGCAAATTAATTTTGCTTTGATTGTTATCGAAGATAAACTGTTTGTGGGAAGGGAAACTATATCTGAAAAACGTTTGTCTGTTTCATTCATACAAGGAATCGTGTTTCAAGCTAGCTATTTTGATGATTCTAAATATGTTGGTGCGGCTACAGAGCATGCGAATAGAAGATTGTCTCGTGCTGCACTGCTTGTATTGGGTGTTAGCAGCGTAGAAGAATGAGCTCGGATTGAGCCACCGGATACGGGGCTTATCAACTCTTCCGATAGGAAACGTATCGTGACTCAGCCATCCCTATATACACTAATTGGTCTATTGGTGTGAAGTAATGTTATTGGTGTAGTGTTTTAGTGTTTTTGCCACCTTCGCATTCAGTCCCATCAACTCACTAGCCCCTTAGCGTCTTGCAATGTCAGTACAGAACAGTATACACAGACGGACCTGTAGTCCAGTGATAACACGCTGGACTGGTAATTCAGGGATCGCAGGTTCGATCCCCGTCTGACCCTAATACAATTAACAGTCTTCTCCCCTCTGGTTCTTTTACGTGCACGGTGTACAGCACCGATACGAGACGACCTCGGTTTAAAGTCCCATCTGAAATACTTTTAATTATATTAGGGTAAGACGGGGGATCGAACCTGCGATCCCTGGATTACCAGTCCAGCGTGTTACCAACTTACCACTGGACTACAGATCCATCTGTGTTTTTGTTTTGTAGCAGTATGTATCTTAGGCTCAAATTTATCCCATGGCGTAACACAGGAATGACATTTCTACACACCACCTTTACAGTGCAAGAGGCTTTCGGCCATTTTTTATCAACCACAATATGTGTTGAAAATTATTTGATGTGCCCACCACAATATGCCCACCACAATAAACGAACCATTGGACACTAGTTCTGTCGAAGTTTGTCAAATAATGAGTATCGTATATGTCGTTTTCCTGCAATACACCTACACAAATTAGAAACAAAACCAATCTGGCTACAATTCAGATGATGTTTGTCATCGAATCATATCTAGATGATTTGAAACTCTCGTATAATGGGATTGTAATAATATTAAGGAAAGATAATCAGTCTTGATTAACGAGCGGAGGAAGGGAACATTGCGTTCTAAACATAATTTGTTACTTTGCACGCGTACATCGCGCCAGGTGTCTGCTGAATGCCGTACGATCTGTTACTTATTACAGACGAATGTGAGCCAGAAATACTGTTGTTGGATGTTGGCTGTTAAAATTAGACAACAGTTTGGTTTGTCATGGAACTAGAATACCGACTGACATATGTCAAGTTCAACTACAACCACTCTGTGCAAACTGTTACAACAAACAGTGTTTCAACTACAACCACTCTGTGCAAACTGTTACAACAAACCGTGTTTCAACTACAACCACTCTGTGCAAACTGTTACAACAAACCATGTTTCAACTACAACCACTATGTGTAAACTGTTACAACAAACCGTGTTTCAACTACAACCACTCTGCAAACTGTTACAACAAACCGTGTTTCAACTACAACCACTCTGTAAACTGTTACAACAAACCGTGTTTCAACTACAACCACTATGTGTAAACTGTTACAACAAACCGTGTTTTATATTGAGCCTGGAAATTAGTTTATACAAATTTATTTGAGCTCGATTGCCAAACAAGTTCTTAAAACTTATATTAATCACTCTCGAGACCTCATTCCTGATGGAATCCATCGCCACGAGGCCCCGCTGGAGCCGTTACGATTGTGCCCTTAGGCAAGGCATTTAAATTCCACATTGCATCTTCTCTCCCCCCCGTGGCGATGGATTCCAGTAGGAATGCGGTCTCTAGACTGAGTGATTAATATAAGTTGTAAGAACTCTTTTCACAATCGAGGTAAAATAAATTTGTATAAACTAATTACGAATTGTTTCATTGTAGTCATTTTACTTTACTGCGATACTAAATAAGCAGAGATATGTATCTGATTAGTATTCAACAGAAAATGCTTATATTTTCATGTTCAGTTATTCACTTATTACAAAAATGTAGTAAACAATTCCAAGAACATCTGTGCTCCATGACACAACGCAATAGCCTCGACCGGGTTTTACACTCGCTATCAAAGCCTGTAACGCAGACCGGTACGCCACTACCACAACGCAATAGCCTCGACCGGGTTTTACACTCGCCATCAAAGCCTGGAACGCAAACCAGTACGCCACTATCACAACGCAATCGCCTCGACCGGGTTTTACACTCGCCGTCAAAGCCTGGAACGCAAACCAGTACGCCACTACCACAACGCAATCGCCTCGACCGGGTTTTACACTCGCCGTCAAAGCCTGGAACGCAGACCGGTACGCCACTACCACAACGCAATAGCCTCGACCGGGTTTTACACTCGCTATCAAAGCCTGGAACGCAGATCGGTACGCCACTACCACAACGCAATCGCCTCGACCGGGTTTAGAACACCAATCTACCAGTAGGCCCTCAACAAATTAAAACATCAAATATCACAATAAAACGTGTTAAGAATGACCTGTACGACCAGGCGTCGTAGGGAATGATCATGCATTATAACCGCCATGTATCCGCACTTAAAACGATTTATTTGCAAAATTATTGGAACAAGTTTCAATTCTCGTAATTCTTGTTTCATGGAAACATTGTTTCCGAACTCAAATTGCCCTACTTTTCTATCTTTTCCACATATTTTCGTTTTCCAATGTATACCTGTTATAATAAAATATCTCCATTTACCACAATTATCAACCTCTACACTTTAATCAGTGTAATTATTGTAGCCTGCAGCTACCAGCATCTCTGCCAGAACCGGGCCGGTACCTATAAAACCAGACGCGCCTCACTGTACTAGGAAGCCAGTGAACCCGCAGGTTTTGATGTCCGTACAAGCCATAAAACAAACCTGCTATTTCTTACCAAGTTCATTTTTGAAATGCCTTGAAATCTTACATATATCATTCTACCCTACAGTCATGATGGTTTCATGATACCCATGTTTCCATTCGTGCGTGAGGTACGTGTTGAAGGCCGGTGTAGCTACTAGTATAGGATACGTCTGTGTAAAATATGCACTTAACTTAATTCTTTCATCATTTAAAGAACCAGTTTATCTTTCAACATGAAACCACGTGAACATTAATTATAACCAGTAGAAATTTCAAAACGGATGCTGCACGTGTTCGCTTTTATATACCAAACTTTTCATTTAAAGTGATTCTTTATGAAATAAATAGTTTCTGGGTCATAGCAGCCCCTTTCCACTCTCACAAAACATATTCCAATTTAATAGCATTACATCCGATGTTGTTTAGTGTACATACATAAAATGGAAGCGAAAATCACCGGTTGTTGCTTTTGTTATTTTTAAATGTTTTGTTTGCACACACGTGTCCATTTGTAACCCAGGTGAGAATATATGCGGCCTGTCCGGGACTTGAACTCGGAGCCTCTAGCTAACTGGGTGATTGCTCTACCGACTGAGCTAACCTGGCTGTCTGGCGACTCGAAAACGGGGCCTCTCGCTAACAGGGCGATTGCTCTACCGACTGAGCCAACCTGGCTGCCTGGCGACTCGAACCCATGGTCCCTCGCTAACAAGGCGATTGCTCTACCGACTGAGCTAACCTGGCTGCCAGGTGACTCGAACCCGGGGCCTCTCGCTAACATGGCGATTGCTCTACCGACTGAGCTAACCTGGCTGCCTGGCGACTCGAACCCATGGTCCCTCGCTAACAAGGCGATTGCTCTACCGACTGAGCTAACCTGGCTGCCAGGTGATTCGAACCCGGGGCCTCTCGCTAACAAGGGGATTGCTCTACCGATTGAGCTAACCTGGTGACTCGAACCCGGGG
>CM026391.1:68739390-68897609 GCA_014843695.1 Archivesica marissinica
TCGAACCCGGGGCCTCTCGCTAACAAGGCGATTGCTCTACCGACTGAGCTAACCTGGCTGCCAGGTGATTCGAACCCGGGGCCTCTCGCTAACAAGGGGATTGCTCTACCGATTGAGCTAACCTGGTGACTCGAACCCGGGGCCTCTCGCTAACAGGGCGATTGATCTACCGACTGAGCTAACCTGGCTGCCTACATATCATCTCACATAATTAGTTAATACAGATACCGTTATATACTCGCTCACACAAATGGAATTCCTACATGCATTTTCATCGGGATAAAAATGCATTGTGATATAGTTCTTAGAGTTTATACTGTAGCGTTCTCAAAGAGGGTGACTGTGCACGCCAGGTGAGAAAAGCATGCATCCAGCCCGGGACTCGAACCAGATGCGTCTCGAACCGGGCTGCCTACAAACCATCTCACACCTTTACACCTTAATAACAAACATGCAGTGAACATTGAAGAATGATATTACATATTCGTATATAATTATGTAAAAATCGATTCGACGACCTATTTAGTTGAAAATGGGTAACTGCCGATATGTGTGTGTAGGGATATACTATACTCAACTGCAAAACGAAAACAAAAATCATAATGGGTTTCGATATAAGACGAAATAGTTTATTGTCATAGACTATATATAATATAGAGTTTCTTGACACATATCAGGGCCGTTGCTGGCGCTATTTTGATGATACGCACGGCCAAAATATGCTTTTTTGTCGAGTGAGCATAGCGAGCGAGTACGCTAGGGGGGTCCGGGGCCATGCCCCCCGGAGATTTTTTGAAATGAGGAAGCAATTTCTTGCATTTTGTAGCATACAAAGTTCTTACGACAATCCGAATAAAGGTATAAATTAAGGCTAGATGTATAATATACATGACATGATCTATCGCCCTTATCAATTAAACAAGCACGTAAAATAGCACAAACTAAATTTTGAGATGCACAATATTTGCAATGGGCTCAATTATTCCACCATTACACACATCACGGCGCCTATGTATCCCTACAAGCCCACCCCGGGGTTTTAATGCATGTTTGGAGTTTTCTGAGACCAATGATACGCACGTGCGTACTTGTGTATGCCCAGCGACGGGCCTGCATATATATAGTATAACACATGAGTAAGTATAAATCAACATAGCGCGATATTCAAAAACATTATATACATAAGTTATATTATCCGCGTACAGTCAAACCTGTCCTAAGCAGACAGCCAAGGGAGTCAGAGTAAATGGATGCTTAGCACGCACAGGTGGCTGCTTAATAGATGTTAAATATATAATAAAACGACCGAATGGGAATATGGACACTGGCTGCTTAATAGTATACAGGTTAGTTAGGAGTTATGGAGATGATAGCGCAGTGGATGCGTGTTCGCTTCAGATGCGAAAGGTCCGGACTTCGAGCCCCACTGGAGCCGTTACGATTGTGCCCTTAGGCAAGGCATTTAAATTCCACGTTGCCTCTTCTCTCTCCCTCGTGGCGATGGATTCCCTCAGGAATGAGGTCTCGAGAGTTATTTATATAAGTTGAAATAACTTGTTTCGCAATCGAGCTAAAATAAATTTGTATAAACTAATGGAGGTGACCACTAACGCAGGTTTGACTGTATATTGGACAATATGAGCAGCAACCTGTTCTCAACGGTGTCCGCCGTCTGCCTTTAGTTGCTTCTTACTCAAACCACATCATGCGGCTGCTTCAAATTCCATTCATCTACTGATATGCATCTGGCTAGCAGACAACAACACATTTATGAAAAAAAACATATCACCATTTCTTGCACTTGAACGATAAATGATGTTATTATTGTGTATGTACATTTAATTGCCATTATTTAGTGCCCCCCTGCTCGCGCTCTACGTCACGAATTCATAGAATCCTTCTAATTTTAGAAATATCAAACAGTCGATTGCTGATACGGTTTACAATAACTCAACAATTAATGTTATTAAATCAGACATCCAATTTCAAAGAACAACTGATTTTTATCAGTATCGTCTGCAGCTTGATGAGCATTGTATTTCCTCAAATCATTTCAATTTATTGCTCCAGCAAGCTTACACATGAACGAACATTTTTTAGCGAAATAGAATAAACGATTAACATCATTTTCTGGGAAATTTATTCCAAGGAAATGATATATTTAAGTGATTAAGTAATATACGCACGTGTGGCTGAGATGTCCTATGGCTTTTTGGTATCTTATTGAGCTATATTTCTACAAAAGTATGGTTTGAAGTGAGTAATATACATTATTTTATGCTTTCCAGTGAAACATAGAAATTTATCAGTGAAATAAATGCGAGATTCCACTGACTGAAAGCAGTGGTATAGCACTTTGTATTTCTCACTGCTATGCACGTGTGGTACCCAGCCGCTGCATGTTGAAATGGTGTCAATGCGAACGTTTTCGGTCCCACGCTGACAGTGATGTCATGTATGCCGTCACATATGGTCATCTAAACACGACGTTCTAGCGCCATTTTTTTATTCCACATTCAACATAGATTACAATGATTTTTTAACACATTTACGATAAGAATACTGCTCGTAGTGAATTTACATCATAATACATTCATGATTCGATTGTATTCCATCAAACTATGAATATTTCGGACCAAAAAAACATTTTGTGAATGTTTTGGTGGATATCTTTCTATCCATAATATAGCGCACGTTTATTCGTTTTCTATCATAGAAACACTTTGCTTCGTTTTCTATCATAGAAACACTTTGCTTCGTTTTCTATCATAGAAACACGTTACTTCGTTTTCTATCATAGAAACACTTTGCTTCGTTTTCTATCATAGAAACACTTTGCTTCGTTTTCTATCATAGAAACACGTTACTTCGTTTTCTATCATAGAAACACTTTGCTTCGTTTTCTATCATAGAAACACTTTGCTTCGTTTTCTATCATAGAAACACGTTACTTCGTTTTCTATCATAGAAACACTTTGCTTCGTTTTCTATCATAGAAACACTTTGCTTCGTTTTCTATCATAGAACACCCCACAAAACACGTTACTTCGTTTTCTATCATAGAAACACTTTGCTTCGTTTTCTATCATAGAAACACTTTGCTTCGTTTTCTATCATAGAAACACATTGCTTCGTTTTCTATCATAGAAACACGTTACTTCGTTTTCTATCATAGAAACACTTTGCTTCGTTTTCTATCATAGAAACACTTTGCTTCGTTTTCTATCATAGAAACACGTTACTTCGTTTTCTATCATAGAAACACGTTACTTCGTTTTCTATCATAGAAACACTTTGCTTCGTTTTCTATCATAGAAACACTTTGCTTCGTTTTCTATCATAGAAACACGTTACTTCGTTTTCTATCATAGAAACACTTTGCTTCGTTTTCTATCATAGAAACACTTTGCTTCGTTTTCTATCATAGAAACACGTTACTTCGTTTTCTATCATAGAAACACTTTGCTTCGTTTTCTATCATAGAAACACTTTGCTTCGTTTTCTATCATAGAAACACGTTACTTCATTTTCTATCATAGAAACACTTTGCTTCGTTTTCTATCATAGAAACACATTGCTTCGTTTTCTATCATAGAAACACTTTGCTTCGTGTTCTATCATAGAAACACTTTGCTTCGTTTTCTATTGGTATTCAGTGTCTCACAAATCATTATTTTACAAGTAGTAACATCCATTTAGTTAATTAATATCATTTCTTTTACATGTTGCTAAATAAATATGTTTACCAGTATAGTATATAACTGACATTGTTTCGAACCAAATATTTCTTTGTCGTCATCTTTCTTTTTCGTTTTCGTGCAAAGCTTTTTGAAAACCTAATCGATTCTGTTTTGCATTATAAAATTATAACAAATGAGTTTTTTACCCAACGATTATAAATCTTACCATATCGAATCACACAAGAGGCTTAGGAAATGAAGTGCGAAAATGAATTTTAAGAACGTTTATTATACGACACTATGCCTAATCAGCGGGTCCATTTATTTGACAAAATTCAGTAAATTGACCGAAGAGTCATTCCCATTACAACAGTGTCAACGGAATGATACACGGAGTACCCCCTTCTATACCCCATAATTGATTCTTTTTCACGCTAAATTATCATTTAAATCAGTGTGAAAGTTTTTAAAGACAGTTTGGTGTTATTTATGCATGCGAGTCGCCATTTGCTCAGTAAGAGTCCATTGTCGCATACAAATATATCATCCTGTCAAGCGAAAACTAATAAAAAGAGATAACTTGACTGACAAATAATATTTGTCAAAATTGTGTAAATTTTGAATATTTTCCGATCTTCATTTGCATATTGGGATGTTTGGGTCTATTAAGTGTTACCAATTTTCTTTCTCTGGCTTTCCAACCAGTGTCATTTCCGAAACTGGAACATATTAAAATGATATATTCACAGTTTATATCGCAGTATGCTATCTGTCTGCGCTGTTAGATCGCTATCCCACGTTTCTATTGCAGTTTTATTTCTGTCATCATATCCAAACCTTGCTACTGGGCTGTTATAATCATCATTAGAATGTTTACGTTTTATATATTTACACAGATAAATATGCTACAATATGTTTAGGATTCTTAGAGTCTCTTGTATAAACTTTAGTTACTTTATATTGATTGCGAAACAAGCGTAAACCAATTTATATTTATCACTCACGTTCGCGCGTACGAAAGTGCATACAGTGAAACATGTGCACTTTTATATCGAGTGTTACTTTTTTCGTTACAAATTTTAGAATTATGGATATTACTATAATGAGTGAATGTATTGGTGCCTATTTTTACATTGATAGTTCTTTTTATCTGAGTGCCCATCATGTGATAATCGTTTCTTAGATCCATTCCTTACATGTACATGAATAAGTGACACA
Organism: Archivesica marissinica; assembly: GCA_014843695.1. NCBI lineage: Eukaryota > Metazoa > Mollusca > Bivalvia > Venerida > Vesicomyidae > Archivesica > Archivesica marissinica. Next base: position 68,744,289 of record CM026391.1, read on the forward strand.
GAAATGTGAGCACGTGTGGACCCTCCGTTGTGAACTGGATCCTCCGTTGTGAACTGGATACTCCGTTGTGAACTGGATCCTCCGTTGTGAACTGGATCCTCCGTTGTGAACTGGATCCGGTATCGACCGAGTAGCTGAGGTACCGAGACCGAGAGTTCAAGCTTTTCCAGAACCACGGTATGGTGTCCATTACACAAGCCATTTAAATTCACACCGTCTTCACCGTACAGATATATGGCTTCTGCCAGGACTGAGATAGTGAAATTCGTGATAACGCAGTGGTAGCGCTTTCGCTTCAGTTGCGAAAGGTCCTGGGTTCGAGCCCCGCTGGAACCGCTACGATTGTGTCATTAGGCAACGCATTTAAATTCCAATTTTCCTCTTCTCTCTCCCTCGCGGCGATGTATTCCATCAGGAATGAGGTCTCGAGAGTGATTAATATAAGTTGTAAGAACTTGTTTCGCAATCGAGCTAAAATTAATTTGTATAAACTAAACTGAGATATCGAGAGCGATTAATCTAAAGTTTTAAGAACCTTCGCAAACGAGCCGAGGTAAATATGTATGCATAACCTGCATGCGCGTGTCCAGTACATGTCTTGTTAGTTCGCGTAGTTATGTTCAGTTGATATAATTATATGCAAAAAATTAAAAAAATGCTAACACTCATTTTGTATCACATGGTTCAATATAATCTCGCATAACCACCCGTCTCCTCATTATACCAGTTGTAATTGATTAGGCGTGGCAATTTGGGATACATCGATCATAATAAATATAAAAAAACCCGCATAAAAACGAATAATAATCAGCATCAAGCATCAATGAGAAATATTCTCTAGTCCGGGTATATTATCCAGAGTGTATGCAAGAACGTGGTATGTGTCTCTATTTTCTTCATGCAGTTAGCGTAGTTTTGGGTTTCGCGTCCAGTATTTGTGAAGTAAGAATGATACAAATCTCAATACAGTGACATTTGCCTTAAACGATAAGAAACCTGACACCGGATTCAATTAAACAGATAGTAGAACCTCATCCATCCGATTGTGAAATGAAAATCGCTACGACGGCAGGACATTGGTGATAAAGCCAGTTGTAGCTAGTAGCCAAACTGAAAATGCGACAACTTGAAATCGACAGATAGAAGAACACCGTACCTGACGGATTGAAACGCTGAACATTAACATTATTACGATAGCTGGACATGTTACGGAATGAATCGCGTGTTAATAGTTTCCATCGGGGTATGAACTACAGTGGGTGTGTTTGAAGTGTATGGAGGACCAATGCTGCTGTTTGAAGCTTGTTTCGCAATCGTTGTAAATAAATAAAGTTTTAAGAAACTAATCAAGGATTAGAAAGTACTCTGCCTTAACAATAAATTTGAGCAACATATGTGCGCATGCGCATTAAGTTAAACACTGCTTTGATGCTTTCCGGTTCAACTATTAGCTTTCATTTCTGTAACGTACGTTAGTTGGTTTCAATAGTTTAGTCAACAGCATGCATTAAGTATAAACTTTATTTAAGTTATCAACGATTGCGAAACAAGCTTTAACAACCTATATTAATCACTCTCGTTGGCCGAATGAAAGCGTATATATATATGTATGGTCCTTAGTGTGGTTTCTTGGTTTTATTTGAAACATACCTTAGTGAATGGCATTCTAACTATGCGATGTCTTACTGTGATATAATATAGTAGTATTAGTGTTGTTACTACTATGTATGTATGTATAAAACAGTAATGTACATGTATGAGATTTAATAAAGTTTAAAACTACATTTACATGTGACATAGCATAGCAATGCACAGTTACATTTCCATTATTCAGAAATGATATACGGGACAACTTCAATATTCTTATATGCAAACAAATAAACGATATATATATATATATGGATATATAGTGTATATAATTACAGATAATACGACCATTTAAAATAAATTTTAATTATTTTATTAATTTTTTATTATTCTTTAAGTTTATTTAACGTCTTTGCCGGTTGTCCATTTGAGCGACGGACAGTTTACCTAACAACACATTTCCTGGGCAGGCACCAGCGGTTAACCAGTACTTGGTGCACCAACCTCCGTAAGAAACTGCCAACATGTTCATATAAATAGACACGGTCTGAGCGGAGCTCGAACCCTCACTCGCCCATATGGTTCGCCGGAGGCGAGGGTAAATAAGCTTAATCATCATCATCGGAGCTCGAACCCGTGCCCATCAGTGAGTATAGGTTGCAGTGGTATACAAGTCAGCAACCTTAACAACTCGACCAAGGAGGCGGACCCCATTTTAATATGATGTACTAGTATAAACACGTTGCTACTAACTCGGCGCTTGAGGTTAACTATCTATGCAAGATATACATTTATCATTATGAATAGAACTGTGGCATCAATTTCAAATGAATGGATATTTATCTATTATGATAATTGACCGAAACGTTTCTGACAATTCGTTTGTAATGTGATAGATATGTGTTTGCAACTGTATCAAGTCCGATAATCTAGTAAACGATATGTACAGGATGCGCGAATTTCACTTGACAATAAGACATGTCTATGATTAAAGCCATTGTGAACATTAATTGATCACTGTCGCAAACGTTTCAATTGCATTTCATTTTCTGGACGAAAAGGAATTTATGTGATAATAATTACTGCTATGTATTCGTATTATAGGTATTAAAATTGTCCAATTGTTTTCAGGGAACTAGTTCCAAGCTTTCACTGGTGTGCGAATAGAAATACATGTTTGAGCTGGAATCCAGAAATGGCCAGGTCAATCTATTTACCTAGTTGAAATTCTGCAACAATAATTGGTGCCCATATGATTCGCGGATGTTCAAGCGGGGATGTTGTAGATTCTATAATATTATGTTGGAAAGAGTTTCATGCTATCGTCAACATGTTTGCATTTAATTACTAAATTATGCACTTTATAATTTATATACATTTACTCAATACCATATCCGAGTGTGTATTATGCAGAGTGAGTTTTCAATCATGCTTCTATTATATATTTATATGTGATATATTTTCGTGTTTTTTCTGACATCACATTCATAACCTGTTACTGGGTTGCTCTACTCATCGTGTGTGTGTGTTTTACGTTTATTTATCGTCGCTACCGGTTGCCCATATGAGCGACGCCTCCTAAAGAGATTAGTCATTTTAGATTTTTGGAGGATAGTGCAATGATACAGACAGAGACCCATTCCAGAGTCTCCTCTGGTTCTTTTACGTGCACGGTGTAAAGCACCGACACGAGACCTCGGTTTAACGTCCCATCTGAAAGACTGTTAATTTTATTAGGGTCAGACGGGGGATCGAACCTGCGATCCCTGGATTACCAGTCCAGCGTGTTACCACTGGACTACAGATCCGTCTGTCTATCTACTCATCGTGTTTTTGTTCGATGTACAGTTACATGTGTTACAAGATATTTACGACTCGTTGATTCTCTTGTATAAACTTTATTTATTTTACATTGATTGCGAAACAAGCTTAAGCAACTGTCTTGTAATTTACATATATACTTATCTTCTTTCAAATTGTAAATTAATAGTAATTAATAGTTGAGACACGACTAAAACGCTGTCATACCGTAATTACAATACGTATCTAATTATAGGAGAAGACCTCTATAAGCTATAGCGTTCGGTTCTAATCCTCTTTCATACATGTAGATCTATGTAAATATGTGTGTAAATTGTACATATGTATATGTTATATCATTGTCTGAAATAAACTATGTTTAAACTAAACCCTCATCATCGTCAAGGCATTTAAATTCCACATTGTCTCTTTTCTCTCCCTCGTGGCGATGGATTCCATTAATGGGGTATCGAGATTTATTAATATAAGTTGTAAGAACCTGTTTCGCAATCGAACTAAAATAAATTTGCATAAACAAAACGATGGCGTGATAGACTGGGTACTTCAACTGTTGTCTATGATTTGCTAGGACGTGTTGCCATGTTCTTTGCTGTAGAATAATAGTGGCCCAACATGTAATCCAGGAGTTGCAGGTTCGACCCTCCGCTATTCCATATCAAAATGACTCATGTCATAGTATTTCGGATGAGACTCGGATGAGACCGAGGTCTTATGTCAGTTTATTACACAGAGCATGTGAAGGAATCGGAGGATACTCTGTAATACGTCTATGTCTGTATCATTGCACTATCCTCCAAAATCGAAAATAACTTCAGGAGACGTCGCTCATATGGGCAACCGGTAGCGACGATAAATAAACGTAAAACATGCAAGCAATTCTCCTTCTGTTATTGTTGCCAGTATTGCCGACACGGTCGACATGTAGAACCACCGACCTTGCACTATCCTCCAACATTTAAATCGATTAATCACTTAAGGAAGCGTCGCTCATATTATATGGGCAACCGGTAGCGACGATAAATAAACGTAATACACTTGTTCTTTGCGGTCGTTAGTTGAGCAGTTAGTTACGAAAGTTCGGTATAAAGTGTAGTGTAGGTTGTCTATGGCTATGTACGCCTTGATTATCTGTATTATTTAAGTTTATTTAACATCGCTACCGGTTGCCCATTTGAGCGACGGACAACTTACCTAGCAGCACCTTTCCTGGGCAGGCTCCAGCGTAAACCAGTACTTAGTTTAAACAATATGTTATTCCAAGAATGATACATAGCACATGAATATACCCAGTAATTGGTGCACTAACCTCCGTAAATAACTGCCAACCTTTTCATATAAAGAGACACGGTCTGAGCAGGGTTCGAACCCGTGACCATCAGTGATGGTAGGTTACAGTAGTATACAAGTCAGTGACCTTAGCCACTCGACAACGGTGACGGACTCGATGACTCGACTTGTGTGTGTGTGTTTTACGTTTATTTATCATCGCTACCGGTTGCCCATATGAGCGACGCCTCCTGAAGAGATTAGTCATTTTAGATTTTTGAAGGATAGAGACAGACAGAGACCCATTCCAGAGTCTCCTCTGGTTCTTTTACGTGCACGGCGTACAGCACCGACACGAGACCTCGGTTTAAAGTCCCAACTGAAATACTGTTAATTTTATTATGGTCAGACAGGGGATCGAACCTGCGATCCCTGGATTACCAGTCCAGCGTGTTACCATTGGACTACAGATCTGTCTGTACTCGACTTGATTAAACATGCATGCATATTTTATACACTCCATATATTGTTCAGATTGCCGTAAAGTCTATCTCTCGTATTGTTGTCACTCTGGATTATACGAGATGATATTAAATAGGTGTGACACGAAAAGTTTAACCTTTGACATTATTGTAACAACACGTCGTAAGTAAATATTCATCTCAGAAAGTGTGTTCTGTGACAAAGGCATGCTGTATAGTTCCGTGTTGATATGTGGCCTGTTTTACAAGCAGTGAAATGTGTCTTCGGGGTGATTAAATATTATTTGTGCATGTCAAAATTGTCAACGAACTTCTATTCAACATTTCTAATTAGAGAAGTTAATTGCCTTTAATGTGTCAGTAACTTTTTGTAAGAACATATTCTAATTAATTAACACATCTCGCTTATTTGTGACAAAATGTCGCAATTGATAAAATCCTTACGAATGATCAGCCCAACTGTAACGTTATCATGGACACATCTGTCAGTGCCGAATAAGTTCAAACCAAATGTACAAACGCCTATACTGTATGCTGTATGTATCAATATATGTATCGGTACCATACTATATGCTGTATGTATCGGTACCATACTATATGATGTATGTATCGGGACCATACTATATGCTGTATGTATCGACCATACTATATGCTGTATGTATCGACCATACTATATGCTGTATGTATCGACCATACTATATGCTGTATGTATCGGTACCATACTATATGCTGTATGTATCGGTACCATACTATATGCTGTATGTATCGGTACCATACTATATGCTGTATGTATCGGTACCATACTATATGTTGTATGTATCGACCATACTATATGCTGTATGTATCGACCATACTATATGCTGTATGTATCGACCATACTATATGCTGTATGTATCGACCATACTATATGCTGTATGTATCGGTACCATAATATATGCTGTATGTATCGGTACCATACTATATGCTGTATGTATCGGTACCATACTATATGCTGTATGTATCGGTACCATACTATATGCTGTATGTATCGACCATACTATATGCTGTATGTATCGGTACCATACTATATACTGTGTGTATCGGTACCATACTATATGCTATATGTATCGACCATACTATATGCTGTATGTATCGGTACCATACTATATGCTGTATGTATCGGTACCATACTATATGCTGTATGTATCGGTACCATACTATATGATGTATGTATCGGGACCATACTATATGCTGTATGTATCGACCATACTATATGCTGTATGTATCGACCATACTATATGCTGTATGTATCGGTACCATACTATATGCTGTATGTATCGGTACCATACTATATGCTGTATGTATCGGTACCATACTATATGCTGTATGTATCGGTACCATACTATATGATGTATGCATCGGGACCATACTATATGCTGTATGTATCGGCACCATACTATATGCTGTATGTATCGGTACCATACTATATGCTGTATGTATCGGTACCATACTATATGCTGTATGTATCGACCATACTATATGCTGTATGTATCGACCATACTATATGTTGTATGTATCGGTACCATACTATATGCTGTATGTATCGGTACCATACTATATGCTGTATGTATCGGTACCATACTATATGCTGTATGTATCGGAACCATACTATATGCTGTATGTATCGGTACCATACTATATGCTGTATGTATCGGTACGATACTATATGCTGTATGTATCGGTACCATACTATATGCTGTATGTATCGGTACCATACTATATGCTGTATGTATCGACCATACTATATGCTGTATGTATCGACCATACTATATGTTGTATGTATCGGTACCATACTATATGCTGTATGTATCGGTACCATACTATATGCTGTATGTATCGGTACCATAATATATGCTGTATGTATCGGAACCATACTATATGCTGTATGTATCGGTACCATACTATATGCTGTATGTATCGGAACCATACTATATGCTGTATGTATCGGTACCATACTATATGATGTATGTATCGGAACCATACTATATGCTGTATGTATCGGTACCATACTATATGCTGTATGTATCGGTACCATACTATATGCTGTATGTATCGACCATACTATATGTTGTATGTATCGGTACCATACTATATGTTGTATGTATCGGTACCATACTATATGCTGTATGTATCGGTACCATACTATATGATGTATGTATCGGGACCATACTATATGCTGTATGTATCGGTACCATACTATATGCTGTATGTATCGGTACCATACTATATGCTGTATGTATCGGTACCATACTATATACTGTGTGTATCGACCATACTATATGCTGTATGTATCGGAACCATACTATATGCTGTATGTATCGGTACCATACTATATGCTGTATGTATCGGTACCATACTATATGCTGTATGTATCGGTACCATAATATATGCTGTATGTATCGGTACCATACTATATGCTGTATGTATCGGTACCATACTATATGCTGTATGTATCGGTACCATACTATATGCTGTATGTATCGGTACCATACTATATACTGTGTGTATCGACCATACTATATGCTGTATGTATCGGAACCATACTATATGCTGTATGTATCGACCATACTATATGCTGTATGTATCGGAACCATACTATATGCTGTATGTATCGGTACCATACTATATGCTGTATGTATCGGTACCATACTATATGCTGTATGTATCGGTACCATACTATATGCTGTATGTATCGGTACCATACTATATGCTGTATGTATCGGTACCATACTATATGCTGTATGTATCGGTACCATACTATATGCTGTATGTATCGGTACCATACTATATGCTGTATGTATCGGTACCATACTATATGCTGTATGTATCGACCATACTATATGCTGTATGTATCGGTACCATACTATATGCTGTATGTATCGGTACCATACTATATGCTGTATGTATCGATACCATACTATATGCTGTATGTATCGATACCATACTATATGCTGTATGTATCGGTACCATACTATATGCTGTATGTATCGACCATACTATATGCTGTATGTATCGGAACCATACTATATGCTGTATGTATCGGTACCATACTATATGCTGTATGTATCGGTACCATACTATATGCTGTATGTATCGGTACCATACTATATGCTGTATGTATCGGTACCATAATATATGCTGTATGTATCGGTACCATACTATATGCTGTATGTATCGGTACCATACTATATGCTGTATGTATCGGTACCATACTATATGCTGTATGTATCGGTACCATACTATATGATGTATGTATCGGTACCATACTATATGCTGTATGTATCGGTACCATACTATATGCTGTATGTATCGGTACCATACTATATACTGTGTGTATCGGTACCATACTATATGCTGTATGTATTGACCAACAACAACACCATACTATATGCTGTATGTATCGGTACCATACTATATGCTGTATGTATCGGTACCATACTATATGCTGTATGTATCGGTACCATACTATATGCTGTATGTATCGGTACCATACTATATGCTGTATGTATCGGTACCATACTATATACTGTGTGTATCGGTACCATACTATATGCTGTATGTATTGACCATACTATATGCTGTATGTATCGGAACCATACTATATGCTGTATGTATCGGTACTATACTATATGCTGTATGTATCGACCATACTATATGCTGTATGTATCGGTACCATACTATATACTGTATGTATCGACCATACTATATGCTATATGTATCGACCATACTATATGCTGTATGTATCGGTACCATACTATATGCTGTATGTATCGGTACCATACTATATGCTGTATGTATCGGTACCATACTATATGCTGTATGTATCGGAACCATACTATATGCTGTATGTATCGGTACCATACTATATGCTGTATGTATCGGTACGATACTATATGCTGTATGTATCGGTACCATACTATATGCTGTATGTATCGGTACCATACTATATGCTGTATGTATCGACCATACTATATGCTGTATGTATCGACCATACTATATGTTGTATGTATCGGTACCATACTATATGCTGTATGTATCGGTACCATACTATATGCTGTATGTATCGGTACCATACTATATGCTGTATGTATCGGAACCATACTATATGCTGTATGTATCGGTACCATACTATATGCTGTATGTATCGGTACGATACTATATGCTGTATGTATCGGTACCATACTATATGCTGTATGTATCGGTACCATACTATATGCTCTATGTATCGACCATACTATATGCTGTATGTATCGACCATACTATATGTTGTATGTATCGGTACCATACTATATGCTGTATGTATCGGTACTATACTATATGCTGTATGTATCGGTACCATACTATATGCTGTATGTATCGGTACCATACTATATGCTGTATGTATCGGTACCATACTATATGCTGTATGTATCGGTACCATACTATATGCTGTATGTATCGGTACCATACTATATACTGTGTGTATCGACCATACTATATGCTGTATGTATCGGAACCATACTATATGCTGTATGTATCGGTACCATACTATATGCTGTATGTATCGGTACCATACTATATGCTGTATGTATCGGTACCATACTATATGCTGTATGTATCGGTACCATACTATATGCTGTATGTATCGGTACCATACTATATGCTGTATGTATCGGAACCATACTATATGCTGTATGTATCGGTACCATACTATATGCTGTATGTATCGACCATACTATATGCTGTATGTATCGGTACCATACTATATACTGTGTGTATCGGTACCATACTATATGCTGTATGTATCGGTACCATACTATATGCTGTATGTATCGGAACCATACTATATGCTGTATTTATCGGTACCATACTATATGCTGTATGTATCGGTACCATACTATATGCTGTATGTATCGGTGCCATACTATATGCTGTATGTATCGACCATACTATATGCTGTATGTATCGGTACCATACTATATACTGTGTGTATCGGTGCCATACTATATGCTGTATGTATCGGTACCATACTATATACTGTGTGTATCGACCATACTATATGCTGTATGTATCGGTACCATACTATATGCTGTATGTATCGACCATACTATATGCTATATGTATCGACCATACTATATGCTGTATGTATCGGTACCATACTATATGCTGTATGTATCGGTACCATACTATATGCTGTATGTATCGGTACCATACTATATGCTGTATGTATCGGTACCATACTATATGCTGTATGTATCGGTACCATACTATATGCTGTATGTATCGACCATACTATATGTTGTATGTATCGACCATACTATATGCTGTATGTATCGGTACCATACTATATGCTGTATGTATCGGTACCATACTATATGCTGTATGTATCGACCATACTATATGCTGTATGTATCGGAACCATACTATATGCTGTATGTATCGACCATACTATATGCTGTATGTATCGACCATACTATATGCTGTATGTATCGACCATACTATATGCTGTATGTATCGGAACCATACTATATGCTGTATGTATCGACCATACTATATGCTGTATGTATCGGTACCATACTATATGCTGTATGTATCGACCATACTATATGCTACATTGTCATGTGATGTGTACAATGACATATTATTTAGTAAACAAAGAATGGTACAATTGTATAAAAGTCAACACTGTCACCGAACAGACCACTTCAATCTCCGGAAACACGTCGATGCGTCCAAGTGGTCGTACAGAAAGGGGATATGTGCCGTAAATACGTTACCCTTACCCGATATCATATCTCAACATTGTAATTTCATTGTTTGGTTTTTTATCACGCTTGTCGGCTGAAATTGATATAACGTGCGCAGCTGCAACGTCATACTGTAAATCACGTAACAGTCGCCATATATAATTGTTCGCGATTTACTCGAATGACCATTTTGCTATCGCGAAATGTTAACTTCGCGTGTATTGACTGTAGGTCAGACGGTGTTATTGATATAGTGGTCTGGGATTGGTTGAAAAAGTGTAGGGAAGCCCTTAAGAGTTATTGATACATGAACTGATTGGCTGAGTAGGTATTGTCACAAATATTGACAATGACTTCTAAATATTAAAATACAATATATGAGCTGCATTTTGGAATGCATACATAATTGCTAGTTCTATCTGCTAGTTCGATAGTTCTATTTACTAGTTATATCTGCTAGTTCTATCTGCTAGTTCTATTTGCTAGTTATATCTGCTAGTTCTATTTGCTAGTTCTATCTGCTAGTTATATTTACTAGTTCTATCTGCTAGTTATATCTGCTAGTTCTATTTGCTAGTTATATCTGCTAGTTCTATTTGCTAGTTATATCTGCTAGTTCTATTTGCTAGTTATATCTGCTAGTTCTATTTGCTAGTTCTATCTGCTAGTTCTATTTGCTAGTTATATCTGCTAGTTCTATTTGCTAGTTATATCTGCTAGTTCTATTTGCTAGTTCTATCTGCTAGTTCTATTTGCTAGTTATATCTGCTAGTTCTATTTGCTAGTTATATCTGCTAGTTCTATTTGCTAGTTCTATCTGCTAGTTCTATTTGCTAGTTATATCTGCTAGTTCTATCTGCTAGCTATATCTGCTAGTTATATTTGCTAGTTATATCTGCTAGTTCTATCTGCTAGTCCTATTCACTAGTTATATCTGCTAGTTCTATTTGCTAGTTCTATTTACTAGTTCTATCTGCTAGTTCTATCTGCTAGTTCTATTTGCTAGTACTATATGCTAGTTATATCTGCTAGTTCTATCTGCTAGTTCTACTTGCTAGTTCTATCTGCTAGTTATATTTGCTAGTTCTATCTGCTAGTTCTACTTGCTAGTTCTATCTGCTAGTTCTATTTGCTAGTTATATCTGCTAGTTCTATCTGCTAGTTATATCTGCTAGTTCTATCTGCTAGTTCTATTTGCTAGTTCTATCTGCTAGTTATATATGCTAGTTCTACTTACTAGTTCTATCTGCTAGTTCTATTTGCTAGTTCTATCTGCTAGTTCTATCTGCTAGTTATATCTGCTAGTTCTATTTGCTAGTTCTATCTGCTAGTTCTATCTGCTAGTTCTATCTGCTTGTTATATTTGCTAGTTCTACCTGCTAGTTATATCTGCTAGTTCTATTTGCTAGTTCTATCTGCTAGTTCTATCTGCTAGTTCTATCTGCTAGTTCTCTCTGCTAGTTCTATCTGCTAGTTCTATCTGCTTGTTATATTTGCTAGTTCTACCTGCTAGTTATATCTGCTAGTTCTATCTGCTAGTTCTATTTGCTAGTTATATCTACTAGTTCTATCTGCTAGTTATATTTGCTAGTTCTATCTGCTAGTTATATCTGCTAGTTCTATCTGCTAGTTCTATTTACTAGTTCTATCTGCTAGTTATATCTGCTAGTTCTATCTGCTAGTTCTATCTGCTAGTTATATCTGCTAGTTCTATCTGCTAGTTCTATTTACTAGTTATATCTGCTAGTTCTATTAACTAGTTCTATCTGCTAGTTCTATCTGCTAGTTCTATTTACTTGTTCTATCTGCTAGTTCTATTTGCTAGTTCTATTCGCGTTGCGGGTCCGTTCTTGTCATTTCTTTGAAGTCTTGCAAAGTGTGACTGTTTCCCAATAAATGACAGGTTGCTTCTTTGCAGAACAGTTCATCTTGTATTTAGCAAATGATCCCAAAATGCAAAGTGGCTACGCACTCTGATTTGTCTTTTTGGCAATTACATAAATATACTGGAACAATGGCGTTTTTATTTAAAAAGAGTTTGGAATGGCAATTTAGTTCTCTATATTAGTTGTCATGTACCATAAAAGTCGAAATAAAACCCGCATGAACTTTGTAATTAAAAGTCGATGTAATTAAATACGAATGGTTTTGTATAATGAAACAACCTTTGTCCAAGTTAAGAAATTAACATAAATGTAATAAACTGTGAAGTGTAAACGTAATAAAAATATATATGATTCGAGTCCCTGATTATATATTTCTTTGTTATGATGTGGAAATTTAATAAATCTGTTGAGCGGAATTGTAGTATTTTGATTGCCATACGTGAAATTGTAATGAATATTAATGAGAAATAAAACAACATTTGTCAAAATGGTTAACGACTTTGTAAATTAAATCTTTGAGTCTACAAAACATATTAGTTATTTGTTGTCTTCAATTATATCGTGTAACGTACAATCAAATAAGCATTTGTAGTTGAAATGAGTAAATTAGCGCCGCAAGAATATAGGGTGGTATTTTGCATGTTTTCATTAAGTTATGTATCATGTTACGTTATTCAAATATCTGACTTAAGAAATCTGATTTGAATTTTAGTTAACTCCCTTGAATTCATAATTTTGCAACCTTTTGTATCATAGAACGTAGTTAACACGTGATGACGATATTATAGGCCCGACATGCAACACACAATGCAGTCAGCATACAGCCATATGGAGATTTTGTTTTCACAGTCAAGACGTAAAGATACAAATAATCAAATCGATGCCTATCCAAAGCAAACATCAAAGAGTCTATTTTACACATCACAGTGTTCACTCACGAGACATGACGTGAACAAATATGGCACTTTGATGTGTTAGTAATGGCAACATTTTAGTGCAATTTTGACTTTTGTGTTTATATCACAGTTTTTCTATTTTTCTTGTAAACTTGCTACTGCGCATGTCCGGAAATATGCTTCGCTAAAACACTGTCGTGACGTCATATCTTTGTACTTGCCGTCCATTATTAATAATAGTGGACTGCTTTCAAAAGACCAGAGTATTATTTCAAATCATATGCGTACATGTACGAAATTAACAATTTTAATTGGTAAAATAGTGTTATATAAGTGTGTGTTTTAAGTAAGATATAGGCCTCAAACGGATCCAATATGAAAACTATTGGCTCTGTGTTCATATTGGATAGTGTTGATGATTGAGCTTATTTACCCCCGCCTCCGGCGAACCATATGGGCGAGCGGTTGGATAGTGTTCGGCTTATATCCTATACTTATAGATACGGATGTGTGAGAATCTGTGGTTTACGTTTATTTGTCGTCGCTACCGGTTGCCCATATGGGCGACGTCTCCTGAAGAGATTAGTTATTTTAGATTTGTGGAGGATAGTGCATGATACACACAGAGACCCATTGCAGAGTCTCCTCTGGTTCTTTTACGTGCACGGTGTACAGCACCGACACGAGACCTCGGTTTATAGTCCCATCTGAAAGACTGTTAATTGTATTTTGGTCAGACGGGGGATCGAACTTGCGATCCCTGGATTACCAGTCCAGCGTGTTACCACTGGACTACAGATCCGTATGTAGATGTTAGAATATATTCTTCTCTATGACCTATGTATCGCACTAATAATGTTAAGCAACGTGATATTTGATTAGCAACACGTGACATTTGATTAGCAACACGTGACATTTGATTAGCAACACGTGACATTTGATTAGCAACACGTGCTATTTGATTAGCAACACGTGATATTTGATTAGCAACACGTGACATTTGATTAGCAACACGTAACATTTAATTAGCAACACGTGACATTTGATTAGCAACACGTGACATTTGATTAGCAACACGTGATATTTGATTAGCAACACGTGACATTTGATTAGCAACACGTGACATATGATTAGCAACACGTGACATTTTATTTACCTGCTCGTAGTAACGCTAAGAAACTCGACAGTTGACTTACTCGCCCGTAGTAACGCAAAGGGACTCGACTATTGATTTACTCGCCCCTAGTAACGCTAAAGGGCTCGATGTTGAATTTACCCACCTGTAGTAACGCTAATGGAATCGGCGTTTGATTTACTAGTCCGTAGTAACGCTAATGGGGTATGCGTTTGATTTACGCGTCCGTGTTTTAACGTCATCAAAGGACTACACGTTTGATATACCCATCCGTAGTATACAGATAATGGATCCGACGTTTGATTTACCCACCCGTAATATTGCTAAGGACTATGCCGTTTGATTTACTCGACCATAGTAACGATAAGTGACTAAACGTTTGATTTACCCGCCGCTCGTTTATTCAACTGTTTTAGCTCGATTGCGAAGCAAGTTTTTACAACGTTAGATTAATCGCTCTCGAGATCTCATACCTTGTGTAATACATCGCCATGAGGGAGAGAGAAGCTACATGTAACAGGTTACATTCCTCAAGCTACATGTAACAGGTTTAGTTCCCCAAGCTACATGTAACATGTTACAGTCCTCAAGCTACATGTAACAGGTTTAGTTCCCCAAGCTACATATAACAGGTTTCGTTCATCAAGTTACATATAACAGGTTTAGTTCATCAAGTTACATATAACAGGTTTCGTTCATCAAGTTACATATAACAGGTTTAGTTCCTCAAGTTACATATAACAGGTTTAGTTCATCATGTTACATATAACATGTTTAGTTCATCAAGTTACATATAACAGGTTTAGTTCATCATGTTACATATAACATGTTTAGTTCATCAAGTTACATATAACAGGTTTAGTTCATCATGTTACATATAACATGTTTAGTTCATCAAGTTACATATAACAGGTTTCGTTCATCAAGTTACATATAACAGGTTTAGTTCCTCAAGTTACATATAACAGGTTTAGTTCATCATGTTACATATAACATGTTTAGTTCATCAAGTTACATATAACAGGTTTATTTCATCAAGTTACATAACAGGTTTAGTTCATCAAGTTACATATAACAGGTTTAGTTCATCAAGTTACATAGACCCGGTTTATTTCATCAAGTTACATATAACAGGTTTTGTTCATCAAGTTACATATAACAGGTTTAGTTCACCAAGTTACATATAACAGGTTTTGTTCATCAAGTTACATAAAACAGGTTTAGCTCATCAAGTTACATATAACATGTTTAGTTCATCAAGTTACATATAACAGGTTTAGCTCATCAAGTTACATATAACAGGTTTAGTTCATCAATTACATTAACGTTTAGTTCATCAAGTTACATATAACAGGTTTAGTTCATCAAGTTACATATAACAGGTTTAGTTCATCAAGTTACATATAACAGGTTTAGCTCATCAAGTTACATATAACATGTTTAGTTCATCAAGTTACATATAACAGGTTTAGTTCATCAAGTTACATATAACAGGTTTAGTTCATCAAGTTACAGTCCTCAAGCTACATGTAACAGGTTTAGTTCCCCAAGCTACATGTAACATGTTACAGTCCTCAAGCTACATGTAACAGGTTTAGTTCCCCAAGCTACATATAACAGGTTTCGTTCATCAAGTTACATATAACAGGTTTAGTTCATCAAGTTACATATAACAGGTTTAGTTCATCAAGTTACATATAACAGGTTTCGTTCATCAAGTTACATATAACAGGTTTAGTTCCTCAAGTTACATATAACAGGTTTAGTTCATCATGTTACATATAACATGTTTAGTTCATCAAGTTACATATAACAGGTTTTGTTCATCAAGTTACATAAAACAGGTTTAGCTCATCAAGTTACATATAACATGTTTAGTTCATCAAGTTACATATAACAGGTTTAGCTCATCAAGTTACATATAACAGGTTTAGTTCATCAAGTTACATATAACAGGTTTAGTTCATCAAGTTACATATAACAGGTTTAGTTCATCAAGTTACATATAACAGGTTTAGTTCATCAAGTTACATATAACAGGTTTAGCTCATCAAGTTACATATAACATGTTTAGTTCATCAAGTTACATATAACAGGTTTAGTTCATCAAGTTACATATAACAGGTTTAGTTCATCAAGTTACATTCCTCAAGCTACATGTAACAGGTTTAGTTCCCCAAGCTACATGTAACATGTTACAGTCCTCAAGCTACATGTAACAGGTTTAGTTCCCCAAGCTACATATAACAGGTTTCGTTCATCAAGTTACATATAACAGGTTTAGTTCATCAAGTTACATATAACAGGTTTAGTTCATCAATTTACATATAACAGGTTTCGTTCATCAAGTTACATATAACAGGTTTAGTTCCTCAAGTTACATATAACAGGTTTAGTTCATCATGTTACATATAACATGTTTAGTTCATCAAGTTACATATAACAGGTTTATTTCATCAAGTTACATATAACAGGTTTAGTTCATCAAGTTACATATAACAGGTTTAGTTCATCAAGTTACATATAACAGGTTTCGTTCATCAAGTTACATAGAACAGGTTTATTTCATCAAGTTACATAGACCCGGTTTATTTCATCAAGTTACATATAACAGGTTTTGTTCATCAAGTTACATATAACAGGTTTAGTTCACCAAGTTACATATAACAGGTTTTGTTCATCAAGTTACATAAAACAGGTTTAGCTCATCAAGTTACATATAACATGTTTAGTTCATCAAAGGTTTAGTTCATCAAGTTACATATAACAGGTTTAGTTCATCAAGTTACATATAACAGGTTTAGTTCATCAAGTTACATATAACAGGTTTAGTTCATCAAGTTACATATAACAGGTTTAGCTCATCAAGTTACATATAACATGTTTAGTTCATCAAGTTACATATAACAGGTTTAGTTCATCAAGTTACATATAACAGGTTTAGTTCATCAAGTTACATATAACAGGTTTAGTTCCCCAAGCTACATATAACAGGTTTAGTTCATCAAGTTACATATAACAGGTTTAGTTCATCAAGTTACATATAACAGGTTTAGTTCATCAAGTTACATATAACAGGTTTCGTTCATCAAGTTACATATAACAGGTTTAGTTCATCAAGTTACATATAACAGGTTTAGTTCATCAAGTTACATATAACAGGTTTAGTTCATCAAGTTACATATAACAGGTTTAGTTCATCAAGTTACATATAACAGGTTTAGTTCCTCAAGTTACATATAACAGGTTTAGTTCATCAAGTTACATATAACAGGTTTAGTTCATCAAGTTACATATAACAGGTTTAGTTCATCAAGTTACATATAACAGGTTTAGTTCATCAAGTTACATATAACAGGTTTAGTTCATCAAGTTACATATAACAGGTTTAGTTCATCAAGTTACATATAACAGGTTTAGTTCATCAAGTTACATATAACAGGTTTAGTTCATCAAGTTACATATAACAGGTTTAGTTCATCAAGTTATTTAACAGGTTTAGTTCATTAAGTTACATATAACAGGTTTCGTTCATCAAGTTACATATAACAGGTTTAGTTCATCAAGTTACATATAACAGGTTTAGTTCATCAAGTTACATATAACAGGTTTAGTTCATCAAGTTACATATAACAGGTTTAGTTTATCAAGTTACATATAACAGGTTTAGTTCATCAAGTTACATATAACAGGTTTAGTTCATCAAGTTACATATAACAGGTTTAGTTTATCAAGTTACATATAACAGGTTTAGTTCATCAAGTTACATGTACCAGGTTACATTCCCCAAGCTGCATATAACAGGTTACATTCCTCAAGTTACATATAACAGGTTTAGTTCATCAAGTTACATATAACAGGTTTAGTTCATCAAGTTACATATAACAGGTTTCGTTCACCAAGTTACATATAACAGGTTTCATTCATCAAGTTACATATAACAGGTTTAGTTCATCAAGTTACATATAACAGGTTTCGTACATCAAGCTACATGTAACAGGTTTCATTCATCAAGTTACATATAACAGGTTTCGTACATCAAGTTACATATAACAGGTTTCGTACATCAAGCTACATATAACAGGTTTCGTACATCAAGTTACATATAACAGGTTTCGTACATCAAGCTACATGTAACAGGTTACATTCCCAAGCTGCATATAACAGGTTACATTCCTCAAGTTACATATAACAGGTTAGGTTCATCAAGTTACATATAACATGTTGATAATTTCAAGTTATATGAATGCATAGTTTCATCTACATCTCATCTCATTATTTGCATTTGTTTGTGTTATTGAAATGCTCCCGTTCTTCCAGTGTTTATATTGCACACGCAGACGTAACCACAAAACGAGAAATCCCTCATTAACTTCATTAACATTCGTTATTACTAATTACCTTATACATATTTATGTTTATTTTCTCTCTCTAACGTCCGAATGCGCAGTTTCTTGGAATGTACTGATTACTGAGAATTATACTTTTTGTACGCACAACATTATGTTTGTGGAAATGTTCCAAGTAAATTTAAATTATATGTTCTAGTGCTCGCCACCTCAGAAAAAAACATCTGGGCGAGTGAATTTTCTAATAGGTTACCACCATACTTGTTAGTTTTATAGTATATTTATTTGTTGTAGTTTTATACAAATTTATTTTAACCCGATTGTGAAACAAGTTGTTACCACGTTAGATTAATCAATAGCTCTCGATGCCCCATTCCTTGTGGAATCCATCGCCATGGGGAAAACAGAAGATGCAATGTGAAATTTAAATACCTTGTCTAAGGGTAAAATTGTAGCGGCTACAGCTGGGCACGGGGTCTCCGAGCCTTTCCAAGTGCTGTTAATTTCAAATATCTGATTGCATATTTACAATGACATGAGACATTGAAATTCTAGCAACTGTAAGATATACATCAATTGATGGATGCATGTCAGTTTGATATACAGTAACAACAACAAAACATGTATATATGTCTTAATTGTTTTAGTGCAGAAATAAATCATCATATCTATATTATATATTGGAAGCGCAAACTACTGCGCTATCACGACTTCCATGATAGTCATTGTTATACCTCGTGTAAGTTTTTATTTTTCAAATCATTTTGGCTAAAAAGCCCATGGACAATATCTGCATGGCATAAACGAACAGTGAATTAACAAATAAATATAGTAAATATTTCATATAGAGTGCATGTTAATAACTGATTTAATTCAATGGAGAAGGTTACAAAGTTAATTTGAAACTTGAACTATGTAGTGCTACGTGTAATTGAACGGAATATAAACACTAGATTTGAAAAGTATTAAAAAGAGCAGATCATTAAGATACGTAATTATTGTTTTAATTATTCATAAGTCAATAAATAATTAATTCATATTTTTAAGCAACTGTTTGATGATATTAACACACACATGAAGCGACTCTGTGATATTATTATTACAATTTTGTAAATTGCCTCCCTTTCAACGTTTGTAAATATCTGATCACAAAATCATTATTGACTGTATACATGAGTATACCTTTATTATCTCAAATACTGGAGAGCAGAACAAATAATTTACACGTATGATTTACATGGAATACAATTCATGCAAAATCCTAGTGTTATAATTAGAAAAAGATGTCCTGTTTCAATTGGAATGTGCTAGTCGCTGTAAGGTATACGACTGAAAATAACCAGTATGTGCTATACAAACAACATACATCTTCTGTGCTATACAAACAACATACATCTTCTGTGCTATACAAACAACATACATCTTCTGTGCTATACAAACAACATACATCTTCTGTGCTATACAAACAACATACATCTTCTGTGCTATACAAACAACATACATCTTCTGTGCTATACAAACAACATACATCTTCTGTGCTATACAAACAACATACATCTTCTGTGCTATACAAACAACATACATCTTCTGTGCTATACAAACAACATACATCTTCTGTGCTATACAAACAACATACATCTTCTATGCTATACAAACAACATACATCTTCTGTGCTATACAAACAACATACATCTTCCATCGAGCCGCTCTATACATTATTATACATCACAGAGTAATTAAGATTCAAAATATTCACATGGCTGCAACCAACCCATTAAACCACATACTATTATACACTCCATCAAATTCAGAATCCTTGTCGAAACGAGATACAAGGAGAACAATGTGGCTTCCTGTTGCAGTAGAGAATTAAGCATTACCGGTAGTTGGCATCATCATTTAATAATTGAATCTTCATTTTTTCTTTTTCTTTTATTTTCATCGAGGTATGAAATGTCAGGATTTTACACCAAATTTGCGTAAAATATTAGTTGGAATTATAACAATTGCATGCAAATATAGAATAGAATAATGTTGCAATTCATTGGGTTATGAAGGACATGACATGAGACATGACATGAGCTGAATCAGCCAATCAGAATCGCGTTACTGCACCCGTTGTAATTATTATCATTTACATTGTAGTTATATAAGCCAGACAATAAGTCAGGCAATTGCAGGCGGGTATGTAGTCCAGTGGTGACACGCTGGACTGGTAATCGATCCCCCGTATGACCCTAATAAAATTAACAGTCTTTCAGATGGGACTTTAAACCGAGGTCTCGTGTCGGTGCGTTACACCGTGCACGTAAAGTAACAGAGGAGATTCTGGAATGGGTCTCTGTCTGTATCATTGCACTATCCTCCAAAAATCTAAAATGACTAATCTCGTCAGGAGGCGTCGCTCAAATGGGCAACCGGTAGCGACGATAAATAAACGTAAAACACACAGAGAAAAGTGCAAACAAGTACGACCTGTATTTCCGCATACAATAATACTGTGTACATGGTTCTGCCTTAAATACTAAAAGACAACACTAATACCTATTTTCATTTAAACTTAGATTTTGTTTTCTTCTCGAGGAACCCGCTTTAAGGTTTCAATGGGAAAGACTAGTTTATAATTATTGTTAATGTACCTCTTTGTGCGCTTTTGTTTCAAGGGAATACAAAGAAATATAATTCATATACAAATTTATATATACTAGTTAGCTTAATTAGAACACAGTTTACGAGAGTTATTGATTATTCTGTACAACTAATTTGCATAAAATATTAGTTGTAATTATAAGTTATAACAATTGAAATGTAACTATGTCCGTTATGTCTATTGTTCTATGTAAAGCATTGTATATTATTGCTGTCCCCAGATAAGACATATCATATGTGCTTATGTATACCCACAATATCACAAAGCTTAATAATTAGTCATGTTGTTATATATGTAACATGGCACTAATACAAGTAGTTGTTGTTTGTGTCTTTTTTTATTTGTCATACCAAACGAAAAAGTAGTCCGTTTTGAATATTAATGAATAATATAATAAGTATGCAATTCATTAGGTTATGAACGGCGATCACATGTGCTGAATCAGCCAATCAGAATCGAGAGGCAAGAAATTGTAATTATTATACTGATAGCAATGAGAAAATGACGGTCTTGTTAATTTGAAAAACTTGAAATAGGGACATGTCTACCCAAATTCCTAGGATCATATGCCGGTAGAATTATATGCACTATTTGTACGACGGACACAGTCAGTTTGATTTACACGTATCGTAATATACTAGAGGACATAGAAAACGCACACCTACATTATATGATTATTATTATTACATGAAAACGAAATACGAAGGATTCCATCAAAGATATATCACATCTTTATTACAAAACACAAACCGAACAACTAAAAATATTCCAAAATATTTAAAACTATGTATTTATAGAGTTATTGTTTTTCATGTAAAAACACACTTATCCGAAATGTGCGTTTTCTATGTCCTCTAGTATACTGTGATACAGATATTACGCAACATGGCGATGGCAGATTGGAGAATGGATATTATCATTTTATCAGAGGTCATGCAAAGTTGTACCACATACATTGGCATGTAGTACAGTTTCACACAGCCATCACATATTTTCTTATATGTGCACACGTGTAATACAACATGGACGGACTATGTATGTTTGAGAGAATAATCCGTATAATTTGTAAATTGAACTTTAAAGCGACAGTACATCAGTGAAAACGCAAATTTCTACAGAATGTATTTTCCTATTATATAGTATAATTTCCCCCCAAAAATTTGTCTCAAATACTGAGTATTTCAACTAATATGCAAACGTCGTATACGCGGTTTGTTGACATAATAAAATTATGTAAATAGTGTCGACATGCATGCGTAATACAACTCGTGTATCCTGAATAACACAATGTATGGTACATATTTACCGTTATATCTCATATGTGTGCCTATGCATATTTATTTGTAGACTAGTCTTAGTTAAATTATCACGACATTATCTCACGTTTAGTATTGACTCCGATGACAAACAAACGTCAATTCAGGAGCATAGATATGTTATATACATTATATGAAATCCTACTTTCAATTTTGAAAGGTTGTAGATCGCAAAAACACTGTTTATTGATTTAATGTTAGTGTTCGAAGTATTCGGAAGAATTTGTAGTAGCAACGCATTTATACGTGAAAAATGCATTTTATTTGCTTTTTGCAATGCAATGTCGCTTTAAAGTATGCATATATCTAGATTAATTGGTACATAACGAAACACGATAAGACAAACGACGATTTAAAGTAAGTCTAAACGTAATTATAACGCTGCTTAAAGCGTAAGCGTGATTTGCGTAAGTGACGTCATGACACGTTAGTGACGTCAAGACAATTTGCGCTGACCCTTGGCGCCAAATGAAAGTGCAAGGTTATTGTGTGCAAAAATATGATTAAAACTAGCGCTATATGGCAATGTGATCAAAAGGTTCTTATACCCGAAAGTTGATCTTAATAACAAATTTCCAAAACGAGTTTCATATACTTAGGTATTAAATCACCACGAGTGTAAGATCCTATGTTTATCACATACTACAATCATCTCATAATTTATTATATGTACACACGTGTACAACAGCTGGAAGGCTACTGATTGGTTGAGAGAATAATCCTTATAATTTGTAGATTAAACTTTAAAGTATGCATATTTCTGTTTTAATTTGTACATAACGTTAATGCAAGACGATTTAACACACGTTTTGACGCATTAATAACACTGTATAACACATACATATAACGATGTTTTGCGTAGTGACGTCAATACAGTTTAGTGACGTCATGACATTTTGCGCCGACAGTTGTTGCCAAAATGAAAGTAGCAGCTTTATTTTGTGCAAAATATGAATAAAACCCAATGTTGTAATGTGATAAAAGGGGTCTTACACTAGTGATGACTTCATGCCATATTTTATGAAGCGAGTGAAATCACCACTCATGTAAGATCCTATATTTGTATCCTGAAAAATAATACTGACGTGTATGCCCTGGTAGTTCAGGTATAACACGAGACGTGTTAGTCTCGTGTATTATAAACAATAAAATATGAACAAACATAACACAATAACATATCACGGTATCGCTGACGATACACACATGGTTTAACAAACTGTCTATATAGGCCTTACTGATGGTGAAAAGCGTAATTCTAATTCATTCAAGTATCATGTTACAGCGTTTGCATTTTGAAAAAAATGATACAACACGTATATTGTAATAGTCTTGTTTATATCACTCCGCGAACTTGAGAAGTATTGTTATCATTTGATATAAATAAGAACTAATTTCATACCGAAATGTATGCAGAATTATCACGCTATCGCGTCCAGCGTATAGTTATTTGGTTTAGAGGATGGCCATTATCTAGTTGGATGAAATAAATATAGGTATATTAAAATATACATAATTATTAATGCTATGCAGCTTAGTGCGAGTTTACAATTAACACAACTTAATCTAGGAAATGTCTGGAACTTACCTGGAGTTTGTGCAGTCGTCATAGAGTATGTCGAACTCCTTGCACGAGATAAGTTTGCATCTGTTGACGCCGGGCTGAATGGCACCGAGACCACGCAGGACTCGAACCTGTTCCACGTTGCACACCACAGGGGTGATATCTAGCCTCTTCAGCTTTGTATACACTGTGTGTAGTCCTCCCACTAAGTGTTTGAGGAACAGTTCAAACGCCTGTGGTAGGCATATCAGTTCACGACCGTCAACAGTAAAGGCGGCAATCTTTGCTCCACGATAGCTTATCAGTTTACATATGTTGTTTTCTGGGCTGCAGGCGATTGGCGGCGGAGAACTGTACGACACTTTATGTAGCTTGCTCAGTAGGTCGTGCCCGTGACTCAGCATCGCTCCGTGCATGCTGGCTAGGCTCGGTCCTCTGGAAACAATAGGTGTGGTTGGAGGCTCCGGACTGCTGTGGCTGAGAGACGGTGACGACCGCCCGTGTGCCATCATAGCCTGAGCCTGGTTATGCAGATGCTCCATCTTTGCCAGAGCGATGTCCATCATCAGTTCAGATGTTAATGTCCAGTTTATATCTAACTAAGTTCAATGCACGATAATACTGTTCCCTTGCACTGCACACAGATATTTCTACAACTGTCTCGGATTTCTATTTTACACAACTACAAACTCATGTTCAACCTCTTTCCTTTTCCAAAATACGCGAGATAACACCGCGAAATAATTTTCAAGTATTTATCAATTTCACAAAACAACGCAGTGTCTGTAAACTATTCTACCTACATATACGAAGTAACAACAATATCAAATGATGATTTAACTTAATATTAACTCCTCTTAGCGGCTGCACTTGGAATAAATAGAAAATCTATCAGCCTGATACACATGCGCAGTTCGGGCTACAGAATCCCACCGCTGCCACCAAAAGAGATGTTAATTTGAATACAGATTACAACAATTTAAACTTTTTCACCCACCGTAACAACATTAGACCATTTTGAGTGTGTCGGATTGATTGCAAGTCCATAAATAACTTTTATTTGTCAAGATATCTTGTCAAGGAGGCGGGGCGAAATTAAATTCTCGTTTACTATTCGACTTCATTTGAATCTCCCAACAAATAAATGGGCGTATGTTATCTCGAGTCATTCTTGATATGTGCTCACTGAGGATGTATTTGCAGTTTTACGCTGTATTTACAATGTATTTATCAATACGACTTGTATATGTGTATTCCATATTGAAGACAATGAAAGCGAGTCTGCATTTTATAAACGCTTGGATATACATGTAGTATACATTTATGATGTAATTCAAATAAACGAAGTTAATGTTTTTAACGCGAAATACTACAGAATGTGTCTGACAATTAATTAAATATATTGATATAATTGAATAAAATTTATATAATTTTTATAATAATAATAATAATTTTAAAAAAGTTTTTAAAAAATGTTTATTAATATGTAACATATTTTCTTTCGGAGATAGGAGCACAAGGGGGTACACTTCAATTGAAAATTAAACGGTCATTTGGTATATAGTTCAATTAATGGCGATCTCGATTCGATGAATTGGTTCCTATGTAGGGCTTAACAATTGATTCATATGCTCGTGTTCATATGAATTCATCATAGTGTTTATTGGTACAGTGATGAATAATCCATCTATTTCTGGATCAATCAAAGTAAGGTCCTCTCGGTACAGATATTCTTTTGATATTAAATCCTAGCAGATTTCTAATAACCTGTTTTCAATTAAAGAAATGCGTCTATTTCTTTTATTTCTAAGAACGATGGCTATGCCTTTTCTCGATTATTTTCTTAACAGACGAAGAATGAAGATATTGAAGCGAGAGGAACAGTGTACCTGTAAAACCCGTTCACAGAAGATCACAAAGATCGATAAAGAACCGATTGACAGTAGTTCCATTTTTCACTCGATCGTTCCACAATGTTTGCATTGAGAGCAGTGGATATACGTATGCACATCAGAGCATGAACAAGGTTCACACGCCGGGTTTTGAGTCATTCTTAATGTCTTAATATTGTAAACTGACACTTGAAAAGGAAATGAAAACTATTTTTAAAAAAGTATTTTTTATCAAGATAAAAAAAGATGAAAAAACAAAAACTTTACAAAGTTTAAACTTTATTTATTTTACAATTTATATTAATCACTCTCGTTGGCGCGGATGAAAGCGTAAATGTGGTCATTCGTGTGGGAGGAAACGGAGTACCCGGAGAAAAACCCACCTGTCCGATCTGGCGACCACCGTACCATCTCACATACTTCCCGGTCCGAGGATCTAACCCAGTTTGCATTGGTGAGAAGCGAGCGCGCTAACAACTGCGCTAATCGGACAGCCTAAACGTATACAACTTTATAGAATAACGTTATATTCAGTCAGGTCAGAAAATATGTAAATAATTATAAAGATTAAGCTCGTTTGAATCACTTTGAATTAATATTTAGGGACATTTTCCTTTTTTAAAATTTATGTTTATTTAACGTCGGAACCGGTTGCCCGTTTGAACGACGGGTAGTTTACCTAACAATACCTTTCCTGAGCAGGCTCCAACGGTTAACCATTTTCTTGATTTCAGAGTGTGTCCGGTGTGGTCAGGTAACATTCCAAAGTATTGGCTAGCTCATAGAGGTGCCGCACACAAAGTATTGGCTAGCTCATAGAGGTGCCGCACACAAAGTATTGGCTAGCTCATAGAGGTGCCGCACACAAGAGTTGGTTAAACACAAAGCTTTGAATGTACCACTTGATCCCTTTTTAATACTTTATACACATTTATTTTAGCTCGATTGCGAAACAAGTTCCTATAACTTATATTAATCACTCTCGATACCTCATTCCTGATGTAATCCATCGCCACGAGGGAGAGAGAAGAGGCAACGTGGAAATTAAATGCCATGCCTAAGGGCACAATCGTAACGGCTCCAGCGAGGCTCGAACTGCGGATCTTTAGTCCCTGAAGCAAACGCTCATCCACTGCGCCATCACGACTTCCATACTTTTTAATACTAAGACTATGTCATCATAGCATCACCAGTAAAACAATTAACTAATAAATCCTATATGCAATCGTACATTAGTTAGCTACATATACGATAGCCAGTCCAACATATTCAGGCAAAATTGTGTATGTACATTTATAGTATGTCGAAGTCCACAACAAGATTAAGAAAAGAAAAAAATATAGTTAGAGATTTAAAGTTCTCAGATGGATGGGCACCAGTCGAGCTATGGCATGGACCCGGCGATTTTCCAAAAATAAACAAGCTGAAACAGCATTAAGAATACGCTTACTTTTCCCTCATAAGAGGTTTTGGTCTGACTGGTTTGAGGTGCGAAGTCTGTGAAGTTGAGTCGAAGGATCCAGACTTATTGTGGCTGGGTTCAACTGCCACTAGTGGGACCGTTTCGCTGGGGAATGAGCCAGATCTGCAAGATAAGTTAGGATGTTCGAAACCTGGACAATGAGTAAAATAGTTATAAATGACTGTACATACAGTTTAGTTTATACAAATTTAGTTGAGCTCGATTGCGAAACAAGTTCCTATAACTTATATTAATCACTCTCGATACCTCATTCTTGATGGAATTCATCGCCACGAGGGAGAGAGAAGAGGCAACGTGGAAATTAAATGCCTTGCCTAAGGGCACAATCGTAACAGCTCCAGCGGGGCTCGAACTCCGGCCCTTTCGCACCTGAAGCGAACGCGCATCCACTGCGCCATCACGACGTCCACATTCATACATTGGCTACACACAATCAGTAACAACAAACATGGAATTCGTTACTCACACTCTGGTACTACAATATGCAGGCCCGTAGCCACACTGAGGCACACCGAGGCAGTTTCCTCGGTTAAAAATGTTCAAAGCAAAAAAAAAATAAGAGAAAAATTAAATAAATAAAATGCCCAAAATATCCCTTTGCTGTATAACATAGTTGACCGATAGAGAGCTGAATGGTCAGTACATAGTTGACTGATAGAGAGCTGAATGGTTAGTACATAGTTGACCGATAGAGAGCTGAATGGTTAGTACAAAGTTGACCGATAGAGAGCTGAATGGTCAGTACATAGTTGACTGATAGAGAGCTGAATGGTTAGTACATAGTTGATCGATAGAGAGCTGAATGGTTAGTACAAAGTTGACTGATAGAGAGCTGAATGGTTAGTACAAAGTTGACTGATAGAGAGCTGAATGGTTAGTACATAGTTGACTGATAGAGAGCTGAATGGTTAGTACATAGTTGACTGATAGAGAGCTGAATGGTAAGTACATAGTTGACTGATAGAGAGCTGAATGGTAAGTACATAGTTGACTGATAGAGAGCTGAATGGTTAGTACATAGTTGACTGATAGAGAGCTGAATGGTAAGTACATAGTTGACCGATAGAGAGCTGAATGGTAAGTACATAGTTGACTGATAGAGAGCTGAATGGTAAGTACATAGTTGACTGATAGAGAGCTGAATGGTTAGTACATAGTTGACTGATAGAGAGCTGAATGGTTAGTACATAGTTGACCGATAGAGAGCTGAATGGTCAGTACATAGTTGACTGATAGAGAGCTGAATGGTTAGTACATAGTTGACTGATAGAGAGCTGAATGGTAAGTACATAGTTATACGTCTAAGCTCATTCAATCAGAAAAACGCGTCTATACCCCCCAACACATTTAAGGAGAATATGCCCCAGGGCCCCTAGATAGCCTCAGTTGAAATTTTCCTCTGACCACGGTACTGATCTGGGCTGCTTTACCAAATAATATTAAAAATGCCTCATCAGTCAGTCAATTTAAGTCATTTTACTTAATTTGGAGCATGTTACAGTTATAATTTATTACAGTACTACATAATAGATTTACTTACAGCTCTCTAATACTTTGATGACCAGAGATAACTGGGTCAGTCATATAAAAATATTTTAAAACCGAGATCACTAACTGGGCCGTATTGAGTTTCTGATCATGTCATTTTGCCAGAAGTAAATTGGTGAAAAATCGACAGACTGGAACCCAGGCTAGATCAAAGACTAAAATCCCAATTGTATCATGTAGTATTTTTGAATTTTATGCATATATCTATGCTGTATATAATTTGGATTATTTTGAGGGCCTTATGGAAGATTAACCTTGTCAAATAAGTTTCCTCCAATAGATAATGTCTTTATTATTATTATTACATTTTTTAAATTATTATTATTATTATACAGTCAAATCTGTCTTAAGCAGCCAGCCAAGGGAATCATATACGGTGGCTGCTTAGCACAGGTGGATGCTTAACAGAGGGCAAATGTATACTAAAACAACATATTGGAATTCTGTAAAATGGCTGCTTAATACAGTTTGGCTGCTTAATAGAGGTGACCACTAACACTGGTATTGGAACGGCACAGGTGGATGTCGTGATAGCGCAGTGGTAGAGCTTCGCTTCAGGTGCTAAAGGCCCGGAGTTCGAGCCCAGCTGTAGCTGTTACGAGTGTGCCCGTAGGCAAGGCATTTACATTCCACATTGCCTCTTCTCTCTCACTCGTGGCGATGGATTCCATCAGGAATGAAGTCTCGCGAGTGATTAATATAAGTTGTAAGAACTTGTTTCGCAATCGAGCTAAAAAATAAATTTGTATAAACTAAGCTAGGACAGGTTTGACTGTAGTAACACAAAAATATGTTTGGAGACAAACCTTCTGTGTGGTCTGTATTTACAGGAGGTCGTTTCGCTCGGTTTCTACTGTATGATATACAGTAATAATTACATATTAGTTGCATCATGCCCACCTCTCTCGATATGTCCAGTTTGTCTAAAGCAAGTGTTCGGCGAATATCGCCGGCACATTCCAGCATCACATTCCAGCGTCACATTCCAACAGAAATCGTAATAACGCGCAAATTGATAATTGATGATATGAGAAAAATTAAAAACACTTTCATTTTTTGTTTACAATCGAAATTTCGTCTGAGGCATCCACCTGCCCATAGTCTGACCATTCGTCCATTTCAGTGCTTGCATCTGTTCGCCGGTACTTCACTAGGTTTTATTTCTTCTGTCAATAGTTTAGGGGTATCACCATTCAAAAAATTAATGTCATAATTAAACAAAGCATTATCAGCATGAAACGAAAATTATGAAAATGTGATCAAATAAAATCCGAAACTAAAAGAAAATTGTCGTCTGCAACTGGCGTTTGATTACACGTGGTTTATCTAAACAAAAAGTCATGGTTGCGGTATTAAAAGGTCGTGTTTCGTTTTCTGTTAAAAAGAATTATTTCGAAATACAATGTTTCTTTCCACGTGAATTAAAACACATTAAGTTCATTTCAGAAGTCTGATGTCATATGAGAATCAATGTGAAGGCTTAATTATAAATTTATCCAATTTCTCTAAATTGTTTTCTTGATTTGCAGTATCAAATTTGAGCCTTTCTTGTTTGGAATGATGCTTTACGAGCTATGTTAGGCCGTAATAAAAATAATTGGTTCCGGTGACAAGAGTTACTGTTCGGTGACTCACAATCGAATGTATGCTTAAGTTAGCTTAGTTTAAACTTTATTTATTTTACAACGATTGCGAAGCAAGTTTTAGCAACTTATATTAATCTCTCTCGTTGGCGCGGATGAAAGCGTAAAGGTGGTCATTCATGTGGGAGGAAACCGGAGTACCCGGAGAAAACCCATATGTCCGATCTGGCGACCACCGTCATATATCATAGCTTAACCCCATTAAGTGTGCATATGTAACATATTTTTTTCTGAGTATCGTATAATTTACTGACATCTTAAAGTTTCCAGATGTTTTGTTGACTTCATTATAATTAGTTGGCTTACTTCCCCATTAAAACAATGCAACATTAAATTAAATTATAAAACTCAAATGCGTAGTAAAACAGTCGAGACTGTGTATATTTTAATTTGGGAATGTTTGTATGACTCAGTGACGAAAAAAACAGAACAAAACAAAATGTATACATATCATATTCACCATCGGACAGTATCGAAAACGTATGTTTAGCCGATGTGTAGAAATTGATATCTTATAGATATGTTGAAGTCTTTTTCAATTGCATATCATTAAAGCGACATTACATCGCAAAAAGCAAATAAAATGTATTTTTCACGTATGAATGCGTTACTACTACACATTCTTCCGAATACATTTGAACACTAACATTGAATCAATAAACAGTGCTTTTGTGGATTGAAAGTATGATTTCATATAACGGTCATCCACGCTCCTGAATTGACGTTTGCTTTATCATCGGAGTCAATACTAAACGTGAGATAATGTCGCTTAGAGATAATTTAACTAAGATTAGTCTACAACTATCTAGGCACACATGAGATATAACGGTAAATCTGTTCCATAACTCGTTATTCAGGATACGCTAGTTGTATTACGCATGGATGTTTACATTATTTTGTTATGCCAACAAACCGCGTATACGACGTTTGTTTATTAGTTGAATTACTCAGTATTTGAGGCAAATATTTTGAATTTTTTTTACCATATAATAGGAAAATACATTCTGTAGAAATTTGTGTTTTCACTGATGTAGTGTCGCTTTAAATGTATGTCGGAGATACAAGTGACATATTTAGCTATACAATCTGTTAACTTACTACATAATACGAATCCGCGTTGAACATACGATCATGTCTCAAATAAAACCATTTAAAATACTAAACATTCACTATTTGTGCATAGCAACCGTGTTGTAGCATCTCGACGTGGACATGTGTCTTTCATAGAGCATACAACTTAGTCTAACACCCGGACCTCGTATTGCAAGCAGTCTGCAATCTAATTGAGAACACATATAGTATTGGCAAAGAAAGTAAGTTAATCACGATAATGTATGTTTTTACCATTGGCCTGTGTCGATAACCTACGTTCTTGACCTAGAAAATGAAGTACATGTACATGTGGTATAGGTCGGTCGGTATAGGTTTAAATCCCACTGGTATGTTGAATACTTGCATGTGAGCAAGCTATGCAGCTGGCTTCGCAAGGACACTGGTTCTATCTGGCCGTGCCAAGCAGTGCCTGAAATACTGCTCGGAGGGGCGCCCGGGGGTCTTGCTCCACCATTATCAGCTGGAGAGCCGCCATCGCTGTTGGTTCCCCTTGAAATCTCAGAACAAAACACATGCGGTTTTGGCCGGCTGCGATAGCCTATGTTATTGACCAAGACAGTAAACGTTTGGCCGTTCTATATAACGCGCATTCTTGGTAATATTTGAGCTTTGTTTCCCTCGCCACATGTGTACCGTTTGGGCGTACGATGTATATTATTGGTCATGTCTGTCAAAGTGAGACAATATGTTTTTGAACGTGTTGTGTTTTCTGAATTAATTTGCAGAGAGAGTTCCATACATAGACGACGTGACATCTTCTGTATTTAGTAAGTTAATATATATTTAGATTGGTCCAAGAAAAGATACCCGTCCGGTTAATTGCATGTTCTGAGAATGTGTACGACAAAGACTTGTTAGAATATTGAGTTTTCTCAGAACTTCTATTAGTAATAATAATAATTAAAATAAAATAATGGCAATAATTTAATTTACGTGTGTGTGTATTACGCTTATTTATCGTCGCTATCGGTTGCCCATATGAACGACGCCTCCTGAAGAGATTTTAGATTTTTGGAAGATAGTACAGTGATGACCGACGCATCCTCTTTCACAAAATAAGTTAAGATGGCACAACACGAAATGCCAAAATATTTTTTTGATTTTCAAAGTAACCACACACTATGCCATCATGTCTTCGCGGTTAGCTTCCGTGTCTTCGAATTCCGCGCACTGTTTATATTAAAGAGTGGGCGGTGGCCCTAAAGTAACACCGTATTATTCAACTTGTGTCTTTGTCCATAAATCAAATCATATGACGGAGATTGACTAGTGTGACCAATGCATGTAAGCTGGTTCACGGCTTTAGTCTGTGTGTTTATGGCTGTGCTGTAAATTTACGGTCGCGTGACGAGCGAAAACGCATATAATTTACGGACAAGATTACCATCACAACAAGAAATGATCATTAAATTACATTGCGTTTAGGTACCAAGACAAAGTGATGTTGCAATGTTTAGCCAATGTGTTATTGAACGGGGAGTTATTAACTGATTGCAAGATTGAATTGTGAAACATTACTGAGCAAAGTTTAACAGTCATAATCAGCGTGCAGGCCACACACATCGCCATTATCCGTGAACGCGCGCAATAGTACATGTATGGTATTAATTATGTCCATTCATTTTGAATATAATTAGTATTGTTAATATGCTATTCGGATTCGGATAGACGTGGCGGAATGGTAAAAGACATTGACTTCAAACAAATTGCCCCTCACCGATGTAGGTTCGAATCCTACCAGGGCTTTCGAATGATTTTTTTTCACGCGAGGAAGCTATCCAGTTGGCTTGCGGAAGATCGATGGCTCTACATGGCTGACTGCCTGTGTCTGAAATACCGCTAGAAGGGTTTTCCTCCTCTATCAACAACCCTCAATAGTCGCCATATTACATAAGCGGTGCCTGGGACTTCAAACTATAAAACCAACAATCGCCATCTCGGTGGCGTGCATTCAGTAATAATTTAGGATTCTATATTTAAGTTGTATATGTGTTTAGTAAGTAATATGAAATAGGCATTACAATTACTGAACTACACATTATAGGAAGCATATGGCTACACCCACGCGAGGGCTTTTACATATAATCTAAGGAAGATAGATGCATGCAGGTATAATGACAACGAGTGTGCTTTTCTTATATATTATGTTAAAATGATTTGCAGAATTCAGGGATGTAAGGACTGGAACCATCCTATTATTTTCATAGACAGACGGATATGTAGTCCAGTGGTAACACGCTGGACTGGTAATCCAGGGAT
This sequence comes from Archivesica marissinica, assembly GCA_014843695.1. Taxonomy (NCBI): domain Eukaryota; kingdom Metazoa; phylum Mollusca; class Bivalvia; order Venerida; family Vesicomyidae; genus Archivesica; species Archivesica marissinica. Next base: position 68,778,941 of record CM026391.1, read on the forward strand.
TGCAGGTTCTACCCCCGTCTGACCCTAATACAATTAACAATCTTTCAGATGGGACGTTAAACCGAGGTCTCGTGTCGGTGCTTTACACCGTGCACGTAAAAGAACCAGAGGATATTCTGGAATGGGTCTCTGTCTGTATCATGCACTATCGTCCAACAATATAAAATGACTAATCTCTTCAGGAGGCGTCGCTCATATGGGCAAACCGGTAGCGACGATAAATAAACGTAAAACACACACATACTTATTTTCATAGACTGTCTGTGTAATGTTGTGATTACTCGGATGCGTGAACGGCAAGTCCATGGCGGTGAAAGTGTGTAATTTATCAACCGTAATAATTTATTCGAATTTGAATTCAGAGTCAGGAGAATTTGGGCGTGACCATACTACGCATTGGTGACTATTCCATGAGGAATTAGACACATATTGTTATAGTTACAGCTACATAAGAAATCTCAGAAATTGACAGGATGTGGTAGTTGGTCTAGTGGTAACAGTGTGGAATATCAATCCAATGACCGTAAGTTCGATCACCATATTAAAATGACTAATATCATTGTATATCGATTGAAAGGTTAAACCGAGGTGTCGTGTCAACGCATTGCCGGTAGAAGAACCAGATGAGCCTCTTGATGGGACCATGTCGGTATCATTGTACTATCATACGTTAACAAAAGTGTGGCGTCCCGTCGTCCAGTTGTATGAGCGTCGGATTTGGAATCGAACGGTTCCGGGTTCGATACTCTGGTCAGGCCACGTATGTAGTTACATTGAGCAAGTCACACACATATTACATTGTACTGGTTAATCACTAAGTTGACTACGTCTGCCTAGGCTCATATGTGCAATCGGTATCGACGCGACGAATATAAAACGCTAAATACAACAAACAATCAATATAGGAAAGAGGTAACCATATAAGCAAGTTGCTTTCTCCTCAATCCTACATGTATACGAGTATATGTATACGAGTCTATGTATATTTAAAGAAATAAAATATTGTTTAAACTAAGCAATCAATATCGCGGTGCGTAATAATGCGTATATGAATTTATACGCGTATTTCACGTTTCTCTATGTGCTTTATTTAAAATGTAATAAACTCACATATCATACTCATGTATCAGCCAGCCGCCGCGCCCACAATGACGAGAAACTGTCCACATTATATAGTATGTATAGTTTCTTATATACGTTATCAGCTTGGGGGCTTAGTGATGCTTAGTTTGTATCACACCCCTTTGCACGTGCACATAATTAGTTTCGGACTATTCTGAATTATCCTACAGCAAAGCATTGTATCACACACTTACTTCCACTTATAGTATGAATGCGTAATAAGCACATGCCCATTCCGGGTTGTGGTAACCGTTTATTTATCGTCGCTACCGGTTGCCCATAAGAGCGACGCCTCCTGACGAGATTAGTCATTTTAGATTTTTGGAGGATAGTGCAATGATACAGACAGAGACCCATTCCAGAGTCTCCTCTGGTTCTTTTACGTGCTCGGTGTACAGCACCGACACGAAACCTCGGTTTAAAGTCCCATCAAAAAGACTATTAATTTGATTAGGGTCAGACGGGGGATCGAACCTGCGATCCCTGGATTACCAGTCCAGCGTGTTACCACTGGGCTACAGATCCGTCTGTGATCAAATCGTTGAACTAGATTGTTTGTTTAATATTATATATGATATAGTATGTATAGTTTCTTATATACGTTATCAGCTTGGGGGCTTAGTGATGCTTAGTTTGTATCACACCCCTTTGCACGTGCACATAATTAGTTTCGGACTATTCTGAATTATCCTACAGCAAAGCATTGCATCACACACTTACTTCCACTTATAGTATGATGCGTAATATGCACATGCCCATTCCGGGTTGTGGTAACCGTTTAGTTATCGTCGCTACCGATTGCTCATATGAGCGACGCCTCCTGACGAGATTAGTCATTTTAGATTGTTGGAGGATAGTGCAATGATACAGACAGATATCCATTCCAGAGTCTCCTCTGGTGCTTTTACGTGCACGGTGTAAAGCACCGACACGAGACCTCGGCTTAACGTCCCATCTGAAAGACTATTAATTTTATTAGGGTCAGACGGGGGATCGAACCTGCTATCCCTGGATTACCAGCCCAACATGTTAACAACTGGACTACAGATCCGTCTGTAATTCATACCTTTACACGTTTAAGCTATAAATATTGTAAAATGTTTTATGCCGAATAAAATGTTCGTTTTCGTTTAGTGAAGATATTTAATTGTTCAACTTATTTCGGAAGAATATCGTATAGCAATGCTATTTATACGTGGAAATATGCACTTTTAGGTTCGATCCCCCGTCTGACCCTAATAAAATTAACAGTCTTTCAGATGGGACGTTAAACCGAGGTCTTGTGTCGGTGCTTTACATCGTGCACGTAAAAGAACCAGAGGAGACTCTGGAATGGGTCTCTGTCTATATCACTGCACTATCCTCCAAAATCTAAAATGACTAATATCTTCTGGAGGCGTCGCTCATATGGGCAGCCGGTAGCGACGATAAATAAACGTAAAACACACATTTAGGTTCGCCTCCGTGTGTGAACGAGTAGGTATTTTCAACAATAACGAAAATTGAAATACAATATATGAGCTGCGTTTTGGAATATTTTAGAATTTTTGTATAAATGTGGTGAAAAATACATAACATTATAATGGCGCTGTATGTTTTCTTCGGAATGCTTTAAACCATAGGAACTCCATATTAAATGCGGTGTCTTCTTAATTATGCCAAAACACCAACTAGAACGTATATATTATGACTGTGTACGTATGTATACGTCATGAATAAACTTATGTTCTGTTCTGTTCTGTATATGATAATGGTGGCCTATGTAGATTTCAATAGCGGTGTCTGACGCTCCCATTGAACATTGGCTCCACAATTATCTGACCGCATATCACTTGAAAATGAATTCTTACCGTTGTAAAGAACAGGCACTTGTATTACCACTAATAAACTGTCTAAATCAGCTCGTATATCTTCTAGACAAATCAATTAAGACTAAGATTCCAAACGAGGGTAAATATGACAACAACACTTATGCAAATCTCAAACAGATAAAGATATTTCAATATTGAAATACGCACGTTTGATGTTTATTTTCGTTTTTCAACATACTCCACTTTTCACACTTCTTGTAACAGTATTTGTTGTTCTGGTGTTACTTCAAATAAATAAGAAAAATGTGACCCTTGTACATATCTTAATCAAATACGCACATCGCACCTCTCAAAATTGAATCTTATTAAATTAAGTATATTTAATAAGTTTCAAACAGCACTTGAACTGTCTTTGAGACATGCTTCACTTTTACCCACCCGGAACAATGTTTCGTATATGTACGCCGTGGTCAGTGTATTGTATGTCTGGTTATGTACGCCGTGGTCAGTGTATTGTATGTCTGGTTATGTACGCCATGGTCAGTGTATTGTATGTCTGGTTATGTACGCCATGGTCAGTGTATTGTAAGTCTGGCTATGTACGCCGTGGTCAGTGTATTGTAAGTCTGGCTATGTACGCCGTGGTCAGTGTATTGTATATCTGGTTATGTACCCCGTGGTCAGTGTGTTGATGTCTGGTTATGTACGCCGTGGTCAGTGTATTGTATATCTGATTATGTACGCCGTGGTCAGTGTATTGTAAGTCTGGTTATGTACGCCGTGGTCAGTGTATTGTATATCTGGTTATGTACCCTGTGGTTAGTGTATTGTATGTCTGGCTATGTACGCCGTGGTCAGTGTATTGTAAGTCTGGTTATGAATGCAGTGGTCAGTGTATTGCAAGTATGGTTATGTACGCCGTGATCAGTGCATTGTATATCTGGTTATGTACGCCGTGGTCAGTGTATTGTATATCTGGTTATGTACGCCGTGATCAGTGTATTGTATATCTGATTATGTACGCCGTGGTCAGTGTATTGTATATCTGGTTATGTACGCTGTGGCCACTGGCCAGTGTATTGTAAGTATGGTTATGTACGCCGTGATCAGTGCATTGTAAGTCTGTGGTTTCATATGTACGTCGTGGTCAGTGTATTGTAAGTCTGGTTATGTACGCCGTGGTCAGTGTATTGTAAGTCTGGTTATGTACGCCGTGGTCAGTGTGTTGATGTCTGGTTATGTACGCCGTGGTCAGTGTATTGTAAGTCTGGTTATGTACGCCGTGGTCAGTGTATTGTATGTCTGGTTATGTACGCTGTGGTTATTGTATTATATGTCTGGTTATGTACACTGTGGTCAGTGTATTGTATATCTGGTTATGTACGCCGTGGTCAGTGTATTGTATATCTGGTTATGTACGCCGTGGTCAGTGTATTGTAAGTCTGGCTATGTACGCCGTGGTCAGTGTGTTGATGTATGGTTATGTACGCCGTGGTCAGTGTATTGTAAGTATGGTTATGTACGCCGTGATCAGTGCATTGTAAGTCTGTGTTTCATATGTACGTCGTGGTCAGTGTATTGTAAGTCTGGTTATGTACGCCGTGGTCAGTGTATTGTAAGTCTGGTTATGTACGCCGTGGTCAGTGTATTGTAAGTCTGGTTATTACGCCGTGGTCAGTGTATTGTAAGTTTGGCTATGTACGCTGTGGTCAATTATTGTAAGTCTGGTTATGTACGCCGTGGTCAGTGTATTGTAAGTCTGGTTATGTACGCCGTGGTCAGTGTATTGTAAGTCTGGCTATGTACGCCGTGGTCAGTGTATTGTATGTCTGGTTATGTACGCCGTGGTCAGTGTATTGTAGTCTGGTTATGTACGCCGTGGTCAGTGTATTGTAAGTCTGGTTATGTACGCCGTGGTCAGTGTATTGTAAGTATGGTTATGTACGCCGTGGTCAGTGTATTGTAAGTCTGGTTATGTACGCCGTGGTCAGTGTATTGTAAGTCTGGTTATGTACGCCGTGGTCAGTGTATTGTAAGTTTGGTTATGTACGCCGTGGTCAGTGTATTGTATGTCTGGCTATGTACGCCGTGGTCAGTGTATTGTAAGTCTGGTTATGTACGCAGTGGTCAGTGTATTGTAAGTCTGGTTATGTACGCCGTGATCAGTGCATTGTAAGTCTGTGGTTTCATATGTACGTCGTGGTCAGTGTATTGTAAGTCTGGTTATGTATGCCGTGGTCAGTGTATTGTAAGTCTGGTTATGTACGCCGTGGTCAGTGTATTGTACGTCTGGTTATGTACGCCGTGGTCAGTGTATTGTATGTCTGGTTATGTACGCAATGATCAGTGTATTGTAAGTCTGGTTATGTACGCCATGGTCAGTGTATTGTAAGTCTGGCTATGTACGCCGTGGTCAGTGTATTGTAAGTCTGGTTATGTACGCCGTGGTCAGTGTATTGTATGTCTGGTTATATACGCCATGGTCAGTGTATTGTAAGTATGGCTATGTACGCCGTGGTCAGTGTATTGTAAGTCTGGTTATGTACGCCGTGGTCAGTGTATTGTATATCTGGTTATGTATGCCGTGGTCAGTGTATTGTAAGTCTGGCTATGTACGCCGTGGTCAATGTATTGTAAGTCTGGTTATGTACGCCGTGGTAAGTGTGTTGTAAGTCTTATTATGTACGCCGTGGTCAGTGTATTGTAAGTATGGTTATGTACGCCGTGATCAGTGCATTGTAAGTCTGGTTATGTACGCCGTGGTCAGTGTATTTTAAGTCTTGCTATGTACGACATGGTCAGTGTATTGTAAGTATGGTTATGTACGCTTGGTCAGTGTATTGTAAGTCTGGCTATGTACGCCGTGGTAAGTGTGTTGAAAGTCTTATAATGTACGCCGTGGTCAGTGTATTGTAAGTATGGTTATGTACGCCGTGGTCAGTGTATTGTAAGTCTTGCTATGTACGCCATGGTCAGTGTATTGTAAGTCTGGTTATGTACGCGTGGTCAGTGTATTGTAAGTATGGCTATGTACGCCGTGGTCAGTGTATTGTAAGTCTGGTTATGTACGCCGTGGTAAATGTATTGTATGTCTGGTTATGTACGCCGTGGTCAGTGTATTGTAAGTCTGGTTATGTACGCCGTGGTCAGTGTGTTGATGTCTGGTTATGTACGCCGTGGTCAGTGTATTGTAAGTCTGGTTATTTACGCCGTGGTCAGTGTATTGTATGTCTGGTTATGTACGCCATGGTCAGTGTATTGTAAGTATGATTATGTACGCCATGGTCAGTGTATTGTACGTCTGGTTATGTACGCCATGGTCAGTGTATTGTAAGTCTAGTTATGTACGCCGTAGTCAGTGTATTGTAAGTCTGGTTATGTACGCCGTGGTCAGTGTATTGTATGTCTGGTTATGTACGCCGTGGTCAGTGTATTGTATGTCTGGTTATGTACGCCGTGGTCAGTGTTTTGTATGTCTGGTTATGTACGCCATGGTCAGTGTATTGTATGTCTGGCTATGTACGCTGTGGTCAGTGTATTGTATATCTGGTTATGTACGCTGTGGTCAGTATATTGTATATCTGGTTATGTACGCAGTGGTCAGTATATTGTAAGTATGGTTATGTACGCCGTGATCAGTGCATTGTATATCTGGTTATGTACGCCGTGGTCAGTGTATTGTATATCTGGTTATGTACGCCGTGATCAGTGTATTGTATATCTGGCTATGTACCCCGTTGTCAGTGTGTTGATGTCTGGTTATGTACGCCGTGGTCAGTGTATTGTATGTCTGGTTATGTACTTCGTGGTCAGTGTATTGTATATCTGGCTATGTACCCCGTTGTCAGTGTGTTGATGTCTGGTTATGTACGCCGTGGTCAGTGTATTGTATATCTGGTTATGTACGCCGTGGTCAGTGTATTGTAAGTATTGTTATGTACGCCGTGGTCAGTGTGTTGATGTCTGGTTATGTATGCCGTGGTCAGTGTATTGTAAGTATGGTTATGTACGCCGTGATCAGTGCATTGTAAGTCTGTGGTTTCATATGTACGCCGTGGTCAGTGTATTGTAAGTCTGGTTATGTACGCCGTGGTCAGTGTATTGTAAGTCTGGTTATCTACGCCGTGGTCAGTGTATTGTAAGTTTGGTTATGTATGCTGTGGTCAATGTATTGTAAGTCTGGTTATGTACGCCGTGGTCAGTGTATTGTAAGTCTGGATATGTACGCCGTGGTCAGTGTATTGTAAGTCTGGCTATGTACGCCGTGGTCAGTGTATTGTATGTCTGGTTATGTACGCCGTGGTCAGTGTATTATATGTCTGGTTATGCACGCCGTGGTCAGTGTATTGTAAGTCTGGTTATGTACGCCGTGGTCAGTGTATTGTAAGTATGGTTATGTACGCCGTGGTCAGTGTGTTGTATGTCTTGTTATGTACGCCGTGGGCAGTGTATTGTAAGTCTGGTTATGTACGCCGTGGTCAGTGTATTGTAAGTCTGGTTATGTACGCCGTGGTCAGTGTATTGTATGTCTGATTATGTACGCCGTGGTCAGTGTATTGTATGTCTGGCTATGTACGCCGTGGTCAGTGTATTGTAAGTCTGGTTATGTACGCAGTGGTCAGTGTATTGTAAGTCTGGTTATGTACGCCGTGATCAGTGCATTGTAAGTCTGTGGTTTCATATGTACGTCGTTGTCAGTGTATTGTAAGTCTGGTTATGTACGCTGTGCTCAGTGTATTGTAAGTCTGGTTATGTATGCCGTGGTCAGTGTATTGTACGTCTGGTTATGTACGCCGTGATCAGTGTATTGTATGTCTGGTTATGTACGCCATGATCAGTGTAATGTAAGTCTGGTTATGTACGCCATGGTCAGTGTATTGTAAGTCTGGCTATGTACGCCGTGGTCAGTGTATTGTATGTCTGGTTATATACGCCGTGGTCAGTGTATTGTAAGTATTGTAATGTACGCCGTGGTCAATGTATTGTAAGTCTTGATATGTACGCCATGGTCAGTGTATTGTATGTCTGGTTATGTACGCGTGGTCAGTGTATTGTAAGTCTGGCTATGTACGCCGTGGTCAGTGTATTGTAAGTCTGGTTATGTACGCCGTGGTAAATGTATTGTATGTCTGGTTATGTACGCCGTGGTCAGTGTGTTGTAAGGCTGGTTATGTACGCCGTGGTCAGTGTGTTGTAAGTCTGGTTATGTACGCCGTGGTCAGTGTTTTGATGTCTGGTTATGTACGCCGTGGTCAGTGTATTGTAAGTCTGGTTATGTACGCCGTGGTCAGTGTATTGTAAGTCTGGTTATGTACGCCATGGTCAGTGTATTGTAAGTCTTGTTATGTACGCCGTGGTCAGTGTATTGTAAGTCTGGTTATGTACGCCGTGGTCAGTGTATTGTATGTCTGGTTATGTACGCCGTGGTCAGTGTATTGTATGTCTGGTTATGTACGCCATGGTCAGTGTATTGTAATTCTGGTTATGTACGCCGTGGTCAGTGTTTTGTATGTCTGGTTATGTACGCCATGGTCAGTGTATTGTATGTCTGGTTATGTACGCTGTGGTCAGTGTATTGTATATCTGGTTATGTACGCCGTGGTCAGTGTATTGTAAGTATGGTTATGTACGCCGTGGTCAGTGTATTGTAAGTCTGGTTATGTACGCCGTGGTCAGTGTATTGTATATCTGGTTATGTACGCCGTGGTCAGTGTGTTGATGTCTGGTTATGTACGCCGTGGTCAGTGTATTGTATATCTGGTTATGTACCCTGTGGTTAGTGTATTGTATGTCTGGCTATGTACGCCGTGGTCAGTGTATTGTAAGTCTGGTTATGTACGCCGTGGTCAGTGTATTGTAAGTCTGGTTATGTATGCAGTGGTCAGTGTATTGTAAGTCTGGTTATGTACGCCGTGATCAGTGCATTGTAAGTCTGTGGTTTCATATGTACGTCGTGGTCAGTGTATTGTAAGTCTGGTTATGTACGCCGTGGTCAGTGTATTGTAAGTCTGGTTATGTACGCCGTGGTCAGTGTATTGTAAGTCTGGTTATCTACGCCGTGGTCAGTGTATTGTAAGTCTGGTTATGTACGCTGTCGTCAATGTATTGTATGTCTGGCTATGTACACTGTGGTCAGTGTATTGTATGTCTGGTTATGCACGCCGAAGTCAGTGTATTGTAAGTCTGGTTATGTACGCCGTGGTCAGTGTATTATAAGTATGGTTATGTACGCCGTGGTCAGTGTGTTGTATTTCTTGTTATGTACGCCGTGGGCGGTGTATTGTAAGTCTGGTTATGTACGCCGTGGTCAGTGTATTGTAAGTCTGGTTATGTACGCCGTTGTCAGTGTATTGTAAGTCTGGTTATGTCCGCCGTGATCAGTGCATTGTATGTCTGTGGTTTCATATGTACGTCGTGGTCAGTGTGTTGTAAGTCTGGTTATGTACGCCGTGGTCAGTGTATTGTAAGTCTGGTTATGTACGCCGTGGTCAGTGTATTGTAAGTCTGGTTATCTACGCCGTGGTCAGTGTATTGTAAGTCTGGTTATGTACGCTGTCGTCAATGTATTGTATGTCTGGCTATGTACACTGTGGTCAGTGTATTGTATGTCTGGTTATGCACGCCGAAGTCAGTGTATTGTAAGTCTGGTTATGTACGCCGTGGTCAGTGTATTATAAGTATGGTTATGTACGCCGTGGTCAGTGTGTTGTATTTCTTGTTATGTACGCCGTGGGCGGTGTATTGTAAGTCTGGTTATGTACGCCGTGGTCAGTGTATTGTAAGTCTGGTTATGTACGCCGTTGTCAGTGTATTGTAAGTCTGGTTATGTCCGCCGTGATCAGTGCATTGTAAGTCTGTGGTTTCATATGTACGTCGTGGTCAGTGTATTGTAAGTCTGGCTATGTACGCCGTGGTCAGTGTATTGTAAGTCTGGTTATGTACGCCGTGGTCAGTGTATTGTAAGTCTGGTTATCTACGCCGTGGTCAGTGTATTGTAAGTCTGGTTATGTACGCCGTGGTCAGTGTATTGTAAGTATGGTTATGTACGCCGTGGTCAGTTTATTGTATGTCTGGTTATGTACGCCGTGGTCAGTGTATTGTAAGTCTGGTTATGTATGCCGTGGTCAGTATATTGTAAGTCTGGTTATGTACGCCGTGGTCAGTGTATAGTACGTCTGGTTATGTACGCCGTGATCAGTGTATTGTATGTCTGGTTATGTACGCCATGATCAGTGTATTGTAAGTCTGGTTATGTACGACATGGTCAGTGTATTGTAAGTCTGGCTATGTACGCCGTGGTCAGTGTATATGTAAGTCTGGTTATGTACGCCGTGGTCAGTGTATTGTATGTCTGGTTATATACGCCGTGGTCAGTGTATTGTAAGTCTGGTTATGTACGCCGTGGTCAGTGTATTGTATATCTGGTTATGTATGCCGTGTTCAGTGTATTTTAAATCTGGCTATGTACGCCGTGGTCAGTGTATTGTAAGTATTGTAATGTACGCCGTGGTCAATGTATTGTAAGTCTTGCTATGTACGCCATGGTCAGTGTATTGTAAGTCTGGTTATGTATGCGTGGTCAGTGTATTGTAAGTCTGGCTATGTACGCCGTGGTCAGTGTATTGTAAGTATGGTTATGTACGCCGTGGTAAATGTATTGTATGTCTGGTTATGTACGCCATGGTCAGTGTATTGTAAGTCTGGTTATGTACGCCGTGGTCAGTGTGTTGTAAGTCTGGTTATGTACGCCGTGGTCAGTGTTTTGATGTCTGGTTATGTACGCCGTGGTCAGTGTATTGTAAGTCTGGTTATGTACGCCGTGGTCAGTGTATTGTAAGTATGGTTATGTACGCCATGGTCATGTATTGTACGTCTGGTTATGTACGCCATGGTCAGTGTATTGTAAGTCTTGCTATGTACGCCGTGGTCAGTGTATTGTAAGTCTGGTTATGTACGCCGTGGTCAGTGTATTGTATGTCTGGTTATGTACGCCGAGGTCAGTGTATTGTATGTCTGGTTATGTATGCCATGGTCAGTGTATTGTAATTCTGGTTATGTACGCCATGGTCAGTGTTTTGTATGTCTGGTTATGTACGCCATGGTCAGTGTATTGTATGTCTGGTTATGTACGCTGTGGTCAGTGTATTGTATATCTGGTTATGTACGCCGTGGTCAGTGTATTGTAAGTATGGTTATGTACGCCGTGGTCAGTGTATTGTATGTCTGGTTATGTACGCCGTGGTCAGTGTATTGTATATCTGGTTATGTACGCCGTGGTCAGTGTGTTGATGTCTGGTTATGTACGCCGTGGTCAGTGTATTGTATATCTGGCTATGTACGCCGTGGTCAGTGTATTGTAAGTCTGGTTATGTACGCCGTGGTCAGTGTATTGTAAGTCTGGTTATGTACGCAGTGGTCAGTGTATTGTAAGTCTGGTTATGTACGCCGTGATCAGTGCATTGTAAGTCTGTGGTTTCATATGTACGTCGTGGTCAGTGTATTGTAAGTCTGGTTATGTACGCCGTGGTCAGTGTATTGTAAGTCTGGTTATGTACGCCGTGGTCAGTGTATTGTAAGTCTGGTTATCTACGCCGTGGTCAGTGTATTGTAAGTCTGGTTATGTCCGCTGTGGTCAATGTATTGTATTTCTGGCTATGTACGCCGTGGTCAGTGTATTGTATGTCTGGTTATGCACGCCGAAGTCAGTGTATTGTAAGTCTGGTTATGTACGCCGTGGTCAGTGTATTGTAAGTATGGTTATGTATGCCGTGGTCAGTGTGTTGTATGTCTTGTTATGTACGCCGTGGGCGGTGTATTGTAAGTCTGGTTATGTACGCCGTGGTCAGTGTATTGTAAGTCTGGTTATGTACGCCGTGGTCAGTGTATTGTAAGTCTGGTTATGTATGCCGTGGTCAGTGTATTGTAAGTCTGGTTATGTACGCCGTGGTCAGTGTATTGTAAGTCTGGTTATGTACGCAGTGGTCAGTGTATTGTAAGTCTGGTTATGTACGCCGTGATCATTGCATTGTAAGTCTGTGGTTTCATATGTACGTCGTGGTCAGTGTATTGTAATTCTGGTTGTGTACGCCGTGGTCAGTGTATTGTAAGTCTGGTTATATACTCCGTGGTCAGTGTATTGTAGGTATGGTTATGTACGCCGTGGTCAGTGTATTGTAAGTATGGTTATGTACGCCGTGGTCAGTGTATTGTATGTCTGGTTATGTACGCCGTGGTCAGTGTATTGTAAGTCTGGTTATGTATGCCGTGGTCAGTGTATTGTAAGTCTGGTTATGTACGCCGTGGTCAGTGTGTTGTAAGTCTGGTTATGTACGCCGTGGTCAGTGTATTGTATGTCTGGTTATGTACGCCATGGTCGGTGTATTGTACGTCTGGTTATGAACGCCATGGTCAGTGTATTGTAAGTCTAGTTATGTACGCCGTGGTCAGTGCATTGTAAGACTGGTTATGTACGCCGTGGTCAGTGTATTGTAAGTCTGGTTATGTACGCTGTGGTCAGTGCATGGTATATCTGGTTATGTACGCCGTGGTCAGTGTATTGTAAGTCTGGTTATGTATGCCGTGGTCAGTGTATTGTAAGTATGGTTATGTACGCTGTGGTCAGTATATTGTAAGTGTGGTTATGTACGCCGTGGTCAGTGTATTGTGTGGCTGGTTATGTACGCCGGGGTCAGTGTATTGTAAGTCTGATAGATGTGATTCTAAATATATGCAGACTTATTAGTCAATAAATATGTGTTTCTTGTATAACAACGTCTAATAATAGTAGTGGGTTTAATTGTAGGCATATAAATATGTTGTATATAAATGTGTTGGTTTTGAGAGCCTTGTGGAAGATTGACTTTGTCAAATAAGATTCCTAAAAATGCTACAATGTAAAACATGAATTGTGTTTTTGCACATTTTGAAGCACATTCGATCACTTGACAACAATGTTAATAAGACAAGTCAAACAAATGGATCGAATACCACACGGGACATGTTGAACCATGCATGTACATGCAAATTGAATTTCGCATTGTTGATGGTAAACAGTGCCAAAATAATCGATAAATACATGAATCCGGATAAAGGTTGTAAAGTGGTTTGTTTATTATAGTGTCACCCCTATTGAAAGGGCAAGTCGTTACTGATTTATGAGAAACATATAATGAACACAGTATTTCCTGAATCCTATCCTTGCACACCAGGTGCCTGGCTGGTCGGTTAGCCGTCGACGCACCAACCGGCCATATCAGAATGAAACACTGACATGGTTTGAACCTCCGATCTCACGCTCTGTAGGCGGATGCCTTAACCACCAGGCCACGGAGGCGCAGCTCACGGCTAATACTAAATATATAGGTATATTTCATTAAACAATTAATTCCATAGCACAACATATAATATATGTACAAATCAGAAGGTTCTTCATTTGTTCAAGAATATAATACAGTCAACATCCGCTATGTCAATATCGGTTATGTCGAATTCTTCGGTTATCTCGAAGCCTGATCAACCTCCCGTTTCAGACACTATCATTTTACATATAGCTGACTCCGTTTATATCGAATTTCGTTAAGTCAAGCTTCGGTTATGTCGAAGTATTTTGTTAGGTCCGAAGGAATTCGACATAACGGATGTAGAATGTAGTTGGTTTGCCTGCCGAAACGAAATGTAGGATAAATTAGGGATGCGATTTGAGATCTTTGTTTTGAGTTTATGGTGATATTTCTAGATTAAGTTAGAACACAATGAGAGACATCGGTGAGTTACTGCCCCTGAATACTCCCAAACAGTAGATAGGATTAAGTGTTTTCCTCTGTTTTTATCGTTGTTTCCTTTGCACAACATGCTAACAATTTTATACCACTATCGCTTTATATGATTATTAAATTACTATATCTCAACAGGTCTCCACAGTATAATAGTTACTTATTTGTAAAATAATGTGATCACTTAATTAACACGTTTTAGATAAACTCACATTTATCATACCGCAACATCTGGTTAGAGAACAACAGTAAAAACAAAGGATTCTAACTGAAAGGACCTATTCACATATTAGAATAAATCAGACTTTATCTGCCGAGGGAGGTAATAGAACATTACAGATGTCTCTCATTAGCACACACATTTCCAAACATTTACATTTGTATTTATTTAATATTTACGGAATATAAGATGTAGGCTTAGCCTCTTGTGTCCCATATTTATTTGTTACATTCCAGTGTAGGTCTAATCTAGATTTGAATCAGTCGACCGAGTTTGCATGTATGTTTTACGTTTATTTATCGTCGCTACCGGTTGCCCATATGAGCGCCTGAAGAAATTAGTCATTTTATTTTTGGAGGATAGTGCAATGATACAGACAGATACCCATTCCAGAATCTCCTCTAGTTCCTTTACGTGCACGGTGTACAGCACCGACATGCTACCTAGGTTTAAAGTCCCGTCTGAAAGACTGTTAATTTTATTAGGGTCAGACGGGGGATCGAACCTGCGATCCCTGGATTACCAGTCGAGCGTGTTACCTCTGGACAACAGATCTGTCCAGTTTGCAGAAATTATCCTCTCTGGTAGGTCATTCCAGGAATTCACGATTCTAATGCTGACATAGTTGTTCACAGCTTACAAACGTGAGACATCCTTTGCTCTCGTGGTATCGTTCGAAATATCTCATGAAACTCATGAAGCATCACGCATCATCCTATGCCTATTCTTGTATCCGATATTGTTAATATAAACTACATATATTTTATTAATGCGAAACAAATTACGACGGAAGCAAACATTTGCACCTCTAATGTTCACGCCTCAGTCTAAAACACACAGAGAAGTGTGATGGTGTTTACACAGCCAGTTTGAAGAAAGGTAAATCATTTCTAGTTGTAACCAATTATTGTTATATTTCCGCCAAAAGGTTCATCTCACGAGGCCGACTATTTGTATACCTGGAAACGGAATTTAATTATTTCTCTTCTAAATTATTTATTAGAATTGTACATAAAGACGCGCGGGCCGTTGTCTAATGTTGTGGACCAAACCATGTGTGCATGACATATGTATTATTGATTTGCAATAACATATGATTACATAAACACATAAAGACGTCATTTTCGCATATTTTTAGAATCAAAGTGCAAAGAGTTAATATCATTATTGGAAGTCATGATAGTGCAGTGGGTGCGCGTTCGCTTCAGATGCGAAAGGTCCGGAGTTCGAACCACGCTGGAGCCACGATTGTGCCCTTGGGCAAGGCATTTAAATTCCGCGTTGCCTCTTCTCTATCCCTCGTGGCGATGGATTCCATCAGGAATGAGGTCTCGAGAGTGATCAATATAAGTTGAAATAACTTGTTTCGCAATCGAGCTAAAATAAATGTGTATAAACTAATATCATTTCAATTCTCCGACTGGTGTGCGATCCAGCTTGGTACCCGACATTCTTGGTTCAAATTAAGCAGATCCTTTGTTTATAAGGCAGCTACAATGTGTAACAACGACCAACTACGACAGGTAACGTGTGTGTTTTACGTTTATTTATCGTCGCTACCGGTTGCTCATATGAGCGACGCCTCCTGAAGAGATTAGTCATTTTAGAATGTTGGAGGATAGTGAAATGATACAGTCAGAGACCCATTCCAGAGTCTCCTCTGGTTCTTTTACGTGCACGGTGTAAAGCATCGACACGAGACCTCGGTTTAAAGTACCATCTGAAATACTGTTAATTTTATTAGGGTCAGACGGGGGATCGAACCGACAGGTAACGTCTAAGAATCAGACGCAAGTTGTTCACAACGTCACTCCAATGTTATAGCCAATCAGGCCGTTGCATTCTTTCACGCGCTCGAACTATATATCGCACTCTCTTTTTTCAAAATATTTCCCGTAATTTCCAACAAGATGGCAGTCTATTATTATTTTATTATTATTATACCATTCTTATTGAGCGCCCGTATCATATAAAGATTACACGTTCAATAGCACTTTACATAAACATATAACATAACACACATATAACAATAAAAATCAAAATATTACAAAATATTACAAAATATAGAATGCAGGATAATGCATGTGATAAAAGTACGGAAAAAATTATATAATTTCGATTGATACATGTTTTAAATAGTACACTTAAACTGATGAGGAACCTACTTAAAATATGGATTGTACATTAGATACACAAAATAAGAAATTATAGATTAAAACTACAACATATAAACCATATGATACAAACTTTAAGAAATGGAAGGATAATTGAAATTAAAGACATCACCCTAAATAAATTCGTTTATACAAATTTATTTTAGCTCGATTGCGAAACAAGTTATTTCAACTTATATAAATCACTCTCGAGACCTCATTCCTGATGGAATCCATCGCCACGAGGGAGAGAGAAGAGGCAACGTGGAATTTAAATGCCTTGCCTAAGGGCACAATCGTAACGGCTCCAGTGGGGCTCGAACTCCGGACCTTTCGCACCTGAAGCGAACGCGCATCCACTGCGCTATCACGACTTCCACATAAAATAAAATTCGTTATAAATTCGTTTACAATACTATCATGAGTGTAAAGTACAAACAATAATTATAATATAATTTTAAAGTTACACGATATATTAAGTTTATACGTTATTTATTTTACAACGATTGCGAAACAAGCTTTAACAAATTTTTTATAATATATTAATCACTCTCATTGTCGCGGATGAAAGCGTATATGTGGTCATTCGTGTGTGTGGGGGGCGGGGGACCGTAGTACCCGGAGAAAACTCACCTTTCCGATCTGGCGACCACCATATCATCTCACATACTTCCCGGTCCGAGGATCGAACCCGGGTTCCATTTGTTAGAACCAACGCGCTAACCATTGCGCTAATCGGACAGCCATATATTCGATATATTGACTATTGAATATGCTGGTACCCTGTTTTAATATTTCGTGTGTCATCTTGTCTATGATTCTAGCATAATAAGTCTGATCCGTTGTCTTTCTGTCGAATCCTATTTTTTGGACATTGAATGCAATTTATTTTCGTCCAAAATCATTTTCCATTGTTCTATACCCATTCCATCAGAAGTATGTCAGCCTCACTGTGATATACATGATCAGTTTGTACCTGCTATATACATGTATATGTCCGTCTGTACGTTCGACTTTCCGCACCCATAAAATGCTACTTACTTGGCTATATGAACATTAGGCTTACTGTCTGGTGGTCTAGGGTTTGGGTTTATGTGGCTATCAATTCCGTTTATGTGGCTATAGAGATCCAATGAATAACCACTTAATATACTATTTTGGTACGTCCGTCTGTCCGTTGGTATGTCAGTTCGATTGTCGGTATGTCCGTTCAGCTGCCATATGTCCATGCTGTACGGAAGTGAATGGGTATATACAATATATATACAGATCAGTTGCAATGATAAGCGTTTATGTCATTAGTTCCGTCCTTAAATTGTACCTTAGTTAGAAGAAATGAATGCAAATATATGTATGATATATAGAGGATATTTGTTTGTTTTGAGTTAATATGAGCTATATTCACTTAAAACAAACACATTTTCTTTTTATTGTATGCTAATTGGTGAAAAACAAACACAAAATGAAGAAATTAAAATAGCTGGCCGCCGTGTTTTTGCGCGGATGAATACATTGACGACTATACGTCGTGAGTCGATACACAAATCTGCCACCATCTTGAATTTAAAGTTGAATCGAGGAAAAATACATGAAAACATTTATTGGATTTATTGTTACAATTTGCAGTAACAAAATTCGAGACATTGTCAGTTGTATTTCGCTTTTGATTTGTTTCATAACAAAAACAATAAAACAGGTAAATAGTGTCATTGAAGCCTGGTAAACGGTGACATTTAGTCTAAGCATTTAAATGGAGAGTAATAGTGCAAGAATAGTGTATTTGGAAGGGAGATAATAAAAATGTAGTCCGGCAAAATACAGTGAGCGATATGCAGTGAGTGATATGGATTATATCTCACTGATAGAACACTGTATTTCATCAATTAGCATAAAATAAAACGAGTTTCGCTATTAAACTTCACTTGCGGATGTCTATGTGCAGGAGGCTGCTACCTCCTTCCTACCTGAATGCACCGTGTATTCCTTATCTGTGACAAATTTTCTATTTATCTTAGACTGAAAAGTGTTTTCATGATAGAAAACGATGCTAGCATGCGCTAAGTGGTACTATAGCGTCGCGCTTAGACGACGTCGTCACTGACGTCTTTAGTTCAAAAATGATCACGTGGCAATATATAAAACTGCAGTGCCAGCATTGCGTTATTCTACTGCTTTCAACCAGTCGAATAAGTAGAGGTTATTACGTGGCTTGTTTCATATTAGCATAGGTATCAGGTACCCGGGCTGATACGAAACTAGCCACTTAATAATGTCTTTACTACTTTGATATGAAGTTGAACATTTAATAATCGAAGTCATGCTCTTCCTTATCCATTTATCAGGAATAAATCACACTTATTGAATTATATACACGAATGAAATGTTACCATGAAACTACACTCTGTTATCTGTTATCTGTCAAATGTGACACGCTGTGATGTTACGGGAAGTAAGCAAACCAGCACCGATTGCGCATGCGTTATTTTCTCAGGAACTAGTTATGATATGTTTTTTTTTGGTTTGATACGGGCAAGTGACCGCATTAAACCAGCAAGTGAAATTTCTGACTGGAAAACACATCGTATCAAGATGGATGATAGGCAGTATTCTGGTAGGCAAATAACGGCAAAAATAGGCTAAACTGCATATCTAACTAATAAGACATGTTTGTATTTCACAGATAAATTTCTATATCTCATTAGAATGCGTAAAATAAATTGATTTATGTTTCCTTAAAGCGGAGAAAATCAAAGTTTTGTATTCATTTCTATGCACTCATTATGTTAAAGATGTCTTATGTTAATACTATAATGAATATAATAATTTGGCGACAGTCGAAATGAAAAACATAGAGCAACGATATTGGATACATGGTTTTATAACGAAATAGATTACTACTGCCAGCGAGACGAGTCGCCGCGAATACATGGAATGGGATTCAGATTTCAAAGAACAACATTGTCGCCTTTTTGTCAAGATGTAAATGCATTTTATTTGTAAATTTGCATTTTCAATTTAATATATGATATCTGTAGACCGTACAGATATAATTTGTTCTATGTTGCCGAAATACAAAATCGGTGGGATTTATTAAACGGGTCTCTGCAAATAACGTTATGTCACTCGATTTTATTTAAATGCTAACATTGAATATAATTATAGTATACGTTGCAAAGTGCGTTCGTTACCTACTACATGATATACGCTGTCAGTAAATACATTACGGGGCGACTCCGAATGTACTGACCGCGTAAACTACTAGATGACAACAATACAGTGAAAATACGTTTCGTTCCGAGATAGTTCGGCCGGAAGAGGCTACGAACAGAACAGATAACCCGTGTTAGGTCACTTACGAACTGTGTATCTCACCGACAATACTTCCAGGAAGGAATCACACTATTAACAGTACACAACATCATCATTACTTAAATAATTACAACATGGTACAAGAATACATCGGCAACCGTATCTGAAAGAAACAGCGTAATAGAGGAGAAGTCGGATATGCTTAGACGAATATACAAACATAATAATGGTTCAATAGTTATCTATTGCTTTGCTACATATTCTGGACTACTACTGAAATACTGTACATTGTTGTCTAATACCAATTAGCTGTACTGTGTGAGTTCTTCATAAAATTGATGTCGGTAAGACATATGCATTAATGGCCTAATACGGGTATTTCAGACACGGTTGGGTACCCGGATTTGAACCACCAATCTTCCACAATCCAGCTGGATAGCTATATTACGGTGAACCAAACACATACAAATATTGTCTCTGGATCGACAACAACATGATAGTCTGCGCTTCTGGCCAATGCTCTATAAATAATCGAACAATGGTGGAAGGCTGAAGAGGCGTTGTCGGTGCTGAATCCTCTCTCCCTCTCTTTGCTGCATATTATGTGTACCGTCTCCTTGGCCTAGTGGGTAAGGCGTCCGCCTACGGAGCGGGACGTCGACGGTTCGAACCTAGTCAAGGGTTCGTTCTCATATGGCCGGTTTGTGAGCCATCAGCTAGTTAAATAATGGTTACCGATTCCATACCGGCCAGGCGCCTGGCCTACAATGATAGGAATCGGGAGGTACTGATGTTCATAAAAACGGTATCTCATAAGTCAGTAATGGCTGGCCCTTTAAATAGGAGTGACACTATAATAAACAAACACTTAAAAGACTGTGCATTTTAGTGCTACTTGCATATTATAATAATGTGGACAACTGTGTAACTATGTCCCTTGAATTGACATCGCAGAATGGACAACGGTGTATGTATCTTGAATTGACATCGAAGATTGGACAACGGTGTATGTACTTTGAATTGACATCGCAGAATGGACAACGGTGTATGTATCTTGAATTGACATCGCAGAATGGACAACGGTGTATGTATCTTGAATTGACATCGCAGAATGGACAACGGTGTATGTATCTTGAATTGACATTGCAGAATGGACAACGGTGTATGTATCTTGAATTGATGAATTGACATCGCTGAATGGACAACGGTGTATGTATCTTGAATTGATGAATTGACATCGCTGAATGGACAACGGTGTATGTATCTTGAATTGATGAATTGACATCGCAGAATGGACAACGGTGTATGTATCTTGAATTGACATCGCAGAATGGACAACGGTGTATGTATCTTGAATTGACATCGCTGAATGGACAACGGTGTATGTATCTTAAATTGACATCGCATAAACTATTGCTCAAATGGTGCTTGTTTGATGAGTATATTGTTGAAAGCAAGAAATTTTGAACAACAGTTTGCCTTTTGTTTGGATATTAGTATGACCACTGAAAGGACATGTGAATCATTTTATTTCTGTAAATGGTTTGCAATGCAATATAGGGAACAACAGTGTGTGTGTTTTACGTTTATTTATCGTCGCTACCGGTTGCCCATATGAGCGGCGCCTCCTGAAGAGATTAATCAGTTTATATTTTGGAGGATAGTGCATGATACAGACATCCCATTCCAGCGTCTCCTCTGGTTCTTTTACGTGCACGGTGTAAAGCACCGACACGAGACCTCGGTTTAACGTCCCATCTGAAAGACTGTTAATTTTTATTAGGGTCAGATGGGGGATCGAACCTGCGATTCCTGGATTACCAGTCCAGCTTGTTACCACTGGACTACAGATCAGTCTGCAACATTGTGGTGACACTGCTCACATTTATATGTGATCATTTTCTTACATTTTCTAAAACAAAGAAATGGATCACGTTATTCACTAATCTGGCATTAATACGTATATGTGCCAAAACCTGCTTTAATATTTTACAGCGTCGTAGTTCCTATCTATGTAAATAATGTGTACATTATTTTATTCGTGGACACTTTTTTAATGTGAGTGAACTATCGCTGCTAATCCACCCATCCCTGATCTGATCAAAAGTCGTTCTGATTTCTTAACACATATTCTAATTTACGCGATAGTGCTATTTTTCTCTGTCAGAATATTGTTTTAGTGTTATGATTGGCGACCTTTACATATATTTTAGAAAGTAAAACATGTTTCACGTATTGTTTTATGCTATTGTCTCTTATAATTCTCATTTGTAGAATGGCTATGTGCAATGTATGTGTGCATATATGAGACAGAAATAAAGATATAATATATTTATAATTACGCACATGTGCTGTGTGCAATTCATGTGTACGAGCAATTTGCAATGCTAAATCAAGAGAGAAAATCAACGTATAAGACTACACAGTGTAAATACAACTTGATATAAGTGGTACAACGTTTGTAGACTCGACAAAGGTAGTTTTTATGTCTTTCATACAATACGCTGCTATTAATAATTAAGCTTTAAATTACCCTCGCCCCCCTGGTTAGTCGGGGCGACGCATCCAGAAGTATATTAGCTATTTTTGGAGGATAGTGCAAGATACAGAGGACGCCCACTGTTAATGTGTTCTCTTAATTATTATTTCATTCAAACGGAAGTCTTCCAAATTTAATATTCTAAATTAATATTCGTTGTACATCCGTCATCTAATCAAAAGCATACGTGCATCATTTCTCTTCATTGAATACGTTATGAGTGTTGTCATATCTATATTATCTACATATGTTATTTGATGCATAAATCGTATCCAAATGGCCTAATTTGAATCATATTAATATGTTCTCGTATATGCAAGTTTTGTAATATAAATGTCATTGAGTCCGAATATCATTTTGTTGTTATACTCTTCCGAGATAGTCTAACATTCTGTAGTCAATATATATATATATCATGGCCTACAATAAATAAGTTTAATGTCATGGCTTCTAGTCAGAATTTATTTTTATTTAATATATCAAAAATGTGCTAATGAAACATTAAAAATTCGCACAAATACCTTAGAACAGATGATTGATTTGAAATTAGTTTCATGTAATGTGATGTTGAATGTAAATAATCTGTTTTTTCCATTTAGCACAATGGTTAGCGCGCTCGCTTCTCACCTATGCAACCCGGGTTCGATCCTCGGACCGGGAAGTATGTGAAATGGTACGGTGGTCGGACAGGTGGGTTTTCTCCGGGTACTCCGGTTTCCTCCCACACGAATGACCACATTTACGCCTTCATCCGCGCCAACGAAAGGGATTAATATAAGTTGTTAAAACTTGCTTCGCAATCGTTGTAAAAATGAATACAGTTTAAACTAAACTGCCATTTGTTAATGGCCATAGGCAAATTGCATATTGCTGATTATGCCAATAAGCTTGACACTTGATGGTGTGTTAGAGGGGAACCAGTCGATACAATTCAGCTCATGTCATATCCAGTCCAACATTCACAAGATGAATGTTTCTTTTTTCGCATATGACGCATGCAATCATATCTAAATTACTTAATTTGAATCATATTAATATGTTCTCGTATATGCAAGTTTTGTAATATAAATGTCATTGAGTCCGAATATCATTTTGTTGTTATACTGTTCCGAGATATTCTAACATTCGTAGAAATTAATATACAGTGAAATTAATTTCGGTGCTAATTATTGTTATTGTTTCTTTATGTTAGATTTGCCAGCTTTGGGGAGGGCCATAACTAATGTTGTTAAAACTGTGTGGCCCAGCACATTTGCTTCAACATATAATGCAAACTTGTTTATAAACTATGACATACATATTATATGATGCATACTTATGCCAGTTTGTTCATTTTGTTTTTCATTATACAGTCTACATTCGCTATGCCAAAGTCAATTATGTCGAATTATCCGGTGATCTAGAAGTCGGATCAAAGTCCCGTTTCAAACACTATCATTTTACATATAACTGGCTCTGCTTATATCGAATTTCGTTAAGTCAAAAACTTCGGTTATGTCGAAGTATTTTGTTCGCTCCGACGGAATTCAACATAACGGACTGTATGTTGAATATTTAGAATGCAATATAATGTTATATGAAATAGGTACTATTAACGGGGAAGTCAAATTCAATTACAGAACTATACATTATAGAAGGAATAGGATACTACATCCTCGCGACACCGCGAGGGGATTGACACCCAGGGACTATTGAGAGGATATGTCTTCGTTTCAGTATATAATCCACTTATGTATGAACATTACATTTCTATGTTCATAAATGGATTGTTATTCGATCTGAACAGTTATTTTATGACACAACACGATGCAACCGTGCACTAAATGGCACTAGAACGTGGGAGGAAATCGAAGTACCCGGGGGAAACCCACCTGTCCGATCTGGCGACCACTGTACCATCTCATATATATGTAATTGGACATGTCAACTCTGAATTAGACCTTTAATGTTTAGCAAACCTCTTGATGTCACCGTTGTGTTCCTTGTGGATTCTGTTTCTTTTAAATATTCAACAACATATTTTAACAATTTTATTATATCTACAGATTGTTAACAACTCCGAATATTCCAGGAGAAGAGCCTCACTGCAATTAGATTGTTTCGCAAACCGTATGATTTTAAAAATACTTCTAAACTATGGACGAGGCTCTGTGATACGGCTCAAACATGTCCAGTCACTTCTAATAACATGTGCGTCCCGATTCATTATTGTAAAACTGAGTAGTTTGGCGTATATTGTAGTTTGAGACAACGGCTGGAGGTTATAAAACTTTTCTCCAATCTCAAACTCAGTATCAACCAATCAAAGTTCTTAAGTTCGATTTTGTTTTCATGTTGAGTTCAAGTTTGAGATCTGAAAAAAGTTTTATAACCTCGGGGCAAGGATGTATGTTATCCCAACTACTGTATAACTCATATAGAAAGTATCTTGTTTTGTACCATGCATCGTTGAATGTTGGATTTTCCATCGATCACGAAATTGTGTGAATTCTACTGTATGCTTATATCATTGATCTACTGGCAGAAACTTACGAGTGTTGTGGTTTAAATGATACGTCAATTGCAATTAGTAACGTTCTGCATTTTCAACGAGAATGTATTTACTTGCTGATACTAGATTTACCTGTAGAGATAAAGCACTGACTATTGATGATCGTTACATTTATCATGGAGTTTGGCTTTCAAGGACAAACTTCTATGCAAACGTAACTGCTAAAGCGTTGCTAAAAGTGCAAGAAATACTATTAGCTGAATGTAAATTAACCGGGCATGTCGCATTTGGTGGCTTTACCAAATTGTCTGAATGAGTTGTCCGGCCAGTTATAGCATACAGCGTAGCAGTTTGGGGTCATATAGCGTGTTCATGTATAAACGATGTCCATATCCGGGCCATGTTCGAAATGCCCCTATAACCTGATTTGACCATCACCAAGTAGCTGGCAATTGACCTCCTTATCAATGTTGTAGGCTCGCTTAGCTATAGTAATAATCACTGATTCCAGGTTGAGTAAACGGATTTCCTCAATAAATAGCACAACTGGGCCATCTGGATATGGTTGGAAAAAACAAAATATTACACCTTTAAAACAAGTTCTATTAATCACTCACGAGACCTCATTCCTGATGAAATCCATCGCCACGAGGAGAAAGAAGAGGCAACGTGGAATTTAAATACCTTGCCTAAGGGCACAATCGTAACGGCTCCATTTGGACTAGAACTCAGTGAATTTCGCACCTGAAGTGAACGCGCTACAACTGCGCTATCACGAATGCCACTGTACATCGTTACTACCTCATTAACATACGGTCTGGGGCCACAGTGACCAATATGCTGGCTAGCAACGGCAATGGGGCCGCGGAATTATCTTCAGCCAACTACGCGATTAGTATCCAGACAGGGCAATGACGTTGGAGTGTTTTAGAAATACACATTGCAAGTGTCGACAACTACCATATCCATTAATCGCGGTATAAGAGTTCCCATCGTGGTATGAACTACATTGGGCGTGTTTATCGAACAACCTACCGACATGTTTATTAGAAACAAGTTCCATGCATGAA
Source organism: Archivesica marissinica (assembly GCA_014843695.1). Taxonomy (NCBI): domain Eukaryota; kingdom Metazoa; phylum Mollusca; class Bivalvia; order Venerida; family Vesicomyidae; genus Archivesica; species Archivesica marissinica. The sequence continues at coordinate 68,804,428 of CM026391.1, forward strand.
TGAAACACTGAAGGGAAAATACCTTCACACCACTTGGATCAGGCTGGCTAGAAACTGTTGATGGACAGGCAGGTGGTAAACAGTTTGTCTACAACTGTGAAGAGGTGGACAGTATTGCAATCAAAAATGATCAATAAACGGAAGCTAAATGATAGCAACGAGAAATCAATGATCGAATGTCAATGATCGAATGTCAATACTCGAAGGTCAATAGTCGAAGGTCAATAGTTGAAGGTCAGCAAGAAACTGTTGGAGAGGTCAATGTTACACCACGAGCAACATAAGTCTCAAATAACTCATAGTCAAGATGTCACCAGGGTCAAATGTCACATTAAAATGTCACAGCACACGCGAGCAATACAGCAACTTTATTATTTATTATTTATGTTTATTTAACGTCGCCATCAGTTGCCCATTTGAGCGATGGGCAGTTTACCTAACAACACCTTTCATGGGCAGGCTCCAGCGGTTAACCAGTACTTGGTGCACCAACCTCCATAGGAAAACTGCCAGCGTGTTCATATACATGTGCAACCTGCAAAACTCCTTAGCCTGGGCTGAGCACACGGTACACCCTACCTACATTAATATTAAAACAGACTAATGAATTGATGGGCCTTTAAACCAATGTCTCGTGTCGGTGCTGTACACCGTGTACGTAAATAACCACAGAGGAGACTCTGGAATGGGTCTATGTCTGTATCATTGCACTATACTCCAAAAATCTAAAATGACTAATCTCTTCAGGAGACGTCGCTCATATGAGCAATCGGTAGCGACGATAAATAAACGTAAAACGCACAGAATTGATACTTTCATGAACTGCTCTATGTTCTGCATACTCTATAATTATACGATACAAACTATGTGCATTATAACATCACCCACCTGGGATATAGAAATCAACATATACAGCAGCAAACATATGTTTTATTCAAATTCTAAATGAATAAATTTAAGGTAGAAACATAATGTCGTTCTAATTATACTATTAACCTGTAAATGGGATTTGATAAACCTGTTAACAATAAACATGTGTAAATATCGAGATAAGATGAGAAAACATGTTAGGATAAGATCTGTTGTAGAATCTATTACCAATTCAATTATAAGATGAAGCGAATGCGATCCATCATCCGTCCCGGATAGTTCTCCTCATCTGCAATAGAAATGTAACCCGAGATTGACTGTCATTAAAGGTATATTAAATTCAGTTGATTCTATACTTATATGTAGGTGAATTTGTTGTATCGATGTGTACGTGTTGCGACACACTTGGTTTATAGATTGGTAAGACAATTGGAATTAGTGCCAAAGCAAGCGTCCCTAGTCTGGGGCCATATATTATAGCAAAGTCTAGCACAAATCTGTTGTTGTTTGACCGAGTTGTTTTTGATATGTCCAACATGAGCCTAAGTCTGTTATCTATAGTTTACCTCATTAAGTGTGCTTATTTTATGCCCCTCCCCCGTTGCGTCGTAGTTAAAACGTCCGCATACGGAGCTGGGGGTCGATGGTTCGAACCTCGTCAGTGGTTCATTCTGATGTGGCCAGTTGGTGAGCCGCCAGGCGCCTGACCTTCAAAGATAGGATTCGGGAAGTACTGGTGTCCATAAGAGGTGTTTCATAAGTCAGAAATGACTGGCCCTTTCAATATGGGTGACACTATAATAAACAAAAACTTTGCTTCAGTATAGGTTTTGCACTGTCCGTGTGTCCGTTCGTCCGGGCCGTAACTTCTTCGGCTATTTCAGCGGCATTCATCACATACTGTAATATTTCTTGCTTGGATCATTTATCGCAGCAACGATCCAACTTTATGCAGTGAATGACAACCCGATTTGGGCATTGCTTAAGACACTCGCGGTCTCCCATGTAGAACCGCTGGCCTACTGCAAGCAAGCTGGCTTGTTTATCGACCAGCAAGCACAAACAGGAATAAAAGGCAAGCGATCTATACTGTATGCCGTCTGTACTATACACAGCGAGTTATGCTTCACCACAGAAACAAAAGCTACCCAACCTATATGGCCCAAAAACAAAGATATATATACATTTAGACTAATGACACCGTTAAACAGAAACAAATGTTCATAAATTCGCACACAAACTACTTCGTATTAAAACCAGTATCACCGAAGCGTGATATCTGTTAATTACCAAAATAATAAATATCACTCGGAAACATAAAAATTGGAAACGGATGTATGCGCACATGGGTGCCATCAGCGTAACACGTCGTGTAAATTGCGCGTGAATGCTTCTGGGTACAAAGGTATTAATTTCTATCATTTTTGATTTGATGTTATGCATTTGTACCTAAACCGGGAAACACAAGTGTAATGATACTGTGAAGGAAGGTATTAGTAAATGACATAAGATACGTTACTTTCTTGTCAGAATGTATATTAAAAGTAACCGAGAAAACGAAGAAAGCGCACTTAGAAGGTTTTGATTACAAGTATGGTTAGAGTAACACCTTACATACAATATATATATATATATATCTATATGTTGTTGTGTTGTCGTAGTTGTTGTTGTTGTTGTCGTTGTTGTTGTTGTCGTTGTTGTTGTTGTTGTTGTTGTTGTTGTTGTTGTTGTTGTTGTGGTGGTGGTGGTGGTGGTGGTGGTGGTGGTGGTGGTGGTGGTGGTGGTGGTGGTGGTGGTGGTGGTGGTGGTGGTGGTGGTGGTGGTGGTGGTTGTGGTGGTGGTGGCGGGTGGCGGTTGGCGGTGGTGGCGGCGGCGGCGGTGGTGGAACCAAATCATTCAAATCTGCAGAAATCACATCCGCGGTATGATACGTAAATATTATATATGAGATGCTGTACAAAAACATTCAAATTTGCTACAATGACATATGAGGTATGGAGCCCAAACACTCACACCTGCTAAAATCGCATATGCGGTATGGAATCAAAACCGTCACACTTGCTAAAATCATATATGAGGTATGGAATCAAAGCATTCACATCTGCTAAACTCGCATATGAGGTATGGAATCAAAACCTTCACACCTGCTAAAATCACATATGAGGTATGGAATCAAAACATTCACACCTGCTAAAATCACATAATATTTATGAGGTATGGATTCAAAACATTCACATCTGCTAAAATCGCATATGTACACAACACTATATTACCTTAACCCATATAACAACTCAACGACATTTTTGCAAGTTCTAGGTCTAGAATTTTAAAACAAAACAACATTCTTTATCAAATTTATGAAACGTGAAACTCTTGAAGTTGAAGTCGCGATAGCGCAGTGGGGCGCGTTGGCTTCTGGTGCGAAATGCAAGGAGTTCGAGCCCCACTGAAGCCGTTACTGTTGTGTCCTTATGCAAGGCATTTAAATTCCTCTCTCCCTCGTGGCGATGGATTCCATCAGGAATGAGATCTCGAGAGTGAATAATATATATGTTGTAAGAACTTGTTTCGTAATCGAGCTAAGATAAATGTGTATAAAATTAAACGTCAAACTAGTGTGATATAACACACCATAGCTATAAGGAAACAATGAGAGACATCGGTCAGTTACTGCCCCTGAATACTCTCTAAAATATGTAGATCCTCTTAAGTGATTTCCTTTGTTTTTATCGTTGTCTCCTTTGCACGATATGCTATCAATATTCATCCATTTCTTATAGTATTATTATGAAATTGCCATATCTCGGCAGTTATTCTACAGTATATTTATCTGTACACATCTGTTATCAATTAATCAACCCGATTTTGATAAAAAATCACATTTATTTTTCATACCGCAACATCTAGTAAGGGAACAAACAGTAAAACCAAAGGAGTCCAACTGAAAAGGACCGCTATACATTTCGGGATAAATCAGACATTATCGGCAAATGAAGGTAATAGAAACGCGCGAGGTCGTTCATATGTAATTAATATACACTAACTTAATAGTTTTGACATTAATGATAACTGACACTAATACGATATGCCGTATGTGTTTCAGACCACATACGTACAGTAGATGTATTTTCGTAATTACGAGAAATTTCTCGACGCCGAACTATATTCTTACAATAGAATAACTGTACAAACAGACATATATCGAATTAACTTGTATTATACCGCCACCGTGAAAACAAAACGAGTTTGGTGCATCGCTTTAAATAAGTGCTTAATAGAAACGACGTGCAAATATGATGTAACGATGCATGTATTAGATTTAAAGCGAATTGATTCAATTTCCACTTTTAATCACGAACAGAGATTGCAATGAAATGGAAATGCAGAAACCAGACATATATTATACAGATTGTATCCGTTATTGAAGAGTGTGATTTGGTTGTGGATGAATCTGAGCTTAGATTGTATTCAGTATTGAAGACTGGTGATTTGGTTGTGGATGAATCTGAGCTCAGATGGTATTCAGTATTGAAGAGTGTGATTTGGTTGTGGGTGAATCTTTGCTCAGATGGTATTCAGTATTGAAGACTGGTGATTTGGTTGTGACTGAATCTGAGCTCAGATGGTATTCAGTATTGAAGAGTGTGATTTGGTTGTGGGTGAATCTTTGCTCAGGTTGTATTCAGTATTGAAGAATGGTGATTTGGTTATAGGAGAATCTGAGCGAAGATTGTATTCAGTATTGAAGAATGGTGATTTGGTTATAGGAGAATCTGAGCGAAGATTGTATTCAGTATTGAAGAATGGTGATTTGGTTGTGGATGAATCTGAGCTCAGGTTGTATTCAGTATTGAAGAATGGTGATTTGGTTGTGGATGAATCTGAGCTCAGGTTGTATTCAGTATTGAAGAATGGTGATTTGGTTGTGGATGAATCTGAGCTCAGGTTGTATTCAGTAGTGAAGACTGGTGATTTGGTTGTAGGTGTATCTGAGCTCAGATGGTATTCAGTATTGAAGAGTGTGATTTGGTTGTGGGTGAATCTTTGCTCAGGTTGTATTCAGTATTGAAGAATGGTGATTTGGTTGTGGATGAATCTGAGCTCAGGTTGTATTCAGTATTGAAAACTGGTGATTTGGTTATAGATGAACCTGTGCTCAGATGGTATACAGTATTGAAGAATGGCGATTTGGTTGTGTGTGAATCTGAGCTCAGATGGTATACAGTATTGAAGACTGGTGATTTGGTTATAGATGTATCTGTGCTCAGATAGTATACAGTATTGAAGAATGGTGATTTGGTTGTAGGTGAATCTGTGCTCAGATTGTATTCAGTATTGAAGACTGGTGATTTGGTTGTAGGTGTATCTGAGCTCAGATAGTATTCAGTTTGACGATGGATAAGGCATGATCGTTATAACAGCTCTACTATTGTCGAATGATAACTTGATATTTGTAAACATATGCATTCGACCATATTATTTACCTCGGTAGGTAAGTTTATATAGCCCAGTTGTCAGGACATATACGATTAAAAGTTCTACATAACTTGACATGATAAATAAAACGACCCACCTAAGGTATCTTACGTGGACTTGTCTAATATTATCCCGCGTGTTTCTCTATCTTTCCAGGACAGTACGTACTATGCAATGTTTGTTTGTTATTACCACCATGTAAAGAATTACCATGCACGTGTAAACATTCTAAGTTATAATAACACCAATTTATTTAAATTCCATTGCAACACAAGTTCTTGCACTATTAGATTAAACGCTCTAGAGACCTCGTTCTTGTTGGAATCCATCGCCTTGAAGGAGAGAGAAGGGGCAGTGTGGATTTAAGAGTCTAGCCTAAGGACACAATCACCGTGGTTATGGCGGGGCTCAAACTCACACTATATCGGTTGCAAGGCCGTGACAGAATCCACTACATCACGGAGACTCTACAGACTACATATCGACTTATAAACTTATCATTGCACGTTTAAATAGTGTAGTATTTAAATAAATGCACTATTTGCCGTTGTACCCCTACATACTAATCTGTAGTCTAGTGGTAACACACTGGATTGGTAATCCAGGGATCACAGGTTCGATCATCCCCCGTCTGATCCTAATAAAATTAATAGTCTTTCAGATGGGACTTTAAACCGATGTCTCGTGTCGATGCTGTCCACCGTGCACGTAAAAGAACCAGAGGAGACTGTGGTATGGGTCTATGTCTGTATCATTGCACTATCCTCCAGAAATCTAAAATGACAAAGCTCTTCGTGAGGCGACGCCGCTCCTATGGGCAACCGGTAGCGACGATAAATAAACGTAAAACATAAGTATCTGTACATCTCACATGTTAACATACCCCTCGGAGTACAAACTTAAGCAAATAAAAGAATAGGAAATTGTTCGTGCTATTGATACTGTGGTATATAAACAGCATTGCAGTAGGACACTCTACTTAGACAGGTATATTTGGGTTTAAAGTCACCCCCCCCCAACAGCTTACGTCATTTGGTAGAACCACTGACAGTCCGCACGCCACCATGATAGCTTCATCACATAAAATAATTATACACCTCCAATGGGATTCCAACCTATAGCGGTAAGGGGCAAGTGAATTCAGGTCCACTACCATGACTGTTCGTGTACGGCGACCCCTTGTTCCGATTGGTATCGCTTCTGCGGACATATATATCACTAAACTGAACTAACAATTTTTATGTGGCGAATATTCAGCCGGCTTATAAAGGGTCGATGGTCCCTCACAACAATATTTACATCGCTATTGTATTTCCTTCGATGAACATATTTGCCTTGATTGTATACATTTTCGTATGAGGGTTTCCAACTAATGATATGCAGCCGACATGCCCACTCGAAGTTACGGGCATGCGCATTCGCAATGTTAGGCAGCGGTCGTCACGGGAAATGGCGTGTCTTACAGTTTACGCTGTTCCAAGTATGATCTATTTACCTGTTCCGGCACACGGTAAATCTGGACTAAAATACTTTAATTGATAAATGTGCTATACTTTATTTGTGTCATTGAAAATAATAATTAATGTAAATATAAGTAATGAATCGAGGGTTAATAGTTTCCATCGGGGTATGAACTACATTGGGCATGCTTAACGTTAGCGTCGATGCATTCGGCCTCCATACACTTTAATCACGCCCAATGTAGTTCATATCCCCAATGGAAAATATTAACCCGCGATTCATTCCTTAAATAAAGTATGGACAAAATGAGTTCTGAAATGACTTTCGGGTGAATCGACCATTGTATATATAACGTATGAACGCGTAGCAAACAAACTGTACAGTCATATTAGATACATGCAGTCATGTAAATGGCAATGACCGCAACTAATGTGTTTTCCTCTTTCGTCTGTTCACTGTCTCTGAAAGAAGGAAATATCTTCAATGGAAATGAAATCTACTCCAGAACTGTATCTCAATGGTTTATGACCATAACATTTAATGGCATGGTAAAATAGGCACAAAGAGTGCAAAATATATGGATTTCATAGATAGCACGGGTCGGAGGTTAATTCAATTTGTTACTCGAGTGTTTTTCGTACTCTCAATTTTACCGGTTCAGTGAAAATTTTGGTTTCAATTTCACGACAAATCACGGAAAGTGACAGCACAGTGACTGCATGATAAGTCAGTATACGAGAATATAATAGCAATCTGGTTCTCTTGCTTGTATTGAATGTGGTTTTAAATATAAAATTATCGTTTTCAATTATTGCTGTTTAATTCATCTGTGGCGTTTTTGCGGTACGGTGAAGAAGAGAAGAAATAAGAAGGGACAGATCGCTTCATACTTGCAGTGATAAGACACGGATCTTCATAAATATAAATTATGTTTGTAATTGCCATGCAGAATAGCTGTTTATGTGTGTCTAATTGTACACACATCATTAGTTTTCACACGACCCTGCCAGATGTTGGTTATCACTGCTAAATATTTTTCTTTAATTGCATTGCACATATGTAACCGATTTCTCGAAGATATGTGTTCATATTGCGAGTACAGTCAACCCTGTCTTATGCAGCCAGTCAACTGATTCACAGAAAATGGCTGCCTTGCGCACGCAGGCGGCTGCTTAATAGTGGGCAGTTGTATAATAAAACAACATATTTTAATACAGATTGACTGCTTAATACAGGTTGACTGCTTAATACAGGTTGACTGCTTAATACATGGCTGCTTAATACAGGTTGACTGCTTAATACAGGTTGACTGCTTAATACAGGTTGACTGCTTAATACAGGTTGACTGCTTAATACAGGTTGATTTCTTAATACATGGCTGCTTAATACAGGTTGACTGCTTAATACAGGTTGATTTCTTAATACATGGCTGATTAATACAGGTTGACTGCTTAATACAGGTTGACTGCTTAATACAGGTTGACTGCTTAATACAGGTTGACTTCTTAATACAGGTTGACTTCTTAATACAGGTTGACTTCTTAATACATGGCTGCTTAATACAGGTTGCCTGCTTAATACAGAGTGACTGCTTAATACAGGTTGACTGCTTAATACATATTGACTTCTTAATACATGGCTGCTTAATACAGGTTGACTGCTTAATATAGGTTGACTGCTTAATACATGTTGACTTCTTAATACATGGCTGCTTAATACAGGTTGACTGCTTAATACAGGTTGACTGCTTAATATATGTTGACTACTTAATACAGGTTGACTGCTTAATACATGTTGACTGCTTAATACATGGCTGACTACTTAATACAGGTTGACTGCTTAATACAGGTTGACTTCTTAATACATGGCTGTCTGCTTAATACAGGTTGACTTCTTAATACAGGTTGACTTCTTAATACAGGTTGACTTCTTAATACATGGCTGCTTAATACATGTTGACTGCTTAACGGAGGTGACCACTAACACTGACTGTACTCTTGACAGAGTGAAGCAATCACTAGAAATGATGACGATGATGTACAATATTAATATTGTTATATGCTAATTAATCTCTCATTAGAATATATAATAATAATAATAATAAAACTTAAAATTTATTTTACGAGAGTAATTAATCTACCATGAGGCCCTCAACATATATATAACTCAAATGCAATCAAAAATGATAGGACAATAAGTGAAAACTGAGCATTGGAATTATATATAAAAAAAGGCTGAAAAGTAGAGAAACTATATTATAATATGTAATGGAATATGATGATACATGCAATTAGCGTTCTGGTATTACTACAATCTGTCCATCTCATAACAAAACCAACATATAGTATTGACAAATAATACCGCTAAGGATATTATTATTTTGAACGCAACCAAATTGTGGTGTGTGTGTGTGTGTGTGTGTGTGTTTTACGTGTATTTATCGTCGCTACCGGTTGCCCATATGAGCGACGCCTCCTGAAGAGATTAGTCATTTTAGATTTTGGAGGATAGTGCAATGATACAGAGAGAGACCCATTCCAGAGTATCCTAAACTAAATTATTGATAGTAAGTGAATGGTAATCATACCTTATGCAATTATATCACATGACTTTGCTAGTATTCAGTTTCATATAGCCATTCCATATGTTCCTATATGTATACACGTGTAATGACGTATGTAAGGAATCTGATTGGTTGAGAGAAGACTCATTATAATTTGGAGATTAAACTCTAAATTATGCATATTTCTCTTGAATTGATGCATGCAGTTAATGGTAATACAAACGACGATTTAACGTATGTCTCGACGTAATTATAACACTTTTAAAATCATAAATATAATGCAGTTTTTGCAAAGTGACGTCATGACAATTTAGTGACGTCATCAAATTTTGCGCTGACTGTTGGCGCCAAAATGTAAGTAGCAACGTTATTTTGTGTTAATTAGGATTAATGCCTAATATTGTAATGTGATAAAAAGGATCTAACACTCGTGATGATTTCATACCATATTTGATAAAACTCGTTTCATAAAATATTGAATGATATCACAGCTCATGTAAGATCATATAGATCTATAAATATATAGGCCTATGCGTGCTTAGTCGTAATAACTTTAATTCACTTAAAGCGACACTACATCAGTGAAAACACAAATTTCTACAGAATGTATTTTCCTATTATATGGTATAATTTCTTTCCAAATATTTGCCTCAAATACTGAGTTTTTCAACTAATAAACAAACGTCGTATACGCGGTTTGTTGACATATCAAAATAATGTAAACACCCATGCTTAGTACAACTAGTGTATCATGAATAACACGATTTATGGTACAGATTTACCGTTATATCTCACACGTGTGCCTATTTGTAGACTATTCTTAGTTAACTTATCTCTAAACGACATTACCTCGCGTTAAGTATTGACTTCGATGACAAAACTGTCAATTCAGGAGCGTGGATGACCGTTAAATGAAATCATACTTTCAATCCACAAAAACACTGTTTTATTGATTCAATGTTAGTGTTCGAATGTATTCGGAAGAATTATGTAGTAGCAATGCATACGTGAACAAATGTATTTTATTTGCTTATTTGCGATGTAATGTCGCTTTAAAGATTTGCTGACAACAAAGCTTCATAACTATTGTACAGCTAACTGTGATACATTATACACCCTGTGATGTAATCATCAATGTATTGTATTATATATATCATTGCATTGTTCACCATTCATCATGCATTCATCTTTATTTCCATTGATTAATATTGAGTAGATATCAAATAATGGGCTTTGATTAAATCCATTTCATTTGCTAGCTTCAAAGTGTAAATAAACAGTGCGTGAATATACACACCGTTTATGTAGATACCAATATCGTGCCACTGGACCCCGTTATAATAAAAATCATTACAAGTGTTTTATTTTGCGTGTATCTAACCTCTGCTGGTTGCACACATCAACGACACCTCTAGCCTGGGTTCCAGTCTGTCGATTTTTCACTTTTGTTACTTCTGGCAAAATGACAGACTAGGGAAACTTGATTTCCGATCGTAGCGCCACCTACATACAAGGATATTGTGGGTGTCGATTGAAGAACGACAACGCATCTCTACAAGATACGATCGCTAAAATAGAAACGGATTTTTTTCGGGAATCACCGAACACGCACGGTTATACACGATCATTTCCGAAAATACACGAATGCGCCAGTAGTCTCATACATTGCCAAAATGTGTCAACATATAAGTTCACATGTCTACATTATATCAATGAGATGGCGGATTTTTATTACTATCTACAGTTCCGTTGACCCGTAAAACAAGGCGGCCAATTATACAGTTGTATCAACATCGCAGTGCCTCGCTTTCGATTCAAGCACATCAGTAATTAAGTCACGTACTACTAGGTCTATTAATAGGATTAATGATAATCAATAATTATACGGAATACACCTCAAGTTTCCTCAGGCGTTGATATTATCAGAAACGCAATATGGCTCAATTAATGGTCTCGGTGTTAAAACTATATTTATATGACTGACCACGCAAACTATATCAACGCCTGTTCCCAGGCTACGACGCTCTATCACAGAGCTATCACGACTTCCGCTTAACCATTGACAACGATAAATACACCCTAATTACATAATTATGACTTTATTTTGTCCTGTCCTAAAATCATCCGGTATAAACAGACATGCTCATGATAAATGATACCGAAAAAACGTAGAAAAAATGAAGACCCTGCCCACACAGAACGAGTGTCAAGGAAGGGTTGAGTTCCGTGCAGTTGTAACGACATTCATCAACGGCTACAGCTATAAAACTTTTATTTTTATTTGTGCCGATATTAATTTGCCTCATCAATTAAGTAATAAATGTTTTCTGAATTATTGAATCCGTTTTATTCCGTGACAAAATATTTCAATCAATGTTTGAACTCCTGAAATTAAACCTGGCCTCCCAGAAAACACGATAAAATAAACCAGTAATTCTGCTTTAACATTGAATGCTTAATTACTGTATTACGATCTAGTCTTTAATTTCTGATTCTGAACAAACCGGGTGAACAAATTCGCAATCGTGAAACTTAGTCGGTCGCGTGACGCTGTGTCTTCGCTTAGTTGGTTCTTGGTCTATGTCCGGAAGGCGTACCGTTTTATTTCGGAAAGGATAGCATTAACCCCTCATAATTAAGGCTTATTTATGCTTGTTTTAACTTAAATGCCGCAACTCCAGAAAATATAATTTTGAAACAAATAACAAATAAATTATAGATTGATATGACGGAAAATATTAGTCTGCGACGCTTGTTTGAATTATACGTCTTTAGAAGATTTGTATCTGACTGGAACTAAGCGCTTTCTTTCAAACTATTATCCCAATGTTCCATTAGCAAGGCTTAATGGGAATTTATTATCTTCTAGGATGATATGATGGTTCATGAGAAATGGTATATTTGTATAAATTTATGTCGATTTGAAACGCGATATGGTTTTCCGCTAGATACTGCAAGATGTACATAGCGTCAGAGACGATCTTCTATGTGTGTGTGTGTCGTAAGCGACTAGTCCAACGCACAACGCATACGTTGCAATGCGCCAAGTGAACATATAAACGCGTATCATTATTGTGTGACGTGTTATCGACTATGACGTCATAACCGTACGTCAATGAGTTCTCAATGCCGTAAAATAGATGTTATAGCAATGAATAGTATGTCATTTGTTACCTATGTTTAGAAATGAAATATTTTTTGTCAGAGTTGCTGTATGGTAGAATAATATATGTTTCATTATACGTCCGTACGTTTCTGCCCGATACATCACATATCCAATATATATAGACAGACAATCTATTTTACTATAGTGTCATATAACATGTATTTGATGATTTAATTTAAATTTATGACTTTTACTTATAAATGAACTTTAGTAGTTGTATACGAGGAAGAAGTAAATTCAATGCTTCAGCTGCTTGAATATATATAGAAGCAAAGTCAATGCTTCAGCTGCTTGAATATATATAGAAGCAAAGTCAATGCTTCAGCTGCTTGAATATATATAGAAGCAAAGTCAATGCTTCAGCTGCTTGAATATATATAGAAACAAATTCAATGCTATATATATATTCAAGCAGCTGAAGCATTGAATTTACTTCTGCCTCGTATAAAACTACTAAAGTTCATTTATAAGTAAAAGTCATAAATTTAAATTAAATCATCAAATCTGGAAGAAGAATACATGTATGAAGCGGTAACCTATTGTATTGTCTCGATTTGTGTTTAGGAAGCAAGAAATTCCGCTTTGCCTCTATAGTATCAACATATAAAAAGAAAGCAGGCCGTACCGAAATGTGGCGATGGTATACTTTTAATTTGAACTGTGAATATTGGGTTCCATGTGTGGGTGGGGCCTACTTTTGCAGTATTCTTTGTGGTGTCCCTTGTTGTGGTGTCCCTTGTTTTGGTATCCCTTGTTTTGGTGTCCCTTGTTGTGGTGTCCCTTGTTTTGGTATCCCTTGTTTTGGTGTCCCTTGTTTTGAATAAAACATGCTAAATGAAATGTGCGCACACTAACGTTGTTGCTGTTATGATTTGATACGGAGAGAGTTTATAAGTTTAAACTTTATTTATTTTACAACGATTGCGAAGCAAGTTTTAACAACTTATATTAACCACTCTCGTTGGCGCGGGTGAAAGCGTATATGTGGTCATTCGTGTGGGAGGAAACCGGAGAACCCGGAGAAAACTCACCTGTCCGATCTGGCGACCACAATACCATCTCACATACTTCCCGGTCCGAGGATCAAGCCCGGGTTGCATTGGTGTGAAGCGAGCGCGGAGAGACTGCGCTACGGACATGGTCGAATGAAACAAAGAATATAATCCTCGTCAAATTAAATTACATATTGTGCATGTACATTAAACACGTCTCAAGTTGGCTTTCTCTACTAGAACACTTGATTAACACAGGTTTTGTAGCGAATGCCAGAACATGATAACAATCATTTTAGAAAGTGAGCCCGTCATTCTGCGCAGGAATACCACCATTGTAGAAAGTGAACGATCATTCTGCGCAGGAATACCACCATTGTAGAAAGTGAACGAGTCATTCTGCGCAGGAATACCACCATTGTAGAAAGTGAACGAGTCATTCTGCGCAGGAATACCACCATTGTAGAAAGTGAACGAGTCATTCTGCGCAGGAATACCACCATTGTAGAAAGTGAACGAGTCATTCTGCGCAGGAATACCACCATTGTAGAAAGTGAACGAGTCATTCTGCGCAGGAATACCACTATTTTAGAAAGTGAACAAGTCATTCTGCGCAGGAATACCACTATTTTAGAAAGTGAACAAGTCATTCTGCGCAGGAATACCACTATTTTAGAAAGTGAACAAGTCATTCTGCGCAGGAATACCACCATTTTAGAAAGTAAGCCCGTCATTCTGCGCAGGAATACCACCATTTTAGAAAGTAATCCCGTCATGCTGCGCAGGAATACCACTATTTTAGAAAGTAAGCCCGTCATTATGCGCAGGAATACCACTATTTTAGCAAGTGAGTCAGTCAATCTGCGCATGCATACAACTACTTTAGAAAGTGAACAAGTCATTCTGCGCATGCATACAACTATTTTAGAAAGTAAGCCCGTCATTCTGCGCAGGAATACCACTATTTTAGAACGTAAGCCCGTCATTCTGCGCAGGAATACCACTATTTTAGAAAGTAAGCCCGTCATTCTGCGCAGGAATACCACTATTTTAGAAAGTGAGCCAGTCAGGAATACCTCTTTAAACTTAGCATATAGTTGTTCAATTGACAATTGTTCAGAACGTGTGGCCCAGCAAACTTTTGGACTAGCTTTAATTACAACGTATGTGTTTATTGTATGATTGTATGCATGTACTGTACTTTCTAAGTAAAGTACTACAACCGTTGATATAATGCACTACTGTATAGGTACGGCAATGCACGATAACATCCAGGTAATAATAATAATAATAATAATAAAGACTTTATTTTACGAGAGAACTCATTTAACAAAAGTCAATCTACCATGAGGCCCTCAACATATATACAAATCAAAATATAGGACTATATGTGAAAACTGCACATTGGAATCATATAATAATGCTAAAGCTGAAAAGTAGAGAAACTATATATAGTATGTAGAATATGATGATATATGAAATTGTCTAGTAAAGTCGAAAAGGAGAATGAGACAATTAATGACAATAATGTGTGTATTGTTTAATGCTAACAAGCTAGCCTGGGTGCCAGTCTGTCGATTTTTCACTTTTTAACTTCTGGCAAAATGACATCAGAAACTCAATACGGCACAATTAATAGTCTCGGTTTTCAAATATATTTTATTTGACTGACCAGGCAAAATATATCGACGCCTGTTGCCATTAAACTGAGACTCATTAATCTCCGCCAAAGCCTTCGTAAGTTTCCGTGAACTACGACCAGGACATACGTTAGGTTTTTACCGTTACTATTTGAATCAAGTCAGTAAGTAAGTGTACCATAATCTAGAGCTCATATTTTACTTCGGAAATCCGATTATTAACGAAGTAAGTTCACGGAATATGCAAATGTCTCAGTTTAATATTGCCAAACAATACCTATAATGCGAATAATGTGTGAAATGTTTGTGTATACCCGTTATTACACTACGTTGGACGCACTGTAGCCATTAATTACTATTAAACTAAAGCATACTTTTGAAATGCACGTACATGTATATTCATCGGGGTTGGTCAAAGCGTGGCTGCGGTTCCGTTGTCTAGTGGTTAAGGTCGCTGACTTGTATACCACTGTAACCTATCATTACTAATCGTCACGGATTCGAGCCCCAGTCAGACCGTATCTCTGTATGTAAAAAAGTTGGCAGTTTCTTACGAAAGTTGGTGCACACGTACTGAATAACCGCTGGAGCCTGCCCAGGAAAGGTGTTGTTAGGTAAACTTCCCGTCGCTATAAATAGACTTTAATAAAAAAAGAAAACGAAAAAAGTTATCATTGATAACTTACAAGTCATAAACACCGTTATTATTCAATATGTCTCCCCGGGACCGGGCAATATTATTGGCACGGACGAGCATACGGGTACAACCTATTAACCTATTAATCTTTCAGATGGGACTTTAAACAGAGGTCTCGTGTCGGTGCTTTACACCGTGCACGCAAAAGAACCAGAGGAGACTCTGTAATGGATTTCTGTCTATATCATTGCACTAACCTAAAATGACTAATCTCTCCAGGAGGCGTAGCTCATATGGGCAACCGGTAGCGACGATAAATAAACGTAAAACACAAACACACGGGTAAAACCACCGAACTGTCGCACGCTAACTGAATTCAAATTTATAGCTACGAGGAAGGCTATATTATTTAAATGACAGTCTAAAACTTCCCTTCAACTATATACATTGCAATAGCCGTATTACACGGATGTCCGATTAGCGCAGTGGTTAGCGCTCTCGCTTCTCACCAATGCAACCCGTGTTCGATCCTCTGACCGGGAAGTATGTGAGAGGGTACGGTGGTCACCAGATCGGACAGGTGGGATTTCTCCGTCCGGGGACTCGTATTTCCTCCCACACGAATGACAACATTTACGCTTTCATCCGCGCCAACGAGACTGATTAATATAAGTTGTTAGAACTTGCTTCCCAATCATTGTAAAATAAATAAAGTTTAAACTAAACATGGCTTTGTGTTGTATAGGCGAGCCAACAACGCGACTTTTTTTGTTTAACTGTCTTGTCTTTCAACGTTGATTATCCCTTATTGGCTTATTGGTAACAGACAGTTGAAATCACCTTACCCTATAAATCAGATGAAAATATCATAAATTGGCAAAGAGCATTTCATTGCCTTTGTAATATGAAGGCGAACGTTTTCATCTTGAATTTATTCCGTCTTCGCACGGTAGTGGTGAAAGCTTTCCTTAATGGAACGAAAAATTACCCGCTATTTCATATGAATTATTTGCTATTTTTCTTTATTCCATACATAAACAGATATTTAAGGTCTCTTTTTGTTATATTTGACCAGATGTATTAATTCGGAAACGTGTTATTTATGTGATACAGGGAGCTAATTACTGACAACTAAATGTCTTGTATTTCGTGCGGAATTAGTTCCCTTAGAAGAAGTTTGCAAACACGAGTGTACTGGAATCCAGAGTGTGCGAGGTGTATCACCTACTAGTTTATACAAATTTATTTCAGCTCGATTGCGAAACAAGTTTTTACCGCTCTCGAGACCTTGTTCCTGGTGGAATTCATCGCCATGAGATCGAGAGAAGAGGCAATATGGATTGAATGTATCTTGCCTAAGGATACTAGCGATTCTGACGGAGCTTGAACTCACAACTCTGTTCTCATGGGTGTCCAACTCCACCATGACTACGAATTATTATTGTAGCGACATTGTGCCAGATGCGACTCTCTGAAACCTCCAAACATATGGTCACAATATTTCCAGGACACGTCGCTCATGTTGTAAACTGTATTACAGTGTAGGCAATAGGACGCAGCGACACACGCATTTATACGTGAATGCACGTGTACCGGATATGGCGTATTTAATTTGATGTCAAATGACGTCCTAATCCTACTAACATAGCTCTGTAATGTACAATACCTCTGAATGAAGCTCTGTAGCACACACTACCTCTGGCTGAAGCTCTGCAGCACACAATACCTCCGGCTGATGCTCTGCAACACACAATACCTCTGACTGCAGCTCTGTAACACACAATACCTCTGAATGAAGCTCTGTAGCACACAATACCTCCGGTTGAAGCTCTGTAACACACACTACCCCCGGTTTAAGCTCTGTAACGCACACTACCTCTGGTTGAAGCTCTGTAGCACACAATACCTCTGGCAGAAGCTCTGTAGCACACAATACCTCTGGCTGAAGCTCTGTAACACACACTACCTCCGGTTTAAGCTCTGTAACACACAATGCCTCCGGTTTAAGCTCTGTAACACACACTACCACCGGCTGAAGCTCTGTATCACACAATACCACCGGCTGAAGCTCTGTAACACACAATACCACCGACTTAAGCTCTGTAACACACAATATCACCGACTTAAGCTCTGTAACACACACTACCGCCGACTGAAGCTCTGTAGCACACACTACCTCCGGTTTAAGCTCTGTAACACACACTACCACCGTCTGAAGCTCTGTAGCACACACTACCGCCGACTGAAGCTCTGTAACACACACTACCGCCGACTGAAGCTCTGTAACACACAATACCTCCGGTTTAAGCTCTGTAACACACAATACCACCGGCTGAAGCTCTGTAGCACACATTACCTCTGGCTGAAGCTCTGCAACACACACTACCACCGGCTGAAGCTCTGAAACACACAATGCCCCCAGTAGAGGCTCTGTAACACACAATACCGCCGACTGAAGCTCTGTAACACACAATACCTCCGGTAGAAGCTCTGTAACACACACTACCACCGACTGAAGCTCTATAGCACACAATGCCCCCAGTAGAAGCTCTGTAACACACACTACCTCTGGCTGAAGCTCTGTAACACACACTACCTCTGGTTGAAGCTCTATAACACACAATACCTCCGGTAGAAGCTCTGTAACACACAATACCTCTGGTTGAAGCTCTGTAACACACAATACCTCTGGTTGAAGCTCTATAACACAAAATACCTTTGACTGAAGCTCTGTAACACACAATACCGCCGGTTTAAGCTATGTAACACACATTATCTCTGGTTGAGGCTCTGTAACACACACTATCTCTGGTTGAAGCTCTGTAACACACAATACCTCTGGTTGAAGCTCTGTAACACACAATACCTCTGGCTGAAGCTCGGTCACTCACAATACCGCCGACTGAAGCTCTGTAACACACAATACCTCCGGTAGAAGCTCTGTAACACACACTACCACCTACTGAAGCTCTGTAGCACACAATGCCCCCAGTAGAAGCTCTGTAACACACACTATCTCTGGCTGAAGCTCTGTAACACACACTACCTCTGGTTGAAGCTCTGTAACACACAATACCTCCGGTAGAAGCTCTGTAACACACAATACCTCTGGTTGAAGCTCTGTAGCACAAAATACCTTTGACTGAAGCTCTGTAACACACAATACCGCCGATTTAAGCTATGTAACACACATTATCTCTAGTTGAGGCTCTGTAACACACACTATCTCTGGTTGAAGCTCTGTAACACACAATACCTCTGGTTGAAGCTCTTTAACACACAATACCTCTGGCTGAAGCTCTGTCACACACACTACCTCTGGATGAAGCTCTGTAACACACAATACCTCTGGTTGAAGCTCTGTAACACACAATACCTCTGGCTGAAGCTCTGTAGCACACACTACCTCCGGTTTAAGCTCTGTAACACACAATACCTCCGGTGTAAGCTCTGTAACACACACTATCTCTGGTTGAAGCTCTGTAACACACACTATCTCTGTCTGAAGCTCTGTAACACACAATACCTCCGGTTTAAGCTCTGTAACACACACTATCTCTGGTTGAAGCTCTGTAACACACAATACCTCCTGTTGAAGCTCTGTAACACACACTATCTCTGGTTGAAGCTCTGTAGCACACACTATCTCTGGCTGAATCTCTGTAGCACACAATACATCTGGTTGAAGCTCTGTAACACACAATACCTCCGGTTTAAGCTCTGTATCACACACTACCGCCGACAGAAGCTCTGTAACACACAATACCACCGGCTGAAGCTCTGTAGCACACACTACCTCTGGCTGAAGCTCTGTAACACACACTACCACCGACTGAAGCTCTGTAACACACAATGCCCCCAGTAGAAGCTCTGTAACACACAATACCGCCGACTGAAGCTCTGTAGCACACAATACCACCGACTGAAGCTCTATAACACACAATGCCCCCAGTAGAAGCTCTGTTACACACAATTCCTCTGGCTGAAGCTCTGTAACATACAATGCCCACAGTAGAAGCTCTGTAACACACACTACCTCTGGCTGAAGCTCTGTAACACACAATACCTCTGGTTGAAGCTCTGTAACACACAATACCTTTGACTGAAGCTCTGTAACACACAATACCGCCGGTTTAAGCTCTGTAACACACACTATCTCTGGTTGAAGCTCTGTAACACACACTACCTCTGGTTGAAGCTCTGTAACACACAATACCTCTGGCTGAAGCTCTGTAACACACACTACCTCTGGCTGAAGCTCTGTAACACACACTACCTCTGGCTGAAGCTCTGTAACACACAATACCTCCGGTTTAAGCTCTGTAACACACACTACCTCCGGTTTAAGCTCTGTAACACACAATACCTCCGGTTTAAACTCTGTAACACACAATACCTCCGGTTTAAGCTCTGCAACACACAATACCTCCGGTTGAAGCTCTGTAACACACAATACCCCCAGTAGAAGCTCCGTAACACACAATACCTCCATGTTCATGAGCGTACCTAACCGTTTTTCAGTTGTACGCCTCAACCGCCACTTGAACAGTGGAGCTATGAAACGAGCTACTTAGCATCGAATCCATGTGTTTGAAAATGTTGAACATTAGTAGACAAATGCTGTGTTCTCCTGCTATAATTAAGCTAATTACACGTCCAGGGACGTAGCTCCTATACTGCACTGAAGACCGGGCCTTCAGATTGTCACAGAAAATGAAAAATCCAAACAGCCAAAATGCATAAACATGGAGTGAGTATATAGCATGTCTATATGGTATAGTATCTAGACTGGCGAAATTCTTCCATGTGAGTTAGCTATCCAGCTGGATTACGGAAGGTCGGTGGTTCCACCCTGGTGTCCGTCCGTACCTGAAAAGTGCTCGCACGGACACACACGTGGATTCTTCACGAATAATAGCTGGAGAGTCGCCATATGACCTAAGCTGTAGGTGTGGCTTTCGCCCCTCCACCCCACCAAAGAAAGCAAGGTAACTTAGTTTAAACTTTATTTATTTTTACAACGATTTTTACAAGTTCTAACAACTTATGTTAATCACTCTCGGTGGCGCGGATGAAAGCGTAAATGTGGTCATTCGTGTGGGAGGAAACCGGCGTACCCGGAGAAAACCCACCTTGTCCGATCTGGCGGCCACCGTACCATCTCACATACTTCCCGTTCCGAGGACCGAACAACCCGGGTTGCACTGGTGAGAAGCGAGCACGCTAACCACTGTGCTAATCGGACAGCCAAACAAGGACGTTATAGCTTAACTATATTCGAGAGTTATTGCTGTAATTGTAAGGTTGTAAGACAACAGATACATTGCCTATGAAATGCATAGTAAAAAGTAAAGCCATACAGTCTGTTAATATATATTTCCAATATTTCATTTCTACTTATACCCTACCCCCACTGTGAAGATGTATTCAAATCAGACTGAAAAACAAGCAAAAGTGTCCCAAAATTGTGTTGCTTAGCCAGTGCTCACCTGTGAATAACGTCACTGTGTTTACACACTGTATTCCTCCACCAAATAATAAAGTATACCAACCTTCAGTTTGCAATGGCCTGAATTCTTATACCACATCATTTCTACACATCAACTAGTCTGATCGAAGTCTGATCGAAGTCTTCTCAAGTCACATAATTTCTCAAAAAACACAAAAACTATACACTGCCTGTCATGAAAATGCATGTTTACCAAAAAGAAAAATGAACTACATTAGTTATTGGGACTACATTATGCCTATTTACGTATATACAACCTGTAACACTGTATCGACAAGGGCCGCAATCACTTTATCTAAGACACAACCTGTCTTATAAAATAACCATTCAGTTCTCTCCCTTTTGTAGAAAAAAATATATATTGTCATAACCAAAACCGCACGTGATCTACAGACGAATATGTAGTCCAGGAGGCGAGGGTAAATAAGCTCAATCATCATCATCGCTTCCGTACAGGCGGATATGTAGTCCAGTGGTAACACGCTGGACTGGTAATCCAGGGATCGCAGGTTCGATCCCCCGTCTGACCCTAATAACATTAACAGTCTTTCAGATGTGACGTTAAACCGAGGTCTCGTATCGGTGCTTTACACCGTGCACGTACAAGAACCAGAGGAGATTCTGGAATGGGTCTCTGTCTGTATCATGCACTATCCTCCAAAATCTAACATAACTAATCTCTTCAGGAGGCGTCGCTCATATGGGCAACCGGTAGCGACGATAAATAAACGTAAAAACACACACGCACGTGATCTAGCTATAACTTCATTGTCCGCAGTTTATAGTGTCAATCTATTGTGCAATTGGAGAATGTAATTTCACATTTAAAGGATCAACCTAATAATTTCAAGTTGGCTGGATTGTGCCAAGGCCACCCTGAGAAACAGCTTTTAAGCGTACATGTATATATATGCCTATGTACATGTATACAGGAAGCTGTACAATTAATTTATGAGTTCGTCTGATTAATGGTTATATAAAACTGAAAACGCATCATAGAGCACAATGGTAATGTACTGTGCACATATGACGACATGCAGATTAGAATATCTACTGTCGAATCTGTGTACTGCTAATATATCTGCCATGCGAGCATGTCCTCTTTGTAAGCTCTATTATACAATACCTCCGGCTGAAGCTCTGTAGCACACCATACATCAGGTAGAAGCTCTGTAGCACACAATACCTCCGGCTGAAGCTCTGTAGAACACAATACCTCCGGCTGAAGCTCTGTAGCACACAATACCTCCGACTGAAGCTCTGTAGTACAATATACCTCCAACTGAAGCTCTGTAACACACAATACCTCAGGTAGGAGCTCTGTATAACACAATACCTCCGGCTGAAGCTCTGTAACACACAATACCTCCGCACAATACCTCCGACCGAAGCTCTATAACACGCAATACCTCCGTACAATACCTCCGACTGAAGCTCTCTATAACACACAATACCTCCGAATGAAGCTCTATAACACACACTACCTCCGCACAATACCTCCAACTGAAGCTCTATGACACACTATACTTCCGCACAATACCTCCGGCTGAAGCTCTGTAACACACAATACCTCCACACAATACCTCAAACTGAAGCTCTGTAGCACACAATATGTCCAACTGAAGCTCTATAACACACAATACCTCCAAATAATACCTCCGACTAAAGCTCTATAACACACTATACCTCCGCACAATACCTCCGACTGAAGCTCTATAACACACTATACCTCCGCACAATACCTCCGACTGAAGCTCTATAACACACTATAACTCCGCATAATACCTCCGACTGAAGCTCTATAACACACTATAACTCCGCATAATACCTCCGCACAATACCTCCGACTGAAGCTCTATAACACACTATACCTTCGCATAATACCACCGACTGAAGCTCTGTAACACACAATACCTCCGACTGAAGCTCTATAACACACTATACCTCCGCATAATACCTCCGCACAATACCACCGACTGAAGCTCTATAACACACTATACCTCCGCATAATACCTCCGCACAATATATCCGACTGAAGATCTATAACACACTATACCTCCGCAGAATACCTCCGACTGAAGCTCTATAACACACTATACCTCCGCACAATACCTCCGACTGAAGCTCTATAACACACAATACCTCCGACTGAAGCTCTATAACACACTATACTCCGCACAATACCTCCGACTGAAGCTCTATAACACACAATACCTCCGGCTGAAGCTCTGTAACACACAATACCTCCGCACAATACCTCCAACTGAAGCTCTATAACACACAATACCTCCGGCTGAAGCTCTGTAACACACAATACCTCCGCACAATACCTCCAACTGAAGCTCTATAACACACAATACCTACGGCTAAAGCTCTGTAACACACAATACATTCGCACAATACCTCCAACTGATGCTCTATAACACACTATACCTCCGCACAATACCTCCGACTGAAGCTCTATGACACACAATACCTCCGACTGAAGCTCCATAGCACACTATACTTCCGCACAAGACCTCCGACTGAAGCTCTATAACACACAATACCTCCGCACAATACCTCCGAATGAAGCTCTATAACACACAATACCTCCGAATGAAGCTCTATGACACACAATACCTCAGCACAATACCTCCGACTGAAGCAATATAACACACAATACCTCCGACTGAAGCTCTATAACACACAATACCTCAGACTGAAGCTCTGTAGCACACAATACCTCCGACTGAAGCTCTATAACACACTATACCTCCGCATAATACCACCGACTGAAGCTCTTTAACACACAATACCACCGACTGAAGCTCTATAACACACTATACCTCCGCATAATACCTCCGCACAATACCTCCTACTGAAGCTCTATAACACACTATACCTCCGCAGTATACCTCCAACTGAAGCTCTATAACACACTATACCTCCGCATTATACCTCCAACTGAAGCTCTGTAACACACAATACCTCCGCACAATACCTCCAACTGAAGCTCTATAACACACTATACCTCCGCAAAATACCTCCGACTAAAGCTCTATAACACACAATACCTCCGACTGAAGCTCTATGACACACTGTACTTCCGTAAATAACCTCCGACTTAAGCTCTGTAACACACAATACCTCCGCACACTACCCCCGACTGAAGCTCTATAACACACAGTACCCCCGAATGAAGCTCTATAGCACACAATACCTCCGATTGAAGATCTATAACACACAATACCTCAGACTGAAGCTCTGTAGCAAACAATACCTCCAACTGAAGCTCAATAACACACAATACCTCCAAATATTACCTCCGACTAAGGTTCTATAACACACTAAACCTCCGCACAATACCTCCGACTGAAGCTCTATAACACACTATACCTCCGCATAATACCTCCGCACAATACCTCCGACTGAAGCTCTATAACATACTATACCTCCGCACAATACCACCGACTGAAGCTCTGTAACACACAATACCTCCGACTGAAGCTCTATAACACAATATACCTCCGCATAATACCTACGCACAATACCTCCGACTGAAGCTCTATAACACAATATACCTCCGCACAATACCTCCGACTGAAGCTCTATAACATACTATACCTCCGCACAATACCACCGACTGAAGCTCTGTAACACACAATACCTCCGACTGAAGCTCTATAACACACTATACCTCCGCACAATACCTCCACTGAAGCGCTATCACACACAATACCTCCGACTGAAGCTCTGTAACACACTATACCTCCACACAATACATCCGGCTGAAGCTATGTAACACACAATACCTCAGACTGAAGCTCTATAACACACAATACCTCCGACAGAAGCTCTGTAACACACCATACCTCCGACAGAAGCTCTGTAGCACACAATACCTCCGGATGAAGCTCTATAACACACAATACCTTCGACTGAAGCTCTATAACAAGCAATACCTCCGACAGAATCTCTATAACACACAATACCTCCGGCTGAAGCTCTGTGACACACAATACCTCCGCACATACCTAAGGCTGAAGCTCTGTAACACACTATACCTCCACACAATACCTCTGACTGAAGCTCTATAACACACAATACCTCCGCACATTACCTCCACACAATACCTCCGACTGAAGCTCTATAACACACTATACCTCCCCACAATATCTCCGGATGAAGCTCTGTAACACACTACATCCGCATAATACCTCCGACTAAAGCTCTATGACACACTATACCTCCGCACAATACCACCGACTGAAGCTCTGTAACACACAATACCTCCGACTGAAGCTCTATAACACACTATACCTCCGCATAATACCTCCGCACAATACCTCCGACTGAAGCTCTATAACACACTATACCTCCGAACAATACCTCCGACTGAAGCTCTATAACACACTCTACCTCCGCATAATACCTCCGCACAATACCTCCGACTGAAGCTCTATAACACACAATACCTCCGCACAATACCTCCGACTGAAGCTCTATATTACACAATACCTCCGCACACTACCTCAGACTGAAGCTCTATAACACGCAATATCTCAGACTGAAGCTCTATAACACACAATACCTCAGACTGAAGCTCTGTATCACACAATACCTCAGACTGAAGCTCTATAACACACACTACCTCCGACTGAAGCTCTATAACACGCTATACCTCCGCACAATACCTCCGGATGAAGCTCTGTAACACACTACCTCCGCACAATACCTCCGGATGATGCTCTGTAACACACTACATCCGCACAATACCTCCGGATGATGCTCTGTAACACACTATACCTCCGCACAATACCTCCCGCTGAAGCTCTGTAACACACAATACCTCCGACTGAAGCTCTATAACACATAATACCTCCTCACAATACCTCCGACTGAAGCTCTGTAACACACTATATCTCCGCACAATACCTTCGGCTGAAGCTCTATAACACACTATACCTCCGCACAATACCTCCGGCTGAAGCTCTGTAACAAACAATACCTCCGGCTGAAGCTCTATAGCACATTATACCTCCGCATAATACCTCCGCACAATACCTCCGACTGAAGCTCTATAACACACTATACCTCCGCACAATACCACCGACTGAAGCTCTGTAACACACAATACCTCCGCACAATACCTCCGACTGAAGCTCTATAACACACAATACCTCCGCACAATACCTACGACTGAAGCTCTATAGTACACAATACCTCCGCACACTACCTCCGACTGAAGCTCTGTAAGACACAATACCTCCGACTGAAGCTCTATAACACACAATACCTCCGACTGAAGCTCTGTATCACACAATACCTCAGACTGAAGATCTATAGCACACACTACCTCCGACTGAAGCTCTATAACACACAGTACCTCCGCACAATACCTCCGAGTAAAGCTCTATAACACGCTATACCTCGGCACAATACCTCCGGATGAAGCTCTGTAACACACAATACCTCCGACTGAAGCTCTATAACACATAATACCTCCGCACAATACCTCCGACTGAAGCTCTGTAACACACTATATCTCCGCACAATACCTTCGGCTGCAGCTCTGTAACACACAATACCTCAGACTGAAGCTCTATAACACACTATACCTCCGCACAATACCTCAGGCTGAAGCTCTGTAACACACAATACCTCAGACTGAAGCTCTATAACACACAATACCTCCGGCTGAAGCTCTGTAACACACAATACCTCAGACTGAAGCTCTGTAGCACACAATACCTCCAACTGAAGCTCATTAACACACAATACCTCCAAATAGTACCTCCGACTAAAGTTCTATAACACACTAAACCTCCGCATAATACCTCCGCACAATACCTCCGACTGAAGCTCTAAAACACACTATACATCCGCACATTACCTCCGATTGAAGCTCTATAACACACTATACCTCCGCACAATACCTCCGACTGAAGCTCTATAGCACATTATACCTCCGAATAATATCTCCGCACAATACCTCCGACTGAAGCTCTATAACATACTATACCTCCGCACAATACCTCCGACTGAAGCTCTGTAACACACAATACCTCCGACTGAAGTTCTATAACACAATATACCTCCGCATACTACCTACGCACAATACCTCCGACTGAAGCTCTATAACACACAATACCTCAGACTGAAGCTCTATTACACACAGTACCTCCGACTGAAGCTCTATAGAACACAATACCTCCGACAGAAGCTCTATAACACACAGTACCTCCGCACATTACCTCCGACTGAAGCTCTATAACACGCTATACCTCCGCATAATGCCTCCGCACAATACCTCCGACTGAAGCTCTATAACACAATATACCTCCTCCTGAAGCTCTATAACACACACTACCTTCGACTGAAGCTCTATACCATACAGTACCTCCGCACATTACCTCCGACTAAAGCTCTATAACACACTATACCTCCGCACAATACCACCGACTGAAGCTCTGTAACACACAATACCTCCGACTGAAGCTCTATAACACGCTATACCTCCGCATAATACCTCCGCACAATACCTCCGACTGAAGCTCTATAACACACTATACCTCCGCACAATACCTCCGACTGAAGCTCTATAACACACTATACCTCCGCACAATACCTCCGACTGAAGCTCTATGACACACAATACCACCGACTGAAGCTCTGTAACACACAATACCTCCGACTGAAGCTCTATAACACACAATACCTTCGACTGAAGCTCTATAACAAGCAATACCTCCGACAGAAGCTCTATAACACACAATACCTCCCGCTGAAGCTCTGTGACACACAATACCTCCGACTGAAGCTCTATAACACACTATACATCCGCACAATACCTCCGACTGAAGCTCTATAACACACAATACCTCCGCACAATACTTCCGACTGAAGCTCTATAGTACACAATACCTCCGCATACTACCTCCGACTGAAGCTCTATAACACACAATACCTCAGACTGACGCTCTATAACACACAATACCTCCGACTGAAGCTCTGTATCACACAATACCTCCGCCTGAAGCTCAATAACACACACTACCTCCGACTGAAGCTCTATAACACACAGTACCTCCGCACAATACCTCCGACTAAAGCTCTATAACACACCATACCTCCGCACAATACCACCGACTGAAGCTCTGTAACACACAATACTTTCGACTAAAGCTCTATAACACACCATACCTCCGCACAATACCACCGACTGAAGCTCTATAACACACAATACCTCCGACTGAAGCTCTATAACACACTATACCTACGCACAATACCACCGACTGAAGCTCTGTAACACACAATACCACCGACTGAAGCTCTATAACACACTATACCTCCGGCTGAAGTTCTGTAACACACATTACTTCCGACTGAACCTCTATAACACACACTACATCAGCACAATACCTCCGGATTTAGCTCTATAACACATTATACCTCCGCACAATACCTCCGGATGAAGCTCTGTAACACACTATACCTCCGTACAATACCTCCGGCTGAAGCTCTGTAACAAACAATACCTCCGACTGAAGCTCTATAACACACGATACCTCCGGCTGAAGTTCTGTAACACACATTACTTCCGACTGAAGCTCTGTAACACACAATACCTCCGACTGAAGCTCTATAACACACAATACCTCCCGCTGAAGCTCTGTGACACACAATACCTCCGACTGAAGCTCTATAACACACTATACCTCCGCACAATACCTCCGACTGAAGCTCTATAACACACAATACCTCCGCACAATACTTCCGACTGAAGCTCTATAGTACACAATACCTCCGCATACTACCTCCGACTGAAGCTCTATAACACACAATACCTCAGACTGACGCTCTATAACACACAATACCTCCGACTGAAGCTCTGTACCACACAATACCTCCGACTGAGGTTCTGTAACACACAATACCTCAGACTGAAGCTCTGTAACACACGATACCTTCGGTTGAAGTTCTATAACACACCTTACTTCCGACTGAAGCTCTGTAACACACAATACCTCCGACTGAAGCTCTATAACACACGATACCTCCGGCTGAAGTTCTATAACACACATTACTTCCGACTGAAGCTCTGTAACACACAATACCTCCGACTGAAGCTCTATAACACACGATACCTCCAACTGAAGCTCGGTAACACACAATACCTCCAACTGAAGTTCTGTAACACACAATACCTCCGACTGAAGCTCTATAACACACAATACCACCGGCTGAAGCTCTGTAACAAGCAATGCCCCAGATAGAAGCTATGTAACACACAGTGCCCCCGTTAGAAGCTCTGTAGCACACAGTGTCCCCGTTAGAAGCTATGTAACACGCAATGCCGCCAGTAGAAGCTCTGTAACACACAATGCCCCCAGTAGAAGCTCTGTAACACACAATATTACCGGCGGCTGAAGCTCTGTAACACACGATACCTCTGAATGAAGCTCTGTAGCACACAATATCTCCGGTTGAAGCTCTGTAACAAACAATGCCCCAGGTAGAAGCTCTGTAACACACAATGCCCCCAGTAGAAGCTCTGTAACGCACAATACCTCCGGTAGAAGCTCTGTAACACACACTGCCCCCGGTAGAATCTCTGTAACACACAGTGCCCCCGGTTGGAGCTCTGTAGCACACAGTGCCCCCGGTAGGAGCTATGTAACACACAATGGTGATTGTGTATAGAATCGTGTATAATCTAGTTAATGTCCCCGTCATATACCACATACCGATCAGTTCTGTTAGAGACCCTTGCGTCACATACCGATTAGTTCTGTTAGAGGCCCTTGCGCCACATACCGATCAGTTCTGTTAGAGGCCCTTGCGTCACATACCGATCAGTTCTGTTAGAGGTCCTTGCGTCACATACCGATCAGTTATGTTAGAGGTCCTTGCGTCACATACCGATCAGTTCTGTTAGAGGCCCTTGCGTCACATACCGATCAGTTCTGTTAGAGGCCCTTGCGTCACATACCGATCAGTTCTATTAGAGGTCCTTGCGTCACATACCGATCAGTTCTGTTAGAGACCCTTGCGTCACATACCGATCAGTTCTGTTAGAGACCCTTGCGTCACATACCGATCAGTTATATTAGAGGCCCTTGCGTCACATATCGATCAGTTCTATTAGAGGCCCTTGCGTCACATACCGATCAGTTCTGTTAGAGGCCCTTGTACCCCATGTTATCAGCGGTACTTCTACCCAGAGGCCATACGACTCCAGAACAGTCCATTCCAGAGCCTCTTCTAGATCTTTTACGTGCACGGTGTAAAGCACCGACACGATACATCGGTTTAAAGTCCCATCTGAAAGACTGTTAATTTTATTAGGGTCAAACGGGGGATCGAACATGCGATCCCTGGATTACCAGTCCAACGTGTTACCACTGGACTACAGATCCGTCTGTTAAAACGAACATGTTAAACTGTACTTGTTATTACTGCACGAATAGAATAAAGTAAGAGCACATATAATGAATTATAATGTATATTACATGTGTATACATAATGGATTGGATTGCCTTACGCCTACCAGCAGTATTACACATGTGTAATAATATATTAATAATAAAGCCTTTATTTAACTAGTGAACTCATTTGAACAATTAAGTCAATCTACCTTGAGGTCTTAATAAATTAAAACATCAAATTATCACAATGAAGCGTAAAACATGACCAATAAGACTGACATGTGAACTGAGACATAAGCTTTCGTTTGTTTTGTTTTTATTTAGGTCTATTTAACGTCGCTACCGGTTGCCCATTTGAGCGACGGGTAGTTTACCTAACACATCTTTCCTGGACAGGCGACAACGTTTAACCAGTACTTGGTGCACCAACACCTGAGATATAAGCTACTTCGAGATATGTATAATTTAGGGATGACACCGAATAATCGAATATTCGAATATTCGCTCGAACGTCCGAATAATCGAATACTGTTACAGTATTCGGATATTCGGAAGAGAGAAAAAAATTGCAAAATTAAATTTAAACTGTCATAAAATCAGATACGTCGTTGTTGTTTTCTTTTCAATATATCATAAAACCTTAAAAAGTTACAATATAAAAGAAATCGAGGAGGTGTGAATAAACCATATCTTCCCAACTGAATGTTCGAATACCAAAATCGCTATTCGTTGCCGTCCCTAGACTATAATTATAATTTATCAGTTTATTAGGTTAACGGTATGTTCTTTGCATAACATAGCTTTGAACTGTGGAACAGAATGTGCTTGTTTGATGTGGTAAGGGAGGGAATTCCGTAAGTGTGAAATTGAATATAAGTAAGAAAGTAAGTTTTTTATTAAAGTGATATATGCAAACATAAACATTCAATACAAAATATTTACACAACTTTAAGATGCACCCGGCCCGATGGTCCAATATCATATGTTAAAACACTGTCGTGACGTCATACCTTTGCACTTCCAGTCCATTATTATTAATAGTGGACTGCTGTCAAAGGGACAGAGTATTATATTAAATCCAAAGCGTTGCATATCGTAATAAACATTTCATATTGAAACCATACATGTATATAATATTATTACAGTTATTTTACAGACGGATGTGTAGTCCAGTGGTAACACACTGGACTGGTAATCCAGGAATCGCAGGTTCGATCCCCCGTCTGACCCTAATAAAATTAACGGTCTTTCAGATGGGACTTTAAGCCGAGGTCTCGTGTCGGTGCTGCACACGCGCACGCGTGCACGCACACGCACGCACGCACGCACACGCACACACACATTGGACTCGGAACCGCTCCACATATGAGCACGAGAGCCGTGTGAACAGCACGTGCTTCTTCTGCGAATCTCGTTTTACGGCTGAACGAGAGATGTTTCGCACGGCGCGTCAGAGCTGATAATCAAAGCAAGGATCGCATATTGATGAACCCTCGAGCTATTTACAATATATTTGCCAAAATCTTGGAGAAAATGCAAACTTTCTCTTCTCTATATCTTTGATATAGATCTATGTGTAGATAGACTGTTACAATACTAGGTGTTATTTAACCTGCAATACCTCCAAATAGTTAATACTGAACAACGTTTAACTGATTAAAACCATTGTTTATGATTACATTTCATTCGCGATGTTTAAGACAAGGATAATATAAATAAATCTCTTCACGAAATTTTGATAAAAAAAATAAACGGATAACAAAATGTCAGGTAATACTTTTATATACATATATTCCGTTTTTGTTTTGCTTTATATTAATATATACCCTTTTTAATAATTGATTTCTGTTTTACATTTATAAGACGGATCTGTAGTCCAGTGGTAACACGCTGGACTGGTAATCCAGGTATCGCGGGTTCGATCCCCAGTTTGACCCTAATAAAATTAACAGTCTTTCAGATGTTAGTTGGTGGATGTTAAACCGAGGTCTCGTGTCGGTGCTGTACACCGTGCACGTAAAAGAACCAGAGGAGACTCTGGAATGGGTCTCTGTCTGTATCATTGCACTATCCTCCAAAATCTAAAATGACTAATCTCTTCAGGTGGCGTCGCTCATATGGGCAACCGGTAGCGACGATAAATAAACGTAAAACACACACGCGACTAAGACGTAAACCTATTATGCATTAAGACCAAACTATATAATAAGTGTATGCACTTTTATGTTATCATACGTGTTACATTTGGTGCATGTTTTTGCGCTAATGTTTAACTGTTTAACACTTATACCATAGCCCTGAGTAATATAAGGTCGGGATTCGTTGTCGGACAGGACATCGCTTGATAGATCTTGACATAAACTTATACACGAGGTCACACAATTAATATGTTGTATGTTGTGGGTGGGTACGAATGCATGTTCTCGTTAGATGGATGTATTAGGCCTAAGCAAACCATATCACTTGTTTCTTTCCTATGACTGAGTAAAATAAATAGGGCTGTGTCTTTTGGGGGTTCGTTTTTGTTTCCAGTGCTGTGTATTCAGCAGAAATTGTCGCACAGTTATTTCCCCGACACGTTTTCTTGTAACATTAACAGACATTTACTTGTTCGCGGACGATCCCGACACTTTAAATTGTTAGTTGGTGGATGTCGTGATATCGCAGTGTGGTAGAGCGTCCGCTTCAAGTGCGAATGGTCCGGAGTTCGCGCCCAGCTGGAGCAGTTACAAGTGTTGTGCCCTTAGACAATGCATTTAGATTCCACATTGGATCTTCTCTCTCCCTCGTGGCGATGGGTTCCACCAGGAATGCGGTCTCGATAGTGATTAATATAAGTTGTAAGAACTTGTTTCGCAATCGAGCTAAAATAAATTTGTATAAACTATAACGTGTTACGTTTATAGACATTTACTTGTTCGTGGTAGCTCTCGACTCTTTAACGTGGTACATTAACAGACATTTACTTGTTCGTGGTAGCTCTCGACTCTTTAACTTGGTACATTAACAGACATTTACTTGTTCGTGGTAGCTCTCGACTCTTTAACTTGGTACATTAACAGACATTTACTTGTTCGTGGTAGCTCTCGACTCTTTAACGTGGTACATTAACAGACATTTACTTGTTCGTGGTAGCTCTCGACTCTTTAACTTGGTACATTAACAGACATTTACTTGTTCGTGGTAGCTCTCGACTCTTTAACTTGGTACATTAACAGACATTTACTTGTTCGTGGTAGCTCTCGACTCTTTAACTTGGTACATTAACAGACATTTACTTGTTCGTGGTAGCTCTCGACTCTTTAACTTGGTACATTAACAGACATTTACTTGTTCGTGGTAGCTCTCGACTCTTTAACTTGGTACATTAACAGACATTTACTTGTTCGTGGTAGCTCTCGACTCTTTAACTTGGTACATTAACAGACATTTACTTGTTCGTGGTAGCTCTCGACTCTTTAACTTGGTACATTAACAGACATTTACTTGTTCGTGGTAGCTCTCGACTCTTTAACTTGGTACATTAACAGACATTTACTTGTTCGTGGTAGCTCTCGACTCTTTAACTTTGTTCATTAACAGACATTTACTTGTTCGTGGAATATCCCAATATACATGTACTGGTTACATTAACAGACATTTACTAGTTCGTGGAGTATCCCAATATACATGTACTGGTTACATTAACAGACATTTACTTGTGCGTGGAATATCCCAATATACGTGTACTCGTTACATTAACATACATTTACTATGGCAGGAATGCACAACATCTCTATGCTTGTATCAGTACATCATAGTCCATACTATGACTATGTTATGTCTCGTAGCAACAAACAATTTATTTCTTATATATATACACACACAACAACGCCACAAAAACACAACTCTCTGCGCACAGTCCTTAATGCTATTTTATTGTCTTATTGCAGTGTTTATGTCGGTTTCACTTGCTTGTTGTTAATTGTTTTATATCTACATATGTAATTATATGCGACACTAATTACAATATATGAGTGATATAATTATCAGTGATAATGCCATTTCGTGGATATTCTGTACAGAGACAAGCGGAAATGTTTGTCGTTGGTGATAGTGAACGTAAGTTTACAGATTTGCATTTGAATCGTTGTCACATAGTTTGATTTTCGTTTTTATATAGTATACCATGTGGTGCTTGTATACTAGAGGACATAGAAAACGCACACCTACATTATATGATTAGTATACATGAAAACGAAATTCGAAGGATTCCATCGAGGATATATATCGCATATTTATTACAAAATACAAACTGAACAACTAAAAATATTCCAAAATATTTAAAACTATGCATTTACATGTATATTAGGGATTGCAACGAATACCCGTATATTCGAATATTCGATCGTACTTCCAAATATTCGAATACTTTTACAGTATTCGAATATTTTGAATATCTTCCCGATCTAATATTCGAATACCTAAATCGCTATTCGTTGCCATCCCTAATTTATATAGTTATTGTTTTTCATGTAAAAACACATTTATCCGAAATGTGCATTTTCTGTGTCCTCTAGTATGTGTATAACTTGTTCAAGTTTTAATTCAGATAGTGGAAGTCGTGATAGCTCAGTGGTAGCGCGTTCGCTTCACGTGCGAAAAGGCCCGGAGTTCGAGCCCCGCTGGAGCCATTACGATTGTGTCCTTAGGCAATGCATTTAAATTCCAAGTGCCTCTTCTCTCTCCCTCGTGGCGATGGATTCCATCAGGAATGAGGTCTCGAGAGTGATTAGTATAAGTTATAAGAACTTGTTTCGCAATCGAGCTAAAATAAATTTGTATAAACTAAATTCAGATAAAAGTTTGGGGACTAATGTGCCGTACTTGTTACAGCATTGAGTTTTGTTTCACAGTTAGTTTATTTTCAAATTTTCCAGAAGGCTTTTCATGAACGCATATCATAACCCTAATGTGTTTAACATATTATATATGTATTATTCACTTGACCTCAAGTGGCTACTCAACTTCCCATAGGCAAGCATTCAATATTATTTACTATTCGCCCCCGACCAGTCAATAGTTTCGATAATATTGACTGCCTTTGGCTTCCGGTCTGAATCAGTAAAACGCTCATTGGGGTATTGCTAAAACAAAGCGTCTTTCTAAATAAGTAGACGCTCATTAAAATGCATACATAAATGTTTCTAGATACTTACACATTATAATTATAAATATATTTACTGAGACAAATGGAATCTTTTGAAATACTTGTATCTTGGTTCATTATAATAAAATAAATATTGCATTCCTGGGTGGGCACTATTACATTTATCACCCCTCGAACTCCTCGGTTAAGATTCATGTTCTCGGGGTGATATTTTTCATATTGCGATTGTGTTTTACGTTGACTTTATCTATCGTCGCTACCGGTTGCCCATATGAGCGACGCCACCTGAAGAGATTAGTCATTTTAGATTGTTGGAGGATAGTGCAATGATACAGACAGAGACCCATACCAGAGTCTCCTCTGGTTCTTTTACGTGCACGGTGTAAAGCATCGACACGAGACCTCGGTTTAAAGTCCCATCAGAAAGACTGTTAATTTTATTAGGGTCAGACGGGGGATCGAACCTGAGATCCCTGGATTACCAGTCCAACGTGTTACCACTGGACTACATATTGCGCACTCAGGAATGTAAATAGTTATATAATACAATTGATGAAGTAGGTTACAAACAGCATGCATGATTAGTTTATACAAATCTATTTTAGCTCGATTGCGAAATAAGTTATTTCAACTTATATTAATCACTCTCGAGACCTCATTCCTGATGGAATCCATCGCCACGAGGGAGAGAGAAGGGGCAAAGTGGAATTTAATTGCCTTGCACAATCGTAACGGCTCCAGCACTTAGGACCGTTCGCACCTGAAACGAAAAAATTAAAATAAAGCCAATATCTGTATGTTTAAGCATATAATTATACTGACACCATAAAAAACACTTTTATATTGAGCGTTACCCTTTTCGTTACAATCTTAGCATTATGGATAATACTATCATGAGTGAAGAAAATAATCCTTCACACATTGCACTAATTTACCCAATATTTCGCTTGTTTTGTAAAAGGATATACATTTTTATCTCAATCCAGGGATCACAGGTTCGATCCCCCGTCTGACCCTAATAAAATTAACAGTCTTTCAGATGGGACGTTAAATCGAGGTCTCGTGTCGGTGCTTTACACCGTGCACGTAAAAGAACCAGAGGAGACTCTGGAATGGGTCTCTCTCTGTATCATTGCACTATCCTCCAACAATCTAAAATAACTAATCTCTTCAGGAGACGTTGCTCATATGGGCAACCGGTAGCGACGATAAATAAACGTAAAAATGTATTTGGAGAGCAGGCTAGAATCATTAGTGTTCATAAGTTGTAAGCTATTAATACATTGTAAGTAACAGCTTATAACGGGAGCGAATTATAACATAAACCACTGTTAACATGTAAATAGCTAGCACTTGATAAGTGAACCAGTTTCATCATCTGCTTGGCAACTCGTCTAGCAACATGTAATTACGTGCAGATGAGTTGTCTATTAGGTTGTCATTAAAATGTCTATGACTACGTAGACGTCAGTCTGTATAATTATTAATCCGTATTCCTCACATGAATCTAGTCTATGGCGTCAGTATTATATATATGGCGTCACTGGAAGCGGCTTATCAGTTACATCATGTAGTTTAATCCTGCAGTATTGGATGGACTTAGTTTATACACAATTAGTTTAGCTCGATTGCGAAACAAGTTCTTACAACTTATTATTATTATCAATCACGCTCGATACCTCATTCATGTTGGAATCCATCGCCACGAGGGAGAGAGAAGAGTCAACGTGGAATTGAAATGCCTTGCCTAAGGGTACAATCGTAACGTACTCCGGGCCTTTCGCACATGAAGCGAACGCGCTACCGCAACGCTATCACGACTTGGTGGATTCATGTTATATCATTCATCCATGTGAATGCAAAACATGGCAATGCAAACACACGCGAATGGGTCGAGTCACAAGTTACAGCGGCATGTGCATGTAGTTAGTCGATTTCAGCATATCAAAGTTGATGACTTATTCACATATATACATGGCCCAGTGGTTAAGGTGTCCGCCTACGGAGCAGGAGGTCGAAAATTCTAATCTCGTCAGGGGTTCGTTCTGATATGGCCGGTTGGTGAGCCGCCAGCTAGTTAAATAATGGTTACCGATTGCCTATCAGCATGGCGCCTGGCATACAAGCATAGGATTCGGGAAGTACTGATGTTCATAAAAAGTGGTGTCTCATAAGTCAGAAATGGCTGGCCCTTTAAATAGGGGTGACACTATAATAAACAAACACTTTACTTTACTAGCCTAGTTTTTCTAAATGTCAAAATATTAGAGGAAACACACAAGTATATCAGAAATCGCTCGGAAGTTAGCATTTAATGGATGTACTTTACTATGCCACACATGTATATCTTGACCGCTTTCATGCAATTCCCGGAGAGCGTCAGACAATTACTTTTTATGAGGAGACACTATTTCCTACAGGCTCTTTAAAATTAACCGATGAATTATTTTGTAATTTCGCAGCAGCGACGTCATGTTTTACTGGTCATCGTTACATTATTTATTAGCACATGTATATAACCAGCAGCTTATTGAGTCTTTGGTTTACTGTACCAAGTAAACTATGAAATGCATTTTACACGTTCATGTTTTATTTCCTGCTAACACTAGAGCAGTTCTTTGACACACGTGAAGCCGTAATACCGTTGAGTAGAGCATAGCTTCAGATGCGAACGGCTCGAACTCTTGTCCCGCTTTGGAACCGTTACGACTGTGTCATTAATCAATGCATTTAAATTCTACGTTGCCTCTTCTCTCTCCCTCGTGGCGATGGATTCCATCAGGAATGAGGTGTCGAGAGTGATTAATATACGTTTTAAGAACTCGTTTCGCAATCGAGCTAAAAATAAATTTGTCATGATAACCTATACACTTGAAGTCCGATTAGCGCAGTGGTTAGCGCGCTCGCCTCTCACCAATGCAACCCGGGTTCGATCCTCGGACAGGCAAGATTGAGAGATGGTACGGTGGTCGCCAGATCGGACAGGTGGGTTTTCTCCGGGTACTCCTGTTTCCTCCCACACAAATGACAACATATACGCTTTCATCCGCGCCAATGAGAGTGATTAATATAAGTTATTAAAACTTGCTTCGCAATCGTTGTAAAATAAGTAAAGTTTAAACTCAAACATTTGAAAGATGAGTGCAGTTCAAATAAATTCTCCTGGCGGTTTATATATACATGTGTATACGTACCTGAGAAGAGATAACATGTTTTAAAACTTTAGAAACATTTATTCTTTTATCATTATTCACTGAGGCATATTGTACTCAAAATAAGCACAGGTATATATAACTGCTATATAGCATCCGTCTGTCCGATTAGCGCAGTGGTTAGCACGCTCGCTTCTCACAAATGCAACCAGGGGTTGATCCTCGGACCGTGAAGAATGTGAGATGGTACGGTGGTCGCCAGATCGGACATGTGGTGAGTTTTCTCCCACATGAATGACAACATTTACGCTTTCACCGCCGCCATCGAAAGTGATTAATATAAGTTGTTGAAGTTTGTTTCGCGATCGTTAAAATAAATAACGTTTAAACCTTGTTTTATATAGCATTCGTATCTTTGAACCCATTGCTTGTATATATCTACATTATACTAGTAGTTCTTAATTAAGTGATACTAATTGAATGCAGTTCCAATGCTCCTGATGATTTCCACATATTGCCTTTGTTGCTATTGACAACAAACATCGCATAAGCAATCTGATCAATGTGACGGAGCTCTAGCCCTTCCGTCTTAGTTCTATAGATGGATCTGTAGTCTAGTGGTAACACGCTGGATTGGTTATCCAGGGTTCGCAGGTTCGATCCCCCGTCTGACCCTAATAAAATTAACTGTCTTTCAGATGGGACTTTAAACCGAGGTCTCGTATCGG
Organism: Archivesica marissinica; assembly: GCA_014843695.1. Classification (NCBI taxonomy): domain Eukaryota; kingdom Metazoa; phylum Mollusca; class Bivalvia; order Venerida; family Vesicomyidae; genus Archivesica; species Archivesica marissinica. The sequence continues at coordinate 68,844,181 of CM026391.1, forward strand.
TGTTGTATACCGTGCACGTAAAAGAACCAGAGGAGACTCTGGAATGGGTCTCTGTCTGTACCATTCCACTATCCTCCAACAAATCTAAACTGACTAATCTCTTCAGGAGGCGTCGCTCATATGGGCAACCGGTAGCGACGATAAATAAACGTAAAACACACACTTCTTAGTTCATCTTGCTAACGCAACCGCTTCTTTCATCATCTGCTAACCCCTCTCGTCAGTCAAGATCTGTCTTTTGTACACGATGTAGAAAGATTGACGTGATTTTCAGAATGCGCTTTAGGTCGTCAGTATAGTGTTGTTCTCCCCACGTGTATGGCTAACTACATTATGACTTGGACGTCGACAATACTTCGGGAAAAAACAGTTGATACATACAAATACAATTTTTAAAAATACTTCGACTTAAGGAAATGTTATCTGTCCGTGGGTGTGCACGTACAATTCAACGTTCTTTGAGTACACTGTCATACGATATATATTTGTTTATTTGAAATATGAACTGAATGATCAAAACAGCTCAGAGTAATTTATGTTATACATGTAGTATATGGTATACAATTTCTCTACATCGTGTATCCGGTATGCATTACTGTGTTTGTATTCCGGGAATGGTGATATAAATAGATCTAATCCTCTCAATGAACACCTGTGCTAACCATCCATATATCAACGATGTGAAGATTTCGCATATTATAAAATGCCCGCCTCTGACGATAAGGCAGGGACATAGTTTATACACATTTATGTTAGCTCGATTGCGAAACAAGTTCTTATAACTTATAGTAATCACTCTCGAGACCTCATTCCTGATGGAATCCATCGCCACGAGGGAGAGAGAAGAGGCAATGTGGAAATTAACTGCCTTGCCTAAGGGCACAATCGAAATGGCTTCAGCGGGCTCGAACTCCGGACCTTTCGCACCTGAAGCGAACGCGCATCCACTGCGCTATCACGACTTCCACTGGTCATACAATCCGCCACAATGCAGCATACGTCACTATAACATAGCAGTGCACGAAACGTCATAATTTAATATTCTAACATGGCAAAAACGCATATCTATTAGGCTATTAGCCATAGCGATCCCCCGTCTGACCCTAATAAAATTAAGTCTTTTGACGGGACTTTAAACCGCGGTCTCGTGTCGGTGCTGTACACCGTGCACGTAAAAGAACCAGAGGATACGCTGGAATGGGTCTCTGTCTGTATCATTGCACTATCCTCCAAACATCTAAAATGACTAATCTCTTCAGGAAGCGTAGCTCATATGGGTAACCGGTAGCAACAATAAATAAACGTAAACACACACGCCCTAGCGATAGCGCAGTGGTAGGGCGTTCTCTTCACGTGTGAAAGGTCGGATTTCGCACCCATTCACGGTTCCGATTGGGCACTTAAATTTCACATTGCCTCTTCTCCCTCACGGATGGCGATGGATTCCATCAGAGATGAGGTCGCGATAGGGATCAATATAATGCTGTAAAAACTTGTTTCGCAATCGAGCTAATATAAATTTGTAGTAAACATTGTAATGCATATTTATAGCACATTGACTGTAATACGATGCAATAACTATGTCAAATAAACAATAAAATCTAGCTATATTGCTTTGCTTCGGGCTCACCTGATGTCGGTGTGATTCAACTTGAGCTTATCTTGTACTTCCTAGTTGTACACGCTATCGTCTGTTCTACCCCTGCATGCTATACTTCCTAGTTGTACAGGCTATCGTCTGTTCTACCCCTGCATGCTATACTTCCTTCCTAGTTGTACACGCTATCGTCTGTTCTACCCCTGCATGCTATACTTCCTTCCTAGTTGTACACGCTATCGTCTGTTCTACCCCTGCATGCTATACTTCCTTCCTAGTTGTACACGCTATCGTCTGTTCTACCCCTGCATGCTATACTTCCTTCCTAGTTGTACACGCTATCGTCTGTTCTACCCTGCAATGCTATACTTCCTTCCTAGTTGTACACGCTATCGTCTGTTCTACCCTGCATGCTATACTTCCTTCCTAGTTGTACACGATACCGTCTGTTCTACCCCTGCATGCTATACTTCCTCCCTAGTTGTACACGCTATCGTCGTTTCTACCCCTGCATGCTATACTTCCTTCCTAGTTGTACACGCTATCGTCTGTTCTACCCCTGCATGCTATACTTCCTTCCTAGTTGTACACGATACCGTCTGTTCTACCCCGGAATGCTATACTTCCTTCCTAGGTGTACACGCTATCGTCTGTTCTACCCCGGAATGCTATACTTCCTTCCTAGTTGTACACGCTATCGTCTGTTCTACCCCTGCATGCTATACTTCCTTCCTAGTTGTACACGCTATCGTCTGTTCTACCCCTGCATGCTATACTTCCTTCCTAGTTGTACACGCTATCGTCTGTTCTACCCCTGCATGCTATACTTCCTTCCTAGTTGTACACGCTATCGTCTGTTCTACCCCTGCATGCTATACTTCCTTCCTAGTTGTACACGCTATCGTCTGTTCTACCCCTGCATGCTATACTTCCTTCCTAGTTGTACACGATACCGTCTGTTCTACCCCTGCATGCTATACTTCCTTCCTAGTTGTACACGCTATCGTCTGTTCTACCCCTGCATGCTATACTTCCTTCCTAGTTGTACACGCTATCGTCTGTTCTACCCCTGCATGCTATACTTCCTTCCTAGTTGTACACGATACCGTCTGTTCTACCCCGGAATGCTATACTTCCTTCCTAGTTGTACACGCTATCGTCTGTTCTGCCCCGGAATCCTAGCTGTACACGATATTGATATGTATGTTCTATGTCAGCTATGCGTATGTACTGTATCAATGGGCTTCGGAATTAATTATTGGCTCTTTGTACATTGATTTGTCTTGGTTATGGTGTGCGAAAGGGTCCACATTACTTAATGATTGATGCATTCGCAAATATTTCAACTTATTTATCGGCAAACCCACAGTTATTCATAGATATTTACATTCATGGTGTGGGTTGGTTTACATTCAGTGTGTGGGTTGGTTTACATTCATTGTATGGGTTGGTTTACATTCATTGTATGGGTTGATTTACATTCATGGTGTGGGTTGGTTTACATGCATTGTGTGGGTTGGTTTACATACATCGTGTGGGTTGGTTTACATTCATTGTGTGGGTTGGTCTACATGCATTGTGTAGGTTTGTTTACATGCATTATGTAGGTTGGTTTACATGCAGTATGTGGGTTTGTTTACATTCAGTGTGTGGGTTGGTTTACATTCATTGTGTAGGTTTGTTTACATGCATTATGTAGGTTGGTTTACATGCATTATGTGGGTTTGTTTACATTCAGTGTGTGGGTTGGTTTACATTCATTGTATGGGTTGGTTTACATTCATTGTGTGGGTTGGTTTACATTCATTGTGTGGGATGGTTTACATTCATTCAGTGTGCGGGTTGGTTTACATTCATTGTGTGGGTTGGTTTACATTCATTGTATGGGTTGGTTTACATTCATTCATTGTGTGGGTTTGTTTACATTCAGTGTGTGGGTTGGTTTACATTCAGTGTGTGGGTTGGTTTACATTCATTGTATGGGTTGGTTTACATTCAGTGTGTGGGTTGGTTTACATTCATTCATTGTGTGGGTTGGTTTACATTCAGTGTGTGGGTTGGTTTACATCCAGTGTATGGGTTGGTTTACATCCAGTGTATGGGTTGGTTTACATTCAGTGTATGGGTTGGTTTACATTCATTGTATGGGTTGGTTTACATTCATTCATTGTGTGGGTTGGTTTACATGCATTGTATGGGTTGGTTTACATTCAGTGTATGGGTTGGTTTACATTCAGTGTATGGGTTGGTTTACATTCATTCATTGTGTTGGTTGGTTTACATCCAGTGTATGGGTTGGTTTACATTCAGTGTATGGGTTGGTTTACATGCATTGTGTGGGTTGGTTTACATGCATTGTATGGGTTGGTTTACATTCAGTGTATGGGTTGGTTTACATGCATTGTGTGGGTTGGTTTACATGCATTGTGTAGGTTGGTTTACATTCAGTGTGTAGGTTGGTTTACCTGCATTGTATGGTTTGGTTTACATACATTGTGTGGGTTGGTTTACATTCATTGTATGGGTTGGTTTACATACATTGTGTGGGATGGTTTACATACATTGTGTGGGTTGGTTTACATGCATTGTGTGGGATGGTTTACATTCATTGTATGGGTTTGTTTACATACATTGTGTAGGTTGGTTTACATGCATTGTGTGGGATGGTTTACATGCATTGTGTGGGTTGGTTTACATGCATTGTGTGGGATGGTGGTTTACATGCATTGTGTGGGATGGTTTACATGCATTGTGTGGGTTGGTTTACATGCATTGTGTGGGTTGGTTTACATCCATTGTATGGGTTGGTTTACATACATTGTGTGGGATGGTTTACATGCACTGTGTGGGTTGGTATACATGCATTGTGTGGGATGGTTTACATGCATTGTATGGGTTGGTTTACATTCAGTGTGTGGGTTGGTTTACATTCATTGTGTAGGTTGGTTTACATTCATTGTATGGGTTGGTTTACATACATTCTATGGGTTGGTTTACATACATTGTGTAGGTTGGTTTACATGCATTGTGTGGGATGGTTTACATACATTGTGTTGGTTGGTTTACATTCATTGTATGGGTTGGTTTACATACATTGTATGGGTTGGTTTACATACATTGTGTGGGATGGTTTACATACATTGTGTGGGTTGGTTTACATTCATTGTATGGGTTGGTTTACATACATTGTGTGGGTTGGTTTACATACATTGTATGGGTTGGTTTACATACATTGTATGGGTTGGTTTACATGCATTGTGTAGGTTGGTTTACATGCATTGTGTGGGATGGTTTACATGCATTGTGTGGGATGGTTTACATGCATTGTGTGGGTTGGTTTACATGCATTGTGTAGGTTGGTTTACATGCATTGTGTGGGTTGGTTTACATTCATAGTGTGGGTTGGTTTACATTCAGTGTGTAGGTTGGTTTACATTCATTGTATGGGTTGGTTTACATTCATTGTATGGGTTGGTTTACATTCATTGTATGGGTTGGTTTACATTCATAGTGTGGGTTGGTTTACATTCAGTGTGTAGGTTGGTTTACATTCATTGTATGGGTTTGTTTACATTCAATGTATGGGTTGGTTTACATTCAGTGTGTGGGTTGGTTTGCATTCATAGTGTGGGTTGGTTTACATTCATTTTATGGGTTTGTTTACATTCAATGTATGGGTTGGTTTACATTCAGTGTGTGGGTTGGTTTGCATTCATAGTGTGGGTTTGTTTACATTCAATGTATGGGTTGGTTTACATTCAGTGTGTGGGTTGGTTTGCATTCATAGTGTGGGTTGGTTTACATTCATTTTATGGGTTGGTTTACATTCATAGTGTGGGTTGGTTTACATTCAGTGTGTAGGTTGGTTTACATTCATTGTATGGGTTGGTTTACATTCATTGTATGGGTTGGTTTACATTCATTGTATGGGTTGGTTTACATTCATAGTGTGGGTTGGTTTACATTCAGTGTGTAGGTTGGTTTACATTCATTGTATTGGTTGGTTTACATTCATTGTATGGGTTGGTTTACATTCAGTGTGTTGGTTGGTTTACATTCAGTGTGTTGGTTGGTTTACATTCAGTGTGTTGGTTGGTTTACATTCAGTGTGTTGGTTGGTTTACATTCAGTGTATGGGTTGGTTTACATTCATTGTATGGGTTGGTTTACATTCAGTGTGTTGGTTGGTTTACATTCAGTGTGTTGGTTGGTTTACATTCAGTGTGTTGGTTGGTTTACATTCAGTGTGTGGGTTGGTTTACATGCATTGTGTGGGTGTGTTTACATTCAATATGGAGTCATGTATGTATAAATAAATTTTATTTTTAAGACGGCCCCATGGAAGATTAGCCTTTATATTAATCACTCTCGTTGGCGCGGATGAATGCGTACATGTGGTCAATCGTGAAGGAGTAAACCGGTGTACCCGGAGAAAACCCACCTGTCCGATCTGGCGACCACCGTACCATCTCACATACTTCCCGGTCCGAGAATCGAGCCCGGGTTGCATTGGTGAACAGCTCGCTCGCTAACCACTGCGCTAATCGGACAGCCAATTTATTTAGTTACTACTTACACACATAATTGAGAGAACAGAATGTATGTGGTACGCTTGGACCCATCCGTACATCATACTATGTAGTTCAGGATACGAGAATTCCAAATTACCTAACAATCTGTTACACTGTTCATTGTTAATGTTGGCAGAGGAACAAGACAATATTTCTGGAGCGTGTGACCCACACCGCGCAACAGATGTTTATACTATTCAAATGCTCCCCATCTCTCTACGGGATGTGTTTTGTAATTGATCACATGTAAGCCTAGATGGACCTAGTTGCCTTTGATGTATCAACTGCGCTACTCGTAAGGTGTTCGCTTTGTGTAACCTTGTCAGGTAAACGGCTATTGCTTTACATCTTTGAAAACAACAACATCTATGTAGATCATTAATAGTCTACGAAGTTGCACGGCTGAAATTAAACAAAGACGTTTACCTATAAAGCTACAAAGGCGTTTTCAGTATGTCTATTTGCTGCTCCGGGTTATGTCCATGTCAAAACAACCAAACAAATGCATGGTAGCTTTCGTTGCCTCCATTTCCCAATCTCGTAGCTGGATGTGCATGCATATAGTACTATACTTTCGAACACAAAACGCCAGAGAGCATGTATTTGATCAACTTATATATTACCCGCAAGACTCTGCCATGTTGTCATTGCTATCCCCCGCCATTTCGGCGAGGTATAATGTTGTTGGGTGTCCGTCCGTGCGCTTGGAGCAAGTAACGAATATGTGGATTTTTATGAGATTTCAGTTAATTATATATCATCATAGTGTGGTGGTGCGCTTTCACTTTTCGTTCGGGATCGACCTAGTAACGCCAGAGTTATTGCCCTTTTATTGACCCAGTAACCCCATAGTTATTGCCCTTTAATGGATTAAAAATCAACAAATGTGACCGCCCATAGCCATATCGGCGGAGGATAGCATCTGAATATCGGTGCAAGTGATTTGAAGTTGAAGTACTTATCGGTCTACATCGATGCATATACATTAATATATCGATACATAGACCTATTCATTGATATATCGATACATTAATACATCGACATCTAGACCTATTCATTAATATATCGATACATTAAGACACCGATACCAAGACCTATACATTAATACATCGACACCTAGACCTATACATTGATATATCGATACATTAATACATCGATACCTAGACCTATACATTGATATATCGATACCTAGACCTATACATTGATATATCTATACATTAATACATCGATACCTAGACCTATACATTGATATATCTATACATTAATACATCGATACATATATCTATACATTGATATATCGATACATTAATACATCGATACCTTGACCTATACATTGATATATCGATACATTAATACACCGATACCTAGACCTATACATTGATATATCGATACCTAGACCTATACATTAATACATCGATACCTAGACCTATACATTGATATATCGATACCTAGACCTATACATTAATACATCGACACCTAGACCTATAAATTGATATATCGATACATTATTACATCGATGCATACACCTATACATTGCTATATCGATGCATACACCTATACATTGATATATCGATACATTAATACATCGATACCTAGACCTATACTTAGACAGGTATGAGGGCAAGCTCTCCAAGGAAACCTGAATCCTAGAACGTCAATGATGCACTATGACACAGTTTACTGTACGTCTTAGACGTTCAAATTTCCACAGTTTCAGAGATGTACCTCAATCACCATTCATTTTTTTATTTAATTTTCGGGATTTTAGATTTTTCATTTTCAGGAACAATCTGCAGGCCCCAGGCCTTCAATGGCTTATAGTAGCTGTGTGCCTGATACTCGTTTGTGGAAACGCATGCTATAGTTGTCTTGGACCACAATTCATATATCTCGGGCTGGTGAATTGAGCTATGTACAATTATTTGGCAAGTAGTATCCGGTATTCGACGAATTCCTTTGATTATTACTTGCCTTGAATTAATGATGTTTGTACTTCGCAGACCGTTGTTTGATGTTGCATACATGGATAGCTCGTGTTATTGATGTGTGATTATCGTTTAGTATGTTACGTGTATCGTTCATTATAGTGTACGCTCACATATAGCCGAAGAGTACATAGCAATCGAAATCATGTCATTACAAATGCAGATGCCTATACATATGTCCATTGTGTCCGCTTCCGTACGCTCGGCCATATGGTTCACCGGAGGCGAGGGTAAATAAGCTTCCGTGATCGAGTTGTTAAGGTCGCTGACATGTATACCACTGTAACCTATCATCACTGCTGGTCACGGGTTCCAGCCCCGCTCAGGCCGTTTCTCATTTATATGAACAAGTTGGCAGTTTCTTGCAAATCGTTTTGTAGTCAATGAATAATATATAATTGTGTGCAGTTGTTCTTTCAGTGTATACAACTCGCCGGGTGCTTTCAAACGAAGAATATTATCTGTATTGCTGGGCCTCAATGGCCGAGTGTTTGCGGTCGTTGACTTAACACTTTCCCTCATAGAAGCATCTCTTGACGCCATTACCAATACGACATACATTGATAATGTAGTCGCCAAACCAATGTTCATAATAAAGGCCAGAATATTGTGTAGTCCCAGTAATATCTATGGAGGTGGGATAGATATGGCGACTACGTATCCACTGCATGATAGCTAAATGACTGTCGTTTGTAAGGAGATATAATACTATATTAAGTTATTAACCTAAATCTCTATGAAGTCCCAGTAATATCTATGGAGGTGGGGTAGATATGGCGATTACTTATCCAATGCATGATAGCTAAATGGCTGTCGTTTGTAAGGAGATATAATAGTATATCAACATAAATCTCTATGAAATCCCAGTAATATCTATTGAGGTTGTATAGATATGGCGATTACTTATCCGATTCATGATAGCTAAATGACTGTCGTTTGTAAGGAGATATAATAGTATATCAACATAACTCTCTATGAAGTCCCAGTAATATCTATTGAGGTTGTATAGATATGGCGATTACTTATCCGATTCATGATAGGCTGTCGTTTGTAAGGAGATATAGTAGTATATTAACCTAAATCTCTATGAAGACCCAGTAATATCCATGGAGGTGGGATAGATATGGCGATTACTTATCCAATGCATGATAGCTAAATGGCTGTCGTTTGTATGGAGATATAATAGTATATTAACCTAAATCTCACGAAGTCCCAGTAATATCTATGGAGGTGGGATAGATGTGGCAATTACATATCCACTGCATGATAGCTAAATGGCTGTCGTTTGTATGGAGATAACATATTATATTAACCTAAATCTCTATGAAGTCCCAGTAATGTCTATGGAGGTTGGATAGATATGGCAATTACATATCCACGTCGTTTGTATGGAGATATACTAGTATATTAACCTATATCTCTATGACGGAACAGGTTAAAATAATTTGCTCCTGACCGTTATCTATTGGAATCTCATGTGAAGAACGGCTGGCTTGCGAACGGTCAGTCGTTCTACTCGGGTGCCCGTCAGTGCCAAGGTGCACGCGGGATCGTCCTTCACCATTAACAGCTGGAGGGTCACCATATGACTTCAGCAGTTTGAAGCATACTAGTTTGAATGCTCTAAATTTATGTCAGAAAAGAAGCCATTGATTATGTCTAGTCACAGCCATTATCTCCATGGTATCTCTGACAACAATACTGCGTGTCTGTTATAATATGTGCATCAAACGTGTCTGCCAAGACAAATATAAACGCATGCAACTGCTACTGTGATTCTGTCTGGATGTGTCTATGTGCGTCTGCGTCAAAACACCTGGGAATTAAATGTGTGTTTTTACATTTATTTATCGTCGATACCGGTTGCCAATATGGGCGACGCCTCCTGAAGAGATTAGTAATTTTAGATTTTTGGAGGAGAGTGCAATGATACAGACAGAGACCCATTCCAGGGTCTCCTCTGGTTATTGTACGTGCACGATGTAAAGCACCGACACGAGACCTCGGTTTAAAGTCACACCTGAGAGACTGTTAATTTTATTAGGGTCAGACGGAGGATCGAACCTGCGATCCCTAGATTACCGGGTCAGCGTGCTACCACTGGACTACATATCCGTCTGTAAGGGAATAAAAGGATCCCATCCACTTCGTTTTGTTGCTCTAGTACTGGCGTCTACATTGTATAACATGACATTGAGAGGAAGAGGAAGTCAGTTGCCAAGCGACGAAATGAGCACCTGCTGACCATGCTCTACGTGGTCTAAGATACAGCACAATCTAGTTGAAGTAAATCCTCGACCAATTATCCGTCAGCGACTCTACAAGCCAACCGCACCGAGTAGACTACAAACACTCGTTCTACCATGGACCATACAGGGTTTGAACCAACTACCTGTAGCCATACAGACACGACTAATATAGAGGGATTCGCGGCAGTTGTTAGAACGGTTGTCGTCTCTACCTAATAGACCACCTATACTATGTAAAGATAATGCTACTGTCTCATTAACCACACTTTTTATGTCAAGTTTACATTCTGAAAACACTCCGGACCTATACATGGAAGAAAGAACATTGAAACTAAAGGAATATATTCAACTGAATATGTTACCGAATTGATTACGTCAACATCTAAGCATATATACATATAGGTTAATAATATATCATCATTATTATAGACGGATCTGTAGTCCAGTGGTAACACGCTGGACTTGTAATCCAGTGATCGCAGGTTCGATCCCCCGTCTGACCCTAATAAAAATAACAGTCTTTCAGATGGGACTTTAAACCGAGGTCTCGCGTCGGTGCTGTACACCATGCACGTAAAAGAACCAGAGGATACTCTGGAACGGGTCTCTGTCTGTATCATTGCACTATCCTTCAAAAATCTAAAATGACTAATCTCTTCAGGAGGCGTCGCTCATATGGGCAACCGGTAGCGACGATAAATAAACGTAAAACATACACAAACATAATCATTATTCTGTTGAGGTGGTCGACGGGGGAAGCCCAGCATTCTAACTATAGGGTGTATATGTAGCCTACGTGGTCGGTATGCAGTATCACCATTATCATTCTCATATATGTATATACATAGTTCAGCGTTCAGTGCTGTACTGTTTGTGCATACTTGATTTGCACTTTAACATATCTGCAATAAAGTATGTTTAAGCCATCGCTATGTTGTATAACGCGCGTCTACTGAATTTTCATTAATGTTTTAAAGTTTGCCATGCAGTTTTTCACTTCATCATTAGCATTGAAGAATGTCCCAAACCTGGATTCAAATTTTAACTGGCATAAACAAAACATCTAAACATATAAATAGATCTGCAATCAATATATATATCGTTTTAAGTGCTCTCGCTCTACGGGGCGCCTTTTGTACTTCATATAATATTAAAGAACAGGTGAGGTATGTCTCTGCCGTGTACTATCTAGATTACAAACGCAGTACCAGCTTTGTAACACTGGCGGGTTAACTGCTGGATTACTGACGAGGTAGCAGCTTTGTAACACTGACAGGTTAACTGCTGGATTACTGACGAGGTAGCAGCTTTGTAACACTGACAGGTTAACTGCTGGATTACTGACGAGGTAGCAGCTTTGTAACACTGACAGGTTAACTGCTGGATTACTGACGAGGTAGCAGCTTTGTAACACTGACAGGTTAACTGCTAGATTACTGACGAGGTAGCAGCTTTGTAACACTGATAGGTTAACTGCTGGATTACTGACGAGGTAGCAGCTTTGTAACACTGACATGTTAACTGCTAGATTACTGACGAGGTAGCCGCTTTGTAACACTGACATGTTAACTGCTAGATTACTGACGAGGTAGCAGCTTTGTAACACTGATAGGTTAACTGCTGGATTACTGACGAGGTAGCAGCTTTGTAACACTGACAGGTTAACTGCTGGATTACTGACGAGGTAGCAGCTTTGTAACACTGACAGGTTAACTGCTGGATTACTGACGAGGTAGCAGCTTTGTAACACTGATAGGTTAACTGTTGGATTACTGACGAGGTAGCAGCTTTGTAACACTGACATGTTAACTGCTAGATTACTGACGAGGTAGCCGCTTTGTAACACTGACATGTTAACTGCTAGATTACTGACGAGGTAGCAGCTTTGTAACACTGACAGGTTAACTGCTGGATTACTGACGAGGTAGCAGCTTTGTAACACTGACAGGTTAACTGCTGGATTACTGACGAGGTAGCAGCTTTGTAACACTGACAGGTTAACTGCTGGATTACTGACGAGGTAGCAGCTTTGTAACACTGATAGGTTAACTGTTGGATTACTGACGAGGTAGCAGCTTTGTAACACTGACATGTTAACTGCTAGATTACTGACGAGGTAGCAGCTTTGTAGCACTGACAGGTTAACTACTGGATTACTGACGAGGTAGCAGCTTTGTAACACTGATAGGTTAACTGTTGGATTACTGACGAGGTAGCAGCTTTGTAACACTGACATGTTAACTGCTAGATTACTGACGAGGTAGCAGCTTTGTAGCACTGATAGGTTAACTGCTGGATTACTGACGAGGTAGCAGCTTTGTAACACTGACAGGTTAACTGCTGGATTACTGACGAGGTAGCAGCTTTGTAACACTGACAGGTTAACTACTGGATTACTGACGAGGTAGCAGCTTTGTAACACTGATAAGTTAACTGCTGGATTACTGACGAGGTAGCAGCTTTGTAACACTGATAGGTTAACTGCTGGATTACTGACGAGGTAGCAGCTTTGTAACACTGACAGGTTAACTGCTGGATTACTGACGAGGTAGCAGCTTTGTAACACTGATAGGTTAACTGCTGGATTACTGACGAGGTAGCAGCTTTGTAACACTGACAGGTTAACTGCTGGATTACTGACGAGGTAGCAGCTTTGTAACACTGACATGTTAACTGCTGGATTACTGACGAGGTAGCAGCTTTGTAACACTGATAGGTTAACTGTTGGATTACTGACGAGGTAGCAGCTTTGTAACACTGACATGTTAACTGCTAGATTACTGACGAGGTAGCCGCTTTGTAACACTGACATGTTAACTGCTAGATTACTGACGAGGTAGCCGCTTTGTAACACTGACATGTTAACTGCTAGATTACTGACGAGGTAGCCGCTTTGTAACACTGACATGTTAACTGCTAGATTACTGACGAGGTAGCAGCTTTGTAACACTGATAGGTTAACTGCTGGATTACTGACGAGGTAGCAGCTTTGTAACACTGACAGGTTAACTGCTAGATTACTGACGAGGTAGCAGCTTTGTAGCACTGACAGGTTAACTGCTGGATTACTGACGAGGTAGCAGCTTTGTAACACTGACAGGTTAACTGTTGGATTACTGACGAGGTAGCAGCTTTGTAACACTGACATGTTAACTGCTAGATTACTGACGAGGTAGCCGCTTTGTAACACTGACATGTTAACTGCTGGATTACTGACGAGGTAGCAGCTTTGTAACACTGACAGGTTAACTGCTGGATTACTGACGAGGTAGCAGCTTTGTAACACTGACAGGTTAACTGCTGGATTACTGACGAGGTAGCAGCTTTGTAACACTGACAGGTTAACTGCTGGATTACTGACGAGGTAGCAGCTTTGTAACACTGACAGGTTAACTGCTGGATTACTGACGAGGTAGCAGCTTTGTAACACTGATAGGTTAACTGCTGGATTACTGACGAGGTAGCAGCTTTGTAACACTGACATGTTAACTGCTAGATTACTGACGAGGTAGCCGCTTTGTAACACTGACATGTTAACTGCTAGATTACTGACGAGGTAGCCGCTTTGTAACACTGACATGTTAACTGCTAGATTACTGACGAGGTAGCAGCTTTGTAACACTGATAGGTTAACTGCTGAATTACTGATGAGGTAGCAGCTTTGTAACACTGACAGGTTAACTGCTAGATTACTGACGAGGTAGCAGCTTTGTAGCACTGATATGTTAACTACTGGATTACTGACGAGGTAGCAGCTTTGTAACACTGATAGGTTAACTGTTGGATTACTGACGAGGTAGCAGCGTTGTAACACTGACATGTTAACTGCTAGATTGCTGACGAGGTAGCAGCTTTGTAGCACTGATAGGTTAACTGCTAGATTACTGACGAGGTAGCCGCTTTGTAACACTGACATGTTAACTGCTAGATTACTGACGAGGTAGCAGCTTTGTAGCGCTGACAGGTTAACTACTGTATTACTGACGAGGTAGCAGCTTTGTAACACTGATAGGTTAACTCTTGGATTACTGACGAGGTAGCAGCTTTGTAACACTGACATGTTAACTGCTAGATTACTGACGAGGTAGCAGCTTTGTAGCACTGATAGGTTAACTGCTGGATTACTGATGAGGTAGCAGCTTTGTAACACTGACAGGTTAACTGCTGGATTACTGACGAGGTAGCCGCTTTGTAACACTGACAGGTTAACTACTGGATTACTGACGAGGTAGCAGCTTTGTAACACTGATAAGTTAACTGCTAGATTACTGACGAGGTAGCCGCTTTGTAACACTGACATGTTAACTGCTAGATTACTGACGAGGTAGCAGCTTTGTAACACTGATAGGTTAACTGCTGGATTACTGACGAGGTAGCAGCTTTGTAACACTGATAGGTTAACTGTTGGATTACTGACGAGGTAGCAGCTTTGTAACACTGACATGTTAACAGCTAGATTACTGACGAGGTAGCCGCTTTGTAACACTGACATGTTAACTGCTAGATTACTGACGAGGTAGCAGCTTTGTAGCACTGACAGGTTAACTACTGGATTACTGACGAGGTAGCAGCTTTGTAACACTGATTGGTTAACTGTTGGATTACTGACGAGGTAGCAGCTTTGTAACACTGATATGTTAACTGCTAGATTACTGACGAGGTAGCAGCTTTGTAGCACTGATAGGTTAACTGCTGGATTACTGACGAGGTAGCAGCTTTGTAACACTGACAGGTTAACTGCTGGATTACTGACGAGGTAGCAGCTTTGTAACACTGATAGGTTAACTGCTAGATTACTGACGAGGTAGCCGCTTTGTAACACTGACATGTTAACTGCTAGATTACTGACGAGGTAGCAGCTTTGTAGCGCTGACAGGTTAACTACTGGATTACTGACGAGGTAGCAGCTTTGTAACACTGACATGTTAACTGCTAGATTACTGACGACGTAGCAGCTTTGTAGCACTGATAGGTTAACTGCTGGATTACTGATGAGGTAGCAGCTTTGTAACACTGACAGGTTAACTGCTGGATTACTGACGAGGTAGCAGCTTTGTAACACTGACAGGTTAACTACTGGATTACTGACGAGGTAGCAGCTTTGTAACACTGATAGGTTAACTGCTAGATTACTGACGAGGTAGCCGCTTTGTAACACTGACATGTTAACTGCTAGATTACTGACGAGGTAGCAGCTTTGTAACACTGATAGGTTAACTGCTGGATTACTGACGAGGTAGCAGCTTTGTAACACTGATAGGTTAACTGTTGGATTACTGACGAGGTAGCAGCTTTGTAACACTGACATGTTAACTGCTAGATTACTGACGAGGTAGCCGCTTTGTAACACTGACATGTTAACTGCTAGATTACTGACGAGGTAGCAGCTTTGTAGCACTGACAGGTTAACTACTGGATTACTGACGAGGTAGCAGCTTTGTAACACTGACAGGTTAACTGCTGGATTACTGACGAGGTAGCAGCTTTGTAACACTGACAAGTTAACTGCTGGATTACTGACGAGGTAGCAGCTTTGTAACACTGATAGGTTAACTGCTGGATTACTGACGAGGTAGCAGCTTTGTAACACTGACAGGTTAACTGCTGGATAACTGACGAGGTAGCAGCTTTGTAACACTGACAGGTTAACTGCTAGATTACTGACGAGGTAGCAGCTTTGTAACACTGACATGTTAACTGCTGGATTACTGACGACGTAGCAGCTTTGTAACACTGACAGGTTAACTGCTGGATTACTGACGAGGTAGCAGCTTTGTAACACTGACAGGTTAACTGCTGGATTACTGACGAGGTAGCAGCTTTGTAACACTGATAGGTTAACTGTTGGATTACTGACGAGGTAGCAGCTTTGTAACACTGACATGTTAACTGCTAGATTACTGACGAGGTAGCCGCTTTGTAACACTGACATGTTAACTGCTAGATTACTGACGAGGTAGCCGCTTTGTAACACTGACATGTTAACTGCTGGATTACTG
The DNA here is from genome assembly GCA_014843695.1 of Archivesica marissinica. Lineage (NCBI taxonomy): Eukaryota > Metazoa > Mollusca > Bivalvia > Venerida > Vesicomyidae > Archivesica > Archivesica marissinica. The sequence continues at coordinate 68,860,582 of CM026391.1, forward strand.
ACGAGGTAGCCGCTTTGTAACACTGACATGTTAACTGCTAGATTACTGACGAGGTAGCAGCTTTGTAACACTGATAGGTTAACTGCTGAATTACTGACGAGGTAGCAGCTTTGTAACACTGACAGGTTAACTGCTAGATTACTGACGAGGTAGCAGCTTTGTAGCACTGACAGGTTAACTACTGGATTACTGACGAGGTAGCAGCTTTGTAACACTGATAGGTTAACTGTTGGATTACTGACGAGGTAGCAGCTTTGTAACACTGACATGTTAACTGCTAGATTACTGACGAGGTAGCAGCTTTGTAACACTGATAGGTTAACTGCTGGATTACTGACGAGGTAGCAGCTTTGTAACACTGACAGGTTAACTACTGGATTACTGACGAGGTAGCAGCTTTGTAACACTGATAAGTTAACTGCTGGATTACTGACGAGGTAGCAGCTTTGTAACACTGATAGGTTAACTGCTGGATTACTGACGAGGTAGCAGCTTTGTAACACTGACAGGTTAACTGCTGGATAACTGACGAGGTAGCAGCATTGTAACACTGACAGGTTAACTGCTGGATTACTGACGAGGTAGCAGCTTTGTAACACTGACAGGTTAACTGCTGGATTACTGACGAGGTAGCAGCGTTGTAACACTGATAGGTTAACTGTTGGATTACTGACGAGGTAGCAGTTTTGTAACACTGACATGTTAACTGCTAGATTACTGACGAGGTAGCAGCTTTGTAGCACTGATAGGTTAACTGCTGGATTACTGACGAGGTAGCAGCTTTGTAACACTGACAGGTTAACTGCTGGATTACTGACGAGGTAGCAGCTTTGTAACACTGACAGGTTAACTACTGGATTACTGACGAGGTAGCAGCTTTGTAACACTGATAAGTTAACTGCTGGATTACTGACGAGGTAGCAGCTTTGTAACACTGATAGGTTAACTGCTGGATTACTGACGAGGTAGCAGCTTTGTAACACTGACAGGTTAACTGCTGGATAACTGACGAGGTAGCAGCTTTGTAACACTGACATGTTAACTGCTGGATTACTGACGAGGTAGCAGCTTTGTAACACTGACAGGTTAACTGCTGGATTACTGACGAGGTAGCAGCTTTGTAACACTGACAGGTTAACTGCTGGATTACTGACGAGGTAGCAGCTTTGTAACACTGATAGGTTAACTGTTGGATTACTGACGAGGTAGCAGCTTTGTAACACTGACATGTTAACTGCTAGATTACTGACGAGGTAGCCGCTTTGTAACACTGACATGTTAACTGCTAGATTACTGACGAGGTAGCAGCTTTGTAACACTGATAGGTTAACTGCTGGATTACTGACGAGGTAGCAGCTTTGTAACACTGACAGGTTAACTGCTGGATTACTGACGAGGTAGCAGCTTTGTAACACTGACAGGTTAACTGCTGGATTACTGACGAGGTAGCAGCTTTGTAACACTGATAGGTTAACTGCTGGATTACTGACGAGGTAGCAGCTTTGTAACACTGACATGTTAACTGCTAGATTACTGACGAGGTAGCAGCTTTGTAACACTGACATGTTAACTGCTAGATTACTGACGAGGTAGCAGCTTTGTAGCACTGACAGGTTAACTGCTGGATTACTGACGAGGTAGCAGCTTTGTAACACTGACAGGTTAACTGCTGGATTACTGACGATGTAGCAGCTTTGTAACACTGATAGGTTAACTGCTGGATTACTGACGAGGTAGCAGCTTTGTAACACTGACAGGTTAACTGCTGGATTACTGACGAGGTAGCAGCTTTGTAACACTGACAGGTTAACTGCTGGATTACTGACGATGTAGCAGCTTTGTAACACTGATAGGTTAACTGCTGGATTACTGACGAGGTAGCAGCTTTGTAACACTGACAGGTTAACTGCTGGATTACTGACGAGGTAGCAGCTTTGTAACACTGACAGGTTAACTGCTGGATTACTGACGATGTAGCAGCTTTGTAACACTGATAGGTTAACTGCTGGATTACTGACGAGGTAGCAGCTTTGTAACACTGACAGGTTAACTGCTGGATTACTGACGAGGTAGCAGCTTTGTAACACTGACAGGTTAACTGCTGGATTACTGACGATGTAGCAGCTTTGTAACACTGATAGGTTAACTGCTGGATTACTGACGAGGTAGCAGCTTTGTAACACTGACAGGTTAACTGCTACTGTTCTACAATGAAGACATACGTGTCTATGCAAATTCAAATTTATTTACCATATTGGTTGGAAATATTTACTAGTCAATTTGTCTCAACATGGACAAGGGAATATGTACTTGTGGTGCCTGTTTATAGGGCACATGTAACAATTTAATCCGTAATCATATTATTTAATAAGCTGGTCTGCCACCCCCCCCCTTCACACCATGACCAATATCAACCAATACCAACAACCTATTGACTAAATTTAGTTTTGGATGCCGATTTGTTTATTGTTTACTAAAGTCAAGTCAAGTCAAGTTCAAAGATGTATTGGCATAAACATGTCCATCGCCAAGAAACATGATTGGCGGTTACATACAAAGTTTACAGAAACGCATGATATATGTAAGGTATATGAGTAAGCATAGAAATAACATTTACTAATAGGTGTTATTTCATATGAATGGGTGGTATGTTACATATACATACAGTCGTCGATATATGTATATAAGAAGCATATATATATTAACAGTATTTAACAGGACTTTAAACCGAGGTCTCGTGTCGGTGCTTTACACCGTGCACGTAAAAGAACAAGAGGAGACTCTGGAATGGGCCTCTGTCTGTATTGCACTATCGTCCAAAAATCTAAAATGACTAATCTCTTCAGGAGGCGTCGCTCATATTGGCAACTGGTAGCGATGGTAAATAAACGTAAAACACACACACATACAATCGTCGATATATATATATATACCACCAGACTGCCTATTAACAGCCATGTGATCTACATGTATGTTGCCTTCATTATTGTTCGTAAATATAGTACATTGTACAACTAAAAAACTCATTAGTATTCATAATAGAATGTGATAATGGGCCGCTATACTTTCTACATGCTTCTTGGCGAATCAATGATCTGTTCACTGGAGTTCTCGTACGGTTTATTGGAATTGAACATTCACTGTTTAAAGTAAGCGGGGTTGATGAGTAAGTTGCTATGCTTTTATTATGTAGGTTTTGTTAGAATCAATCAAGTGTTTATTGTTCATGTAACAGATGCTGAGTTATAGTGAGCTCTAAGAGATCTTTGCTGTATCACGAATTGAGATGAAAGTGTTAATATGTTATCTAATTTTAAATCTTCGTACGGAAGTTGACGTAGAAGTTGAATTGTGGGAGAATATTTGATGGGTATTTTTCCCATAATTCCACATTCTTTTACCGTCGGTATGGCTCGAACGCTTATTTATCGTTTGAAAGCGTTATTATTAATCAGATTAACATTCAATGACACTGGAATAAGACGCTACAAAATCAACAAACGCAATATTACTGTACAGTATAAACATTTTTCGGCAAATAAATACATGCACATTGAATTCATGCAATAACATACCATTGGAAATAGTCTAAAATTGGATTTAAAATTGGCAGACAAAATGGCTGATTTATACTTAGATAAAGAACACTCGCACGCACCTGATATTATATAAATGGCTTCATAGTGGTTAGGACACTCGCATTGACAGACGGATCTGTAGTCCAGTGATAACACGCTGGACTGGTAATCCAGGGATCACAGGTTCGATCCCCCCGTCTGACCCTAATAAAATTAACAGTCTTTCAGAGGTCTCGTGTCGGTGCTTTACACCGTGCACGTAAACGAACCAGAGGAGACTCTGGAATGGGTATATGTCTGTATCATTGCACTATCCTCCTAAAATCTAAAATGACTAATCTCTTCAGGAGGCGTCGCTCATATGGACAATCGGTAGCGACGATCAATAAACACAAAACACACCCATCTGTTGCATTTGGTTCTTACTTATTCTATATTATATAGATCATTGGATTGTATGTTTGTACTGTGTCTGTGGAATGTCCATGTATTCGGACTGTCACATATCTATATATATACATATTGATGGTCTGACATACGTCTGTGTCGTGGAGACACGTATATTTATGTATGGTATTCCTATTTACTGTTGTTTACTGGTAGAAACCTGTTCCGAGTAGTGGAGCCAAACCAGCATAGCTATATGAGTTTGATGTGTACATACTGTGTTCTTTGATCGTAGAAGGTCGATATAAGTCGTGATAGCGCAGTGGTGCGAATGGTCCGGAGTTCGAGCCCCACTGGAGCTGTTACGAGTGTGCCCTTAGGCAATGCATTTAATATCCACATTGCCTCTTCTCTCTCCCTCGTGGCGATGGATTCCATCAGGAATGCAATATCGAGAGTGATTAATATAAGTTCTAAGAACTTGTTTCGCAATCGAGCTAAAATAAATTTGTATTAACTAAATAGGCAAGCTTATTTTAACAATATCAGTTTCCGGTGAGCTGTGTTCTTTGTTGCTCTAGAAGTCGTTTTGCGTCGTACCAACCAACATATAGAGAATATTAGGTTACTGTCTTATAAATTTTAATTTATTAGGCGAGTCGGAGAAAAAATACAAGGCGAGGCTCTGCCGAGCCTTGTATTTTTTCGGAGACGAGCCTAATAAATTAAAATTTATAAGACAGTAACCTAATATTCTATTTATCCTACATTCTGAGTGTGCACCCGACACAAAAACTAACAACCTAGCCATGACAGCTTACAAACTCGCTACGCACTTGGTAATATGTTGCGCATTGATATTTCTATTTATATATAAATGATAAATGACATTTCTCTGACAACAGTAGTTTCCAGAGGGGTCTCATCGAGTGCTGTTAATTCATCCCAAACAACCTGAAAGTTTGCCTGTACACGACTTTCTTCTTGGGACATTTTCCAAACTCAGCAGACAACACAATGTGACGACAGACGCTTTGTTTATTTACAAACCGTAATCTGGGTCATACAAGTAGTCTGTCACGAAAGCTTTATTAGGCACTGACTAATAAAGCAACATTTATTAGGCAGGCCGTTTTTGTACGTTATTTCGCATGAAGGTAGGATAAATAACCATAAATTTTGCTTTATTAGTCAGTGCCTAATAAAGCTTTCGTGACGTCATAGGGCTAACCGTGGATATAAATAGAAATATCAATGCGCAACATATTACCAAGTGCGTAGCGAGTTTGTAAGCTGTCATGACTAGTTTGTTTGTTTTTGTGTCGGGCGCACACTCAGAATGTAGGATAAATAGAATACTCTGCCTCGCCTTGTATTTTTTCTCCGACTCGCCTAATAAATTAAAATTTATAAGACAGTAACCTAATATTCTCTATATATGAGATTCTGTTCGGTGTGTCATTTGCTCGTATATAGAAGGTCGTTCCTCCTAAACGGTTTGACGTATGTCCATAATCTTGTATGTTATAATAGTATACCACAGCTGCAGTAGCATCGTATTTAAGGATGGTATGTCTGATCATCAGTTATCAAGTACAGACATACAGTAAACCTATATCCATTTATGTTCAACAATAGAATACACATACGTGGCTATTGAGAAAGTCTATAACGTTTGGGTTACAACAGGTTTGAGGTTTCGCGCCATAGTCGGAATACATGTGTATGATAATTTGTGAACCAATAAACACTACTGCGATAGATGGAGATGAAAGATGTTGTTTGGTAAACTGCCCGCCGGCGATATAGCCCAAAATGGTGCTGATGCAGGCGTAAAACCCGAAATATAACATATAATAACTACTGCGATAAATGGAGATGAAAGGTGTTGTTAGGTAAACTGCCCGCCGGCGATATAGCCCAAAATGGTGCTGATGCAGGCGTAAAACCCGATATATAATATATAATAACTACTGCGATAGATGGAGATGTATTAGGAACAGTCTGTAATGACATTGACAGAAGTGTGGGCATAATAAACTGGTTGTCAATAACATTGGGTATTTGTGTTTATTAGTGTAAGACAGGATTTTATTTCATCGAGTGATCGCCGAAATTTGTATTCCCACGAATGGCGTTAACTAATAAACACAACTCTTCACTTTTTTATGATTGCCAATGACATTGACTAATATAATATTTGTTTACAAATTTTATTCATTTTAACAGCCCTATCTGGAGCCGCATTGCACAGCGTGACACAACCGCACAACCACTTATGTTAGTGTGAACGCCCGTAATAAGAAATAGTTCCTGTATAATTTTCAAGTTTGTTTCTATTTGCTGTCAAGATTAAAAACTACAGACAAAACAAATTCAATAGAATATATTACTTAATAATTAACTGTTCATTATAGTCAAAAAATAGCTAAAATACAAAAGTACATCTAACCGCGCAGGAATACGAAACGCAACCGGTGGCAGAGACAATACCACAGTTCACTGTTTCAAAGCGGTGTAAGATGGAGTTTTCTTTCACTGAGCAAACTCAATCATTCATTGGAAAGCATAAAAGAAAATATTCTATGTTTCTACATGGAAATAGTAACAACTTGTGATAAATGTAAAGTCATATCAGGTCGATGCGCGTTGGCTTCATGTGTGAAAGGCCAGGAGTTCGAGCCCTGCTGGAGCCGTTACGAGTGTGCCCTTAGGCAAGGCATTTAAATTCGACATGCCTCTTCTCTCTCCTTCGTGGAGATGGATTCCATCAGGAATGAGGTCTTGAGAGTGATTAATATAAGTTGAAAGAACTTGTTTCGCAATCGAGCTAAAATAAATGTGTATACCATACTAGGCAGCATAACATTACCTGCGCATACAGGAGGACATTGATTGTTCTAGTGTAATAAATTACATAGTAAATACCTTGGGCGTGTCCATAGTCTAGGTAATGCACAAACAGCGCTAATTATACACAGCATGCATGCATGTTGTTTTTATGTGAATACACTACGAAACACAGGTACAGGTAATGACTCATCATTTCAACCACACTCACGAATTCACGAGTTCGGATATCCGAATTCACGATTACGACTACACGAATTCAGGATTTCAACTTCACAACTTCACGATATAATATTTCAAAATCACGAATTCACGAGTTCAGCTTCACAAATTCACGATTTCAATTTGAATTCCTGAATATTGAAATCATGAAATCGTGAAACCGTGACGTTAAAATCGTCAATGTCACAACCGATATGTCCACACTTAAGCTGCGTGTGATTTATTTCTAATACTTTACGATACACTTAGCCAAGTTTGATTTATTGGAAATACTTTGCGCTACACTTAGCCAAGTTTGATTTATTGGAAATACTTTACGCTACACTTTGCCAAGTTTGATTTATTGGAAATACTTTACGCTACACTTTGTCAAGTTTGATTTATTGGAAATACTTTACGCTACACTTAGCCAAGTTTGATTTATTGGAAATACTTTGCGCTACACTTAGCCAAGTTTGATTTATTGGAAATACTTTACGCTACACTTTGCCAAGTTTGATTTATTGGAAATACTTTACGCTACACTTTGTCAAGTTTGATTTATTGGAAATACTTTACGCTACACTTAGCCAAGTTTGATTTATTGGAAATACTTTGCGCTACACTTAGCCAAGTTTGATTTATTGGAAATACTTTACGCTACACTTTGCCAAGTTTGATTTATTGGAAATACTTTACGCTACACTTTGTCAAGTTTGATTTATTGGAAATACTTTACGCTACACTTAGCCAAGTTTGATTTATTGGAAATACTTTGCGCTACACTTAGCCAAGTTTGATTTATTGGAAATACTTTACGCTACACTTTGCCAAGTTTGATTTATTGGAAATACTTTACGCTACACTTTAGCCAAGTTTGATTTATTGGAAATACTTTACGCTACACTTTGTCAAGTTTGATTTATTGGAAATACTTTATGCTACACTTAGCCAAGTATGATTTATTGGAAATACTTTGCGCTACACTTAGCCAAGTTTGATTTATTGGAAATACTTTGCGCTACACTTAGCCAAGTTTGATTTATTGGAAATACTTTATGCTACACTTTGCCAAGTTTGATTTATTGGAAATACTTTACGCTACACTTTAGCCAAGTTTGATTTATTGGAAATACTTTACGCTACACTTAGCCAAGTTTGATTTATTGGAAATACTTTACGCTACACTTAGCCAAGTTTGATTTATTGGAAATACTTTACGCTACACTTAGTCAAGTTTGATTTATTGGAATTACTTTACGCTACACTTAGCCAAGTTTGATTTATTGGAAATACTTTACGCTACACTTAGCCAAGTTTGATTTATTGGAAATACTTTACGCTACACTTAGCCAAGTTTGATTTATTGGAAATACTTTACGCTACACTTAGCCAAGTTTGATTTATTGGAAATACTTTACGCTACACTTAGTCAAGTTTGATTTATTGGAAATACTTTACGCTACACTTAGCCAAGTTTGATTTATTGGAAATACTTTACGCTACACTTAGCCAAGTTTGATTTATTGGAAATACTTTACGCTACACTTAGCCAAGTTTGATTTATTGGAAATACTTTACGCTACACTTAGTCAAGTTTGATTTATTGGAAATACTTTACGCTACACTTAGCCAAGTTTGATTTATTGGAAATACTTTACGCTACACTTAGCCAAGTTTGATTTATTGGAAATACTTTATGCTACACTTTGCCAAGTTTGATTTATTGGAAATACTTTACGCTACACTTTAGCCAAGTTTGATTTATTGGAAATACTTTACGCTACACTTAGCCAAGTTTGATTTATTGGAAATACTTTACGCTACACTTAGCCAAGTTTGATTTATTGGAAATACTTTACGCTACACTTAGTCAAGTTTGATTTATTGGAATTACTTTACGCTACACTTAGCCAAGTTTGATTTATTGGAAATACTTTACGCTACACTTAGCCAAGTTTGATTTATTGGAAATACTTTACGCTACACTTAGCCAAGTTTGATTTATTGGAAATACTTTACGCTACACTTTGTCAATTTTGATTTATTGGAAATACTTTACGCTACACTTAGCCAAGTATGATTTATTGGAAATACTTTGCGCTACACTTAGCCAAGTTTGATTTATTGGAAATACTTTACGATACACTTTGACAAGTTTGATTTATTGGAAATACTTTGCACTACACTTAGCCAAGTTTGATTTATTGGAAATACTTTGCGCTACACTTAGCCAAGTTTGATTTATTGGAAATACTTTACGCTACACTTTGTCAAGTTTGATTTATTGGAAATACTTTACGCTACACTTAGCCAAGTATGATTTATTGGAAATACTTTGCGCTACACTTAGTCAAGTTTGATTTATTGGAAACACTTTGCACTACACTTAGCCAGATTTGAATTATTGGAAATACTTTACGCTACACTTAGCCAAATTTGATTTATTGGAAATACTTTACGCTACACTTTGTCAAATTTGATTTATTGGAAATTCTTTGCGCTACACTTAACCAAGTTTGATTTATTGGAAATACTTTACGCTACACTTTGTCAAGTTTGATTTATTGGAAATACTTTACGCTACACTTTGACAAGTTTGATTTATTGGAAATACTTTGCGCTACACTTAGCCAAGTTTGATTTATTGGAAATACTTTGCGCTACACTTAGCCAAGTTTGATTTATTGGAAATACTTTACGCTACACTTTGACAAGTTTGATTTATTGGAAATACTTTACGCTACACTTAGCCAAGTATGATTTATTGGAAATACTTTGCGCTACACTTAGCCAAGTTTGATTTATTGGAAACACTTTGCACTACACTTAGCCAAATTTGAATTATTGGAAATACTTTACGCTACACTTAGCCAAATTTGATTTATTGGAAATACTTTACGCTACACTTTGTCAAATTTGATTTATTGGAAATTCTTTGCGCTACACTTAACCAAGTTTGATTTATTGGAAATACTTTGCGCTACACTTAGCCAAGTTTAATTTATTGGAAATACTTTACGCTACACTTTGCCAAGTTTGATTTATTGGAAATACTTTACGCTACACTTTGCCAAGTTTGATTTATTGGAAATACTTTACGCTACACTTAGCCAAGTTTGATTTATTGGAAATACTTTGCACTACACTTAGCCAAGTTTGATTTATTGGAAATACTTTACGCTACACTTTGCCAAGTTTGATTTATTGGAAATACTTTACGCTACACTTTAGCCAAGTTTGATTTATTGGAAATACTTTACGCTACACTTAGCCAAGTTTGATTTATTGGAAATACTTTACGCTACACTTAGCCAAGTTTGATTTATTGGAAATACTTTACGCTACACGCTACACTTAGCCAAGTATGATTTATTGGAAATACTTTGCGCTACACTTAGCCAAGTTTGATTTATTGGAAATACTTTATGCTACACTTTGACAAGTTTGATTTATTGGAAATACTTTGCGCTACACTTAGCCAAGTTTGATTTATTGGAAATACTTTGCGCTACACTTAGCCAAGTTTGATTTATTGGAAATACTTTACGCTACACTTTGTCAAGTTTGATTTATTGGAAATACTTTACGCTACACTTAGCCAAGTATGATTTATTGGAAATACTTTGCTCTACACTTAGCCAAGTTTGATTTATTGGAAACACTTTGCACTACACTTAGCCAAATTTGATTTATTGGAAATACTTTACGCTACACTTTGTCAAATTTGATTTATTGGAAATTCTTTGCGCTACACTTAACCAAGTTTGATTTATTGGAAATACTTTACGCTACACTTTGTCAAGTTTGATTTATTGGAAATACTTTACGCTACACTTTGACAAGTTCGATTTATTGGAAATACTTTGCGCTACACTTAGCCAAGTTTGATTTATTGGAAATACTTTGCGCTACACTTAGCCAAGTTTGATTTATTGGAAATACTTTACGCTACACTTTGACAAGTTTGATTTATTGGAAATACTTTACGCTACACTTAACCAAGTATGATTTATTGGAAATACTTTGCGCTACACTTAGCCAAGTTTGATTTATTGGAAACACTTTGCACTACACTTAGCCAAATTTGAATTATTGGAAATACTTTACGCTACACTTAGCCAAATTTGATTTATTGGAAATACTTTACGCTACACTTTGTCAAATTTGATTTATTGGAAATTCTTTGCGCTACACTTAACCAAGTTTGATTTATTGGAAATACTTTACGCTACACTTTGACAAGTTTGATTTATTGGAAACACTTTACGCTACACTTAGCCAAGTTTGATTTATTGGAAATACTTTACGCTACACTTAGCCAAGTTTGATTTATTGGAAACACTTTACGCTACACTTAGCCAAGTTTGATTTATTGGAAATACTTTACGCTACACTTTGACAAGTTTGATTTATTGGAAATACTTTGCGCTACACTTAGCCAAGTTTGATTCATTGGAAATACTTTACGCTACACTTTGACAAGTTTGATTTATTGGAAATACTTTGCGCTACACTTTGACAAGTTTGATTTATTGGAAATACTTTACGTTACACTTAGTCAAGTTTGATTTATTGGAAATACTTTATGCTACACTTAGCCAAATTTGAATTATTGGAAATACTTTACGCTACACTTAACCAAGTTTGATTTATTGGAAATACTTTACGTTACACTTAGTCACGTTTGATTTATTGGAAATAGTTTACGCTACACATAAACCAAGTTTGATTTATTGGAAACACTTTATGCTACACTTAGCCAAGTTTGATTCATTGGAAATACTTTACGCTACACTTTGACAAGTTTGATTTATTGGAAATACTTTGCGCTACACTTTGACAAGTTTGATTTATTGGAAATACTTTACGTTACACTTAGTCAAGTTTGATTTATTGGAAATACTTTATGCTACACTTAGCCAAATTTGAATTATTGGAAATACTTTACGCTACACTTAACCAAGTTTGATTTATTGGAAATACTTTACGTTACACTTAGTCACGTTTGATTTATTGGAAATACGTTACGCTACACTTAGTCACGTTTGATTTATTGGAAATACTTTACGTTACACTTAGACAACAATTGATTTATTGTCGATAATTTAAACTGCAATAAGTTAATTCATTCTACCGCAACATCCTACAGTAAAATGCTGCAGAGAATCAGCAAGTGTGTTGCTCTAGCGGTATGTGTTTGTTTGGTTAACCCATTTAATTATGCATACCGTTCAAACAGTATTTGCAAAGAACATAGAGCCAGATCAGCCACCACGGAACGTTCCGTCTGATCAGGTTCTATGCTGTTTGCTATTCAGATGATCTTGCTAAGACACTTGGCTATGTAGCAAACAACATAGATCCTGATCAGCACGCAGCGTCACGCTGCGGCTGATCTGGATCTATGTTGTTCACAAAAGCCTTTAAATGTATCCAGAATGAAATGGGTTAAACAGTACAAGTAGTAAAATTGTAAATAACCTTCATATTATGATTGAGGGTGCCTTCGTTGCCGGGTGGTTACGGCCGTTCACTTGAAATCACTTGCCCCTCACCGCTGTAAGTTCGAATCACATGTGTGGTGTCGAATTAATTCATATGAGGGAGCTATGCAGCTAGTTTGGTTTAAAGATATGTATTCGACATTATATAACATAATTTACAACAAATCATTATGTACACAATAAATACAAGCTGATTGAAATGAAAGCTAAAAGCTTATTGGATTTCTCTCCACTTTTGGATTTCTCTCCAGCTAGTTTGTAATAGATCGGTGGTTATACCTGGGTGCCTGTTCGTGTCTGTAATACTGTTCGGATGGGCACATGGGAGTCTTCCTCTCCCAATAATAACTGGAGAGCCGCCATATGACCTATATGTAAGCTGTTGGCTCGAACTTAAACCTCCATCAACAAATTAACAACAAATTAAGATTTTATTAAGGTTGTTAGGTGTCGTCCGGATTGTCTTCCATTTGTTAAATATGGCCATTTTCCATGTGGGACAATCAGGATGTTGTTACAAGTAATATCGTATCCTATGGTTATTTTGGAGCATGGTCTGTTTCCACTTTCAAGTTGTAGATTCAGGATTAAAATCAACTTCCATTGATGTTTCTATAAGTCTGTTGGCTTTACTAATCATCAAAGAACTGTAGATAATTGGATTATTTAACAAAATAAAACTTATAATTACACAATTGCATGCCACTTTAGTTTTGTTATCAATATATATATTATATTTATATTTACACAAATATAACTGGCAGACAATGTTATTTTATTGAAAAAGACTTAAATCTGCGATATCCAGTTACCTGTAAAAATCATAATTATGTAGGTCAATCCGGACTACTGGACACTCAAATGTAGGTCAATCCGGACTACTGGACACTCAAATGTAGGTCAATCCGGACTACTGGACACTCAAATGTAGGTCAATCCGGACTACTGGACACTCAAATGTAGTGCCATGGAGAGGCGAATTATGAGTGAGCCGCGACGAGTATAGGCAAGTTGGTAGTGAGAGAGGTTATACCGGGATACTAACTGTATATGTACCTACAGTACACACCAGGAGGAGTGTGTTTTACGTTTATTTATCGTCGCTACCGGTTGCCCATATGAGCGACGCCTCCTGAAGAGATTAGTCATTTTAAAAGTTGGAGGATAGTGCAATGATACAGACAGAGACCCATTCCAGAGTCGCATCTGGTTCATTTACGTGCACGGTGTAAAGAACCGACACAAGACCTCGGTTTAACATCCCATCTGAAAGACTGTTGATTTTATTAGAGTCAGACGGGGGATCGAACCTGCGATCCCTGGAGTACCAGTCCAGCGTGTTACCACAGATCCGTCTGTCATCAGGAGGAAACCCCACCTTTTGCGGTTTTATCGCCGATGCTAATTAATATGCAGTGTTTACCATGCGACAGTGCACTTGCAGTATGCTTGCGGTCTAGCCTGGGTTCCAGTCTGTCGATTTTTCACTTTTTAACTGCTGGCAAAATGACATTATCAGAAGCTCAATACGGCCCAATTAATAGCCTCGTTGTTAAAATATATTTATTTGACTGACCAGGCAAAATATATCGACGCCTGTTCCCAGGCTATATGCGGTCTACAATGTATGTAGTGAAAAGCCGCAGTATGCGGGGCAGGAGACCCTGGTAGTGTGGCACATAACACATTTTATGAGACATACAATGTATATATCGACGTTATATATACGCATTGACTCTATATATGGACGTGACTATTAGCGACTCATCTGGTATTATAATTAAACTGGAACATGATTTGGTTTGACATCACATATACCACATTGATTGAGTTTTCATGAAACAAAACAGAGTGCGTGTTAAGTATGTAGCCCGGATTATACGAAGCAATTGATGGAAACAGGTCTGTATTAATATAATAGACTACCGTGATATAATGAGTATCTCAGCTGGAACCTGGCCTTCTTCTACTTCCAAGCTTGGTCTGCGTGTATAGATTTGTTCTCAGCATGTTGCATCTTATACTAGATGACATAGAAAACGCACACCTACAGTATATGATTATTATTACATGGAAATGAAATACGAAGGATTCCATCAAAGATATATCACATCTTTATTACAAAACACAAAACTGAACAACTAAACATATTCCAAAATGCTTAAAACGATGTATTTATATAGTAATTGGGTTATTTTCATGTAAAAACACACTTATCCGAAGTGTGCGTTTTCTATGTCCTCTAGTATACGAACAGCTTAGCCGGCGTGTGCCAACAATACGATTTGTAACTGCAATGGTAATTTACTGTAACACATTTTTACAACTTGACATTTTGTTCTTGCAAAGTTTATGCACATATTATGCAATATTAATGGGATATGAATTTATTAAAAGCTCCATTTGGATTCATTACGTGGTGTTATACTGTAATCATTGCGTTTATAGATACTAAAAACAAGTAGGTGGCATTTCCATTGATTACATTCGGTGACGTAATAAATTATACTAGAGGACATAGAAAACGCACACTTCGGATACATGAAAAACAATAACTATATAAATACATAGTTTTAAACATTTTGGAATATTTTTAGTTGTTCAGTTTGTGTTTTGTAATACAGATGCGATATATCTTTGATGGAATCCTTCGTATTTCGTGTTCATGTAATAATAATCATATAATGTATGTGTGCGTTTTCTATGTCATCTAGTATATAATGTATGTGTGCGTTTTCTATGTCATCTAGTATAATTTACATGAATATTTATATTCTGTGACCTGTTATGGCTTAGGAAACGATATATGACGTAATACAAACCAAGTTAATAATACGAGAGTGCAGCAGTGGTTATGTGTGAACTCAATGTTCGTTATGAATATTTTATAACAACGGCGTTGAATCAGTATTGGTGGATAATGGATCTAACGTAATAATAGGGGATGTTTTATGCATCAAATATATACACTGACACCACAAAAATAACTGTGCACTTTTATATTGAACGTTACTTAGAATTATGGATTTACTAAGAAAATAATCCTTCACACATTGCGCTAATTTACCAAATAGTTGGCACATCTTTATACCAAATGTGCCTATATTGTTTTCTGAAAGGATAAATTTTATCTCTAGGGCAAATGCACCGTTTCTTTTTGGTGTCAGTATATAGGTTTTTAACAACGGTGCAGTGAAAGCGGCGATTAAATATCAACTGTGGTCATTCTCTCGCAAATATGTTATCCTACATTAATAGATGAATGCTTTTAATACAGTGTCATTAGTGTTAACATATCTAGTTGAAGGTCATAACATCAATCGTTTGACATTTGTACAAGCATAGTGACCGGAACTTCGTATAGTTGATCGTGGAAGTTACACGAATGGGCTATATTTAATAGACAGATGAAAATCTGAAACCGGGAAATTATTAATAGTGAAATGTCGCGAAGTGGTTTGGTGAAAAACTAAAGTAGTGTTGTGTGGATTTAGATGCATCTGTGACATATTCAAGTATTGTGTGGAATTAGATAGGTATGTGACACATGTTTGAGTATTGTGATGTCGATTCAGAAACGTCTGTGACATATTCGAGTATTGTTGTATCGATTCAAAAACGTCTGTGACATATTCGAGTATTGTTGTATCGATTCAGAAACGTCTGTGACATATTCGAGTATTGAGTATTATTGTATCGATTTGGAAACGCCCGTGACACATATTCGATTATTGTTGTATCGATTCAGAAACGTCTGTGACACATTCGAGTATTGTTGTATCGATTCAGAAACGTTTGTGACACATATTCTATTATTGTTGTATCGATTTAGAAACGTCCGTGACACATATTCGAGTATTGTTATATCGATTCAGAAACGTCCGTGACACATATTCGAGCATTGTTGTGTCGATTCAGAAACGTCTGTGACACATATTCGAGTATTGTTGTATCGATTCAGAAACGTCTGTGACACATTCGAGTATTGTTGTGTCCATTTAGATATGTCTGTGACACATTCGAGTATTGTTGTGTCCATTTCGATATGTCTGTGACATATTCGAGTATTGTTGTATCGATTTAGGAACTTCCGTGACACATATTCGAGTACTGTTGTATCGATTTAGGAACGTCCGTGACACATATTCGAGTACTGTTGTATCGATTCAGAAACGTCTGTGACATATTCGAGTATTGTTGTATCGATTTAGGAACTTCCGTGACACATATTCGAGTACTGTTGTATCGATTCAGAAACGTCTGTGACATATTCGAGTATTGTTGTATCGATTCAGAAACGTCTGTGACACATGTTCGATTATTGTTGTATCGATATAGAAACGTTTGTGACACATTCGAGTATTGTTGTATCGATTTAGGAACGTCCGTGACACATATTCGAGTATTGTTGTATCGATTTAGGAACGTCTGTGACATATTCGAGTATTGGTGTATCGATTTAGGAACGTCTGTGACATATTCGAATATTGTTGTATCGATTCAGAAACGTCCGTGACACATATTCGATTATTGTTGTATCGATTTAGAAACGTCTGTGACATATTCGAGTATTGTTGTATCGATTCAAAAACGTCTGTGACACATTCGATTATTGTTGTATCGATTTAGGAACGTCCGTGACACATATTCGATTCGAGTATTGGTGTATGGATACAGATATATCTATGCTACACATAATACATATTAGTGCTTAGAAATGAATTAGTGACAGTCGGGTATTTGTTGCGTGGATTTAACCTGGTAGTTCTGTACAACGGAATACCGCGTGAAGTATGGTAGATGGGTACCAGCATGATGGGACATAGAATTTGGTATGGTAAGTAAGAATTATGTTTATTCATTAATTAGATGGAAGTGATAATATGAGTCTTAAAACTGTATTGATAGCTATTTCATTACCTCATGCAGAAATGTTTGTTTGTTCCATTAATGTCAAACCCCTTGCGGGTACGTAGACATGTTTTCCTGGGCATGCTTAGCCGACCTAAGTGGTTAACCAGTACTAAACAATGTGTGTGAGGTGCCTTGCTCAATGACACTACATACGTGGCCTGACCGAGTATCGAACCCGGGACCGTTCGATTCCAAATCCGACGCTCTAGCACTGGACCACGGATGCCATGACTAACGACGCCATTGTAATATTGGCCCGTTCACATTTACTTCATAATATACTATGCTGACCGTTGGCATGGGGCGAAATTGCACATTGTCAAGGACTGTTAGAAATATAACATGCAAACAACCCATTTACATAATCCATCATCTGTCCCGATACAATAACGAGTAACACAAAAACGATTGCATGCATATTATATGTAATAATATTGAGCCAATTGTGGTATTCTGCTGTGGGTCGTTAAATGTCGTTGTCGTGCAGAGCAAATTCAGCCACAGGCGCTTGGGGTCTGGTCTTGGGACTTTCGCTCACTTTTTTTAAGAACTCTATGATACACTATAGGCTTGTTATACATACAAATGTTAGGCCATTCCAAGCAATTTAAATATGATAGTGACGGGGCGTTATTTTTAAACTTGCTTGGAATGGCCTCAGTAAGTGTATGCATGGTGACAAGCATATAGTGTATCATAGTGTTTGTAAAAACAAAAATAAAATGTTTTAGTTTTGTGGGTTTGAACCCGAAAATATTTGTCCAGACCCCAAGCGCCTGTGAACTCAACCATGTTTGGAATCTAGATGAGGATATGATTGACGATTTAGTGTGAGTACACACCACATATAACAGCTTACCACAGGCACTGAGGAGCTTTTCCATGCAAAGAAATATGGTAATACTAATATGTACATGGGACTATTTGAGTCATGTTGTGGGAGAACAATTATATGAAGAGGATATGACACAATCCGTGGACGTGCTGTGACACAAATCTTTGTTTTCTTTTTTTAAAAACTTTTTTCCCCCAACGATTGTGAAGCAAGTTTTAACAACTTATATAACTTATATTAATCACTCTCGTTGACGCAGATCAAAACGTAAATGTGGTCATTCGTGTGAGAGGAAACCGGAGTACCCGGAGAAAACCCACCTGTCCGATCTTGCGACCACCGTCTCATCTCACACCAGTCTAAAAAGCAACACTCGAATATGGTATCAAATCTAACATACCACCTGGTACCACCACACGGCATGCGTCCCCTGGTCACCATGCCAGTCCAACCACAACAATAGTCTTAAATACAATGTACATGAAATTATTAAAATATATCTGGAGACTTAAAACTACTTACACCTGTATATTTTCGTCCATGTACAGTGAGTGATACACGGGTGTTGATATATACCTCGCCCATGTACAGTAATATACGCATGTTGATATATATATACCTCGTCCATGTACAGTAATATACGGATGTTGATATATACCGCCTCCATGTACAGTACTATACGGATGTTGATATATACCGCCTCCATGTACAGTAATATACGGATGTTGATATATACCTCGTCCATGTACAGTAATATACGGAAGTTGATATATACCTCGTCCATGTACAGTAATATACGGATGTTGATATATATATATATACCTCGTCCATGTACAGTAATATACGGAAGTTGATATATACCTCGTCCATGTACAGTAATATACGGATGTTGATATATATATATACCTCGTCCATGTACAGTAATATACGGAAGTTGATATATACCTCGTCCATGTACAGTAATATACGGATGTTGATATATATATATATCTCGTCCATGTACAGTAATATACGGAAGTTGATATATACCTCGTCCATGTACAGTAATATACGGATGTTGATATATACTGCGTCCATGTACAGTATTATACGCATGTTGATATATACCTCGTCCATGTGCAGTGGTATACGGATGTTGATATATACCTCGTCCATGTACAGTAATATACGGATGTTGATATATACCTCGTCCATGTACAGTAATATACGGACGTTGATATATACCTCGTCCATGTACAGTATTATACGGATGTTGATATATACCTCGTCCATGTACAGTAATATACGGAAGTTGATATATACCGCCTCCATGTACAGTAATATACGGATGTTGATATATACCTCGTCCATGTACAGTAATATACGGATGTTGATATATACCGCCTCCATGTACAGTAATATACGGATGTTGATATATACCTCGTCCATGTACAGTAATATACGGATGTTGATATATACCGCCTCCATGTACAGTAATATACGGATGTTGATATATACCTCGTCCATGTACAGTAATATACGGATGTTGATATATACCGCCTCCATGTACAGTAATATACGGATGTTGATATATACCTCGTCCATGTACAGTAATATACGGATGTTGATATATACCGCCTCCATGTACAGTAATATACGGATGTTGATATATACCTCGTCCATGTACAGTAATATACGGATGTTGATATATACCGCCTCCATGTACAGTAATATACGGATGTTGATATATACCTCGTCCATGTACAGTAATATACGGATGTTGATATATACCGCCTCCATGTACAGTAATATACGGATGTTGATATATACCTCGTCCATGTACAGTAATATACGGATGTTGACATATACCTCGTCCATGTACAGTGGTATACGGAAGTTGATATATACCTCGTTCATGTACAGTGGTATACGGAAGTTGATATATACCTCGTCCATGTACAGTAATATACGGAAGTTGATATATACCTCGTCCATGTACAGTGGTATACGGAAGTTGATATATACCTCGTCCATGTACAGTGGTATACGGAAGTTGATATATACCTCGTCCATGTATAGTAATATATGGACGTTGATATATACCTCGTCCATGTACAGTAATATACGGACGTTGATATATACCTCGTCCATGTACAGTGGTATACGGAAGTTGATATATACCTCGTCCATGTACAGTAATATACGGAAGTTGATATATACCTCGTCCATGTACAGTGGTATACGGAAGTTGATATATACCTCGTCCATGTACAGTGGTATACGGAAGTTGATATATACCTCGTCCATGTATAGTAATATATGGACGTTGATATATACCTCGTCCATGTACAGTAATATACGGACGTTGATATATACCTCGTCCATGTACAGTGGTATACGGAAGTTGATATATACCTCGTCCATGTACAGTAATATACGGAAGTTGATATATACCTCGTCCATGTACAGTGGTATACGGAAGTTGATATATACCTCGTCCATGTACAGTAATATATGGACGTTGATATATACCTAGTCCATGTACAGTAATATATGGACGTTGATATATACCTCGTCCATGTACAGTAATATACGGAAGTTGATATATACCTCGTCCATGTACAGTAATATACGGAAGTTGATATATACCTCGTCCATGTACAGTAATATATGGACGTTGATATATACCTCGTCCATGTACAGTAATATATGGACGTTGATATATACCTCGTCCATGTACAGTAATATACGGAAGTTGATATATACCTCGTCCATGTACAGACTCCGTATATTAGCCGGATATTCAGCAAGGAATCAATGGCCATACATTACACTAATGTCATCATACAATGGTTATCAGCTTATATGAGATACTCTGTGTTTTGAGACCGTATCAGAAATGACAATGACTTATTATACACGGGGGGTAATTATTGAATTACTTTTCCATCTGACAGTTCATTTGTTGTGAGAATAAACACGATGTGTATTGCGGAACACTAAACAGTTATTTGTGGTAAGTCTGCATTAGTTATGGTAAATGTGTGTGTTTTACGTTTATGTATCGTCGCTACCGGTTGCCCATATAAGCGACGCTTCCTGAAGATATTAGTCATTTTAGATGTTGGAGGATAGTGCCATGATACAGACAGAGACCCATTCCAGAGTCTCCTCTGGTTCTTTTACGTGCACGGTGTAAAGCACCGACACGAGACCTCGGTTTAACGTCCCATCTGAAAGATTGTTAATTTTATTAGGGTCAGACGGGGGATCGATTATGGTAAATGAGACTGTAATATCGAGGTGTAGCCGGGTTCCGTGTACTGTAGCTGATTTATCGCAATAAGTAATAGTTACATGACTATTGCATTTCATTGATGATTCGATGAATTTGACGTATGTGCCATGATTGTATCCATTTGCGTATGAATTTCCACACTAATGAAATGCAGCTGACATGCGCACTCGACGTTACGGGCATGCGCATTCGCAGTTAGGCAGCATTCATCGCGAGAAAAGGCGTGTCTCACCGCTTACATTGTTCCACAGACGGATCTGTAGTCCAGTGGTGACACGCTGGACTGGTAATCCAGGGATCGCAGGTTCGATCCCCCGGCAGACTCTAATAAAATTAACAGTCTTTCAGAAGGGACTTTAAACTGAGGTCTCGTGTCGGTACGGTACACCGTGCACGTAAAAGAACCAGAGGAGACTCTGGAATGGGTATGTCTGTATCATTGCACTATCCTCCAAAATTCTAAAATTACTAATCTCTCCAGGAGGCGTCGCTCATATGGGCAACCGGTAGCGACGATAAATAAACGTAAAACACACATTACATTATTCCAAGGGTGATATATTTACCAGGTACGGCACACGGTACGTCGCAAATCTGGACTAAATACATTTTAAAAGATTAATTTAGTGTAATTTTTCTTTATGTCATTAACGAATTATTAATCGGCCTCCATACACTTCAATCATGCCCAATGTAGTTCATACCCCGATGGAGAATATTAATTCCTTAAATGAGGAAAACGAGAAATTGATGAAAAATGTTATAATGTCCGATTCTATTTTTTTAATTTTATTATTCATTGTTTTTTGATTATTTAATTATTTAAAATACAACAACAATGTCCGATTCTAGAACACTGTTGCGTCACAATATCGGTCGAGCGTTTTCCCTGTAGATAAGGGGTCGAGCCATGAACTTGTTACATTTTTTTCCGAATCCGGTCACATTTCACACGTAAGACAAACCCCTACTGTTCTCCAAAATGAATAATAGCTCATAATGTATCTCCCAATTCACGAGTATATATAAAAGTGCTCAGTGTAAGCCCATTAGACAGACGGATATGTAGTCCAGTGGTAACACGCTGGACTGGTAATCTAGGGATCACAGGTTCGATCCCCCATCTGACCCTAATAAAATTAACAGTCTTTCAGATGGGACGTTAAACCGAGGTCTCGTGTCGGTGCTTTACACCGTGCACGTAAAAGAACCAGAGGATATTCTGGAATGGGTCTCTGTCTGTATCATGCACTATCCTCCAAAATCTAAAATAACTAATCTCTTCAGGAGGCGTCGCTCATATGGGCAACCGGTAGTGACGATAAATAAACGTAAAAACAGAAGCCCATTAGGTGAAACATAGCACGAACAATCCGCTATCTTAGTCGGATAAACCATTTACTTGACAAGCAAGAGCTTCGTTGTTCCAATCTGGAACTGACTTTACGTTACGTGTTCGGCATCCGAAAGCATCTGATCGCAAGGGGGACAACTCGTCTATGATTGTGACTAGATCATGCCTATTACAGTACCTTGTCAGATATGTAAGCTGAAACTGCATATTATATTGTGGCTCTGCAATATGTGTTGTATAATGTGTTCCTCATCAAGTAATGGCTAATCATTCATTATCTATTTCAAAGAAGAAATCGTCATAGAAAGTGTCCGATTAGCGCAGTGGTTAGCGCGCTCGCTTCTAGCCAATGTAACCCGTTTCACGATCCTCGGACAGTGAAGTATGTGAGACTGTACGGTGGTCGCCAGATCGTGCAGGTGGATACTCCGGTTTCCTCCCGTACGAATGACAACATGCACCCTTTCATTCGCGCTTCGCACTCGTTGTAAAAACTAAAGATTAAACTTTTATAAAAGGTGCATTTAGATACATTCGGATATCTGTAGGAAGCTGTCTGTCTGTCTGTCTGTCTGTCTGTCTGTCTGTCTGTCTGTCTGTCTGTCTGTCTGTCTGTCTGTCTGTCTGTCTGTCTGTCTGTCTGTCTGTCTGTCTGTCTGTCTGTCTGTCTGTCTGTCTGTCTGTCTGTCTGTCTGTCTGTCTGTCTGTCTGTCTGTCTGTCTGTCTGTCTGTCTGTCTGTCTGTCTGTCTGTCTGTCTGTCTGTCTGTCTGTCTGTCTGTCTGTCTGTCTGTCTGTCTGTCTGTCTGTCTGTCTGTCTGTCTGTCTGTCTGTCTGTCTGTCTGTCTCTGTCTGTCTGTCTGTCTGTCTGTCTGTCTGTCTGTCTGTCTGTCTGTTGTCTGTCTGTCTGTCTGTCTGTCTGTCTGTCTGTCTGTCTGTCTGTCTGTCTGTCTGTCTGTCTGTCTGTCTGTATGTCTGTCTGTCTGTCTGTCTGTCTGTCTGTCTGTCTGTCTGTCTGTCTGTCTGTCTGTCTGTCTGTCTGTCTGTCTGATGAAATAGCACGCAAGTCTACTCAAATGACTGGTATACTGTTAGTTAATACAAATTTATTTTAGCTCGATTGTGAAACAAGTTCGTTCAACTTATATTAATCACTCTCGATACCTCATTCCTGATGGAATCCATCGCCACGAGGGAGAGAGAAGAGGCAATGTGGAATTTAAATGCCTTGCCTAAGGGCACAATCGTAACGGCTCCAGCGGGGCTCGCACTCCGGACCTTTCGCACCTGAAGCGAACGCGCATCCACTGCGCTATCACGACTTCCACAAATATAAATAAACGGTATAGGTATACGGTTACACTAGCAGACCACGGGTCATATAAAGACAGGGTCTCAGTTGCAGCTATGGATTAACTCACGACTCACAAACAAACACTGTGGATGCTCCGCCCTTGGTCTGTAATATTATCCACTCGATTATGGTGGTACGAGGAATCGCACCCTTAACCTCTGTACGGATGTGCAGTAAGTACCGCGCGTTAACCGGACTCTCACTCCCTGTGGTCTCCAATTCTTACATATGAGGAAGCTATCCAGCGGGTTTGCGGAAGGTCTGTGGTTATAAGCGGGTGTGCTGCGCAATACTGCTTACAGGGGCACCCGAGTTCTTCCTCCACCAATAATAGCCGGAGAGTTGCTTGCCATGTTGGTGCCACCGACACATCGAGTGTCCGTAGTACAACTATTGCAGGAAGATACAACAGTGCAGGAAGATACAACAGTGCCAGAATCAACCTTAGAATTATCGATTGTCATGAGTAGAAAGCTCTGGGAAATAGGCACGTTTATAACAGCATATAATTCTTTGCAGAGATATAATTAGACGCCAGTACTGGCGAGTTATTATCCGGTTTATCCACAGACGTAGACTGTATCTTCCAAAATCGTATTAAGAATGATGCGGTCAGTATATCCTAGCTTGGGAACAGGCCACATACGTAGACTGTATCTTCCAAATCGTATTAAGAATGATGCGGTCAGTGTATCCTAGCTTGGGAACAGGCGTCGATATATTTTGCCTGGTCAGTCAAATAAATATATTTTAACACCGAGGCTATAAATTGGGCCGTATTGAGTTTCTGAACATGTCATTTGGCTAGAAGTTAAAAAGTGAAAAATCGACAGACTGGAATCCAGGCTAAGTGTATCCCAGCTGCAGCTCCACATCAGAAATATCTGTGCAGTGAATTACAAATGAATATTGACGACACTGTCTCACCTTCTACGCCTTTTTTCCGTGGGAAATAATAACTGCATTGCATTGAAGTATGGTCTTGAACTTTGTTTGAAAACCTGTGTGTGTTTTACGTTTATTTATCGTCGCTACCGGTTGCCCATATGAGCGACGCTTCCTGAAGAGCTTAAGTCATTTTAGATTATCGGAGGATAGTGCAATGATACAGACATAGACCCATTCCAGAGCTTCATTCTTTTAGTTTATGCAAATTTATGTTAGCTCGATTGCGAAACAAGTTCTTTTCAAACTTATATTAATCACTCTCGAGACCTCATTCCTGATGGAATCCATCGCCACGAGTGAGAGAGAAGAGGCAATGTGGAATTTAAATGCCTTGCCTAAGGGCACAATCGTAACTGCTCCAGCGGGGTTCGTACTCCGGGCATGTTACACCGGAAGCGAACGCGCTACCACTGCGCTATCACGACTTAGAATTATATCTTAATGTTAATATGTCAGTTCCCCGCCGTTTTATGCGGACGTTCGCTGTTTGTGTGTGTGATGAACATACGCCAATTAGCCGCAACAATCACCATCGTCTTATTTTTCCATTATTTTGCCTCAAATATCTAGGAAGCAATTTGATAATCGACTTCGTCTGTGCACTCGGCAGTAGACTTAGAATTCAATAATTATGGCAAACATTCGAGATTCATCACAAAGTGGGCACTGATACAAATTCAATTACGTTTTATGGAGTGAATAACCATACATATCATAGAATAATGAGTGGTGGCCAAGGGAAATCGTTTTTTTTATACAGGGGCCCCCGTGGATATTATTTTCTGGGGGATGGTGCAAGGTACTGTAGTCCAGTGGTTAACACGCTGGACTGGTAATCCAAGGATCGCAGGTTCGATCCCCCGTCTGACCGTAATAAAATTAACAGTCTTTCAGATGGGACGTTAAACCGAGGTCTCGTGTCGGTGCTTTACATCGTGCACGTAAAAGAACCAGAGGAGACTCTGTAATGGGTCTCTTTCTGTATCATTGCACTATCCTCCGAAACTCTAAAATTACTACTCTCTTCAGGAGGCGTCGCTCATATGGGCAACCGGTAGCGACGATAAATAAACGTAAAACACACATGCAAGGTACAGTAGACGCCCCCCCCATACCAGAAGTATACATGTGCATTTACATGCCCGGTGTACAGCACCAACCTCGAGAACTCGGCTCAAAGTCTCATCTAAAAGACTGCCAATTGTATTACGGGCAGAAAGGGAAACGAACCCGCGATGCTTGGATTCGCAGTACACCCGTGTTAACCATTTCACCCACTAACCCGTCTTAAAGTATTGTATTACGGAATATAAACATACACCATAACAAGATAAGGGTTCTTGAAAGCTACCTGTACCACGCACCGGTATATAGTTCTGTAATCGAAACAATGCAGGAGAGTTTATTAGTGAAATCTACCTGTACCACGCACCGGTATATATTTCTGTAATCGAAACAATGCACGAGTGTTTATTAGTGAAATCTATATATCTTGATATGATGTACCTGTCCTGATTTGATAAATGTGTTTGAAGACGCGGATATGCGCTGTGCCAGACATGATTCCTCCAATCTTAGAAGTACATACAGTCTACAACCGCTATGTCAAAGTCGGTTATGTCGAATTGTCCGGTTATCTCGAAATCGAATCAAAGCCCAGTTTCAGACACTCCCATTTTACATATAACTGGCTCTGTTTATATCGAATTTCGTTAAGTCAAACTTCGGTTATGTCGAAGTATTGTGTTCGGTCCGATGGAAT
Source organism: Archivesica marissinica (assembly GCA_014843695.1). NCBI lineage: Eukaryota > Metazoa > Mollusca > Bivalvia > Venerida > Vesicomyidae > Archivesica > Archivesica marissinica. The sequence goes on from CM026391.1 coordinate 68,887,547, forward strand.
TCGACATAGCGGGTGTAGACGGGTGTAGACTGATTGCTTTTGATTTGTATGTATGCTAAGGGCCTCGCCTCGCGGTAGATTAACTTTTGTTAAAACAATGTGGTGACGCCATACCTTTGTACTTGCAGCCCATTATTTGACTATTGCCAAAAGGCCAGCGTATTATATTAAATCCTACTCGTACATGTATGAAATTAACAATTATAATTAGTAGGATCGTATTATATAAGTGTGTGTTTTAAGTAAGATATAAGCCTCCAACTAATCCAATATGTAAAATATTGGTACTGTCCTCGGCGGTACGCGCTTCACACAGCCCAATATGTTACATATTGGATCGTTTTCGGCTTATATCCTATACTTATATAAGTTATCTCATAACATAATATCTTTATTATTACTATTATATAACTACCTTTACCAGCCACGTTAATTCTAGCATCCAATGAGCTGATTTAAACAGCCAGATCCAACGGAGTAAATGAGATATGAGAGGATTGCGCAAACATCTAAATTGTTTATGTGTGTGTTTTACGTTTATTTATCGTCGCTACCGGTTGCCCATATGAGCGACGCCTCCTGAAGAGATTAGTAATTTTAGATTTTTGGAGGATAGTGCATGATACAGACAGAGACCCATTACAGAGTCTCCTCTGGTTCTTTTACGTGCACGGTGTAAAGCACTGACACGAGACCTCGGTTTAACGTCCCATCTGAAAGACTGTTAATTTTATTAGGGTCAGACGGGAGATCGAACCTGCGACCCCTGGATTACCAGTCCAGCGTTTTACCACTGGGCTACAGATCCGTCTGTAAATTGTTTATTAGGAATCGGGGACTATTTATACAGGAACAAGAATCGACGCGTTCGAATTAATATTTACTCAACTGCGTTTGTCAGATATGTCTGTATTATTTATATTGTGTGGTGTCTGGACTATGTCAGTTATAACTAATTCAGAAATAATTCTAACTGATTGAGAACATAGACTGTCGATGATGTCTTATTGTCTGGCGATTAGCGTTTCACGAAATTCCGAGGTATATCTGCATGTAGCCTGGGTGCCTGGGTGCCAGTCTGTCGATTTTTCACGTTTTAACTTCTGGTAAAATGACACGTTAATATGATCAGAAACTCAATACGGTCCAATTAATAGTCTCGGTGTTAAAATATATTTATTTGACTGACCAGGCAAAATATATCGACGCCTGTTCCCAGGCTAATCTGCATGTTTAAAACGTAAATGCTTAATGGGGTTTTACAGAACAGAACAGGGTATTCATATATCAGGTGGTGCAAAGAACAGACCAATAACCTAATAAACTGATAATTTACAATTATACATGAATATAAGTATTAGTTCTTGCAGCTTATATCTAATTCCCTATGAAAGTTTTACGGGTTACTGTTTACATGTTTCATTATGCTATTTCATGTTTTAATTTGTTGAGGGCCTCATGGTAGATTGACTTAATTGTTCAAATGAGTTCTCTCATTAAATAAAGTCTTTATTATTATTATTATTAATATTATTATTATTATTGTTATTCATGACGTATGTATACATAAGTACATACTTAGTAATAATATAATATGCTAGCCTGGGTTCCAGTCTGCCGATTTTTCACTTTTTAACTTCTGGCAAAATGACATGTTGATATGATCAGAAACTCAATACAGCCCAATTAATAGTCTCGGTGTTAAACTATATTTATTTAACTGTCCAGGCAAAATATATCGACGTGTGTTTTTACGTTTATTTAACGTTGCTACCGGTTGCCCATATGAGCGACGCCTCCTGAAGAGATTAGTCATTTAGATTTTTGGAGGATAGTGCAATGATACAGACAGAGACCCATTCCAGAATCTCCTCTGGTTCTTTTACGTGCACGGTGTAAAGCACCGACATGAGACCTCGGTTTAACGTCCCATCTGAAAGACTGTTAATTTTATTAGGATCAGACGTGGGATCGAATCTGCGATCCCTGGATTACCAGTCCAGCGTGTTACCACTGGACTACATATCCGTCTGATATATATCGACGCATGTTCCAGGCTAAATATATGCATACAGGTATTAGTACATGTATATACAAATAAACAAGCGATCAATAAAGCTGTCGTATTCTAATTTAATATAGAGGATGAACATTCTAGTTGGTGTTCCTGGTGTAATTAGGAAGATAACGCATTCATTGTGGAGTTCCTATCGTTTAAAGCATTCTTAAGAAAACGAGCCAAACTTAATAACATCATTATAGTATCACTGTTCATTAAAATACAAAATGTATGCATCCTTAAGGCTCGTGTAATTCATTAACATTGTATGGCTAAGTACTGTTGAATATTGTTCATGATTTGTTTTATAATATGCTATATACAGTCTACAGCCGCTATGTCAAAGTCGGTTATGTCGAATTTTCCGGTTATCTCGAAGTTAGATCAAAGACCCATTTCAGACACTATAATTGTACATATAACTGGCTCTGTTTATATCGAATTTCGCTAAGTCAAATTTCGGTTATGTCGAAGTATTCGGTCTGACGGAATTCGACATAACGGATGTAGACTGTATATAGACGAGACTATTATAGCGATTAAGGCTACTCCGTGATCTCTTATTAATGATGTCTTTCCTCAAATTTGAGTAATACGGACAAGTTAATATAAAATGATACTCATCTTCAATGTCTCTAACATTGCAACATTGACAATAACGTTCATTTAGACAAGATTTGATGTCATGATAATATAAAAACAGCATTCAAATTCTAAACATGCAAATTGAGATTTGTTTTGTATAAAATAGATTCAATAAAACTCTCTGCTACATTATTCGTTTCTCTCTGCAACATTATTCGTTTATCTTATTGTGTTACATTGTTCACGGAGCGCCGCCATGGATTCTAAATGTTGATGTTATTCAATCGTAATCAACGTGAACATACATCAGTATTCATTCCCTTAATATCGTTGAGATACTTGAAGGCAGCTGTCTACATATAATTGCAGAATGTTTCCTTGGCTGTGTGTTAAAATGTGTTAAGAGAGCCGTAAACTGTCGGTTAATCTTCCCCTCGTATCGTATTTGAGAGATGTTGTCGGTTTTTAATGTCGTAAGAAAGAGGGTTGATGTATTTAAGATTAATTCATTGATTATAGGATCAGATTATTGTCGTGATTTCGATTAATTGGATTTTAAATTTGGAAGTCGTGATAGCGCAGTGGATGCGCGTTCGCTCCAGGTGCGAAAGGACCGGAGTTCTAACCCCGCTGGAGCCGTTACGATCGTGCCCTTAGGCACGGCATTTAATGTCCACGTTGCCTCTTCTCTCTCCCTCGTGGCGATGGATTCCATCAGGAATGAGGTCTCGAGAGTGATTAATATAAGTTGTATGAACTTGTTTCGCAATCGAGCTAAAATAAATTTGTTTAAACTAATTGGATTTTCAATGCCTCAACTGTGGGCGCACTTACGTTAATTTGTATCGTCATAAAATGTTTTTAAAATGCTAAGAAAACCGGGCTAGTTCTATAACCTCATCAGATATAATTTATTTCCACAACTGGAGTGGAGCCTATTAAGATATTGTGTTACGTTCGATTCCTTCAAATCACTCGCCCCTCACCGCTGTAGGCTTGAATCCCACTGGGGGTGTCGATTTATTCCATGTTATTCCATATGTATACATAAACACACTCACAATCATACAAGTATTACACCCATGTGTGTGATTGTGTATTGTGTTTATGTATACATATACAATAACACATGATTAACTAATTACTCCATGTGATGTTCTCCAGCTGGCTTGCGGGAGGTCGGTGGTTCTACCCGGGTGCCAGTCCATGTCTGAAATACTTTCCGCACGGTCATCCGGGTCTTACTCCACTAATAATATCTGGAGAGTCGCCATATGACCTAAGATGTCGGTGTGACTTTAGCCCAAAACAAACAAACAACTCGAGTCATTCCAATCCTAGGGCATACATCCTAATATAGTAATAACACAATCTATGTCCTCGTCTCCAGAGATATAGCGATACTATCCATTGTATGCGTCCATATCATTATTTAAATTTGATATCATTAATCGTATGCAGTCTGATGGCGAGTCTCAGCAGACATAGAACACTTAGGCAACTGCTTCATTGTACGAGTTATTATATAATGTTTAATTTGTTCTTACACAGATGGCATCGTATTTGTGTACGTCAAAAGCGCTGCATTATATTGTTGATGTTTTGAGAGTATTTGTAAGATGTGTTCATTTATGTATCGTCTGTTACGTATGTAACGCCTGTAACGTCTGTAACGCCTGTAACGTCTGTAACGCCTGTATCGTATGTAACGTCTGTAACGTCTGTATCGTATGTAACGTCTGTAACGCCTGTATCGATCGTATGTAACGTCTGTATCGTATGTAACATATGTAACGTCTGTATCGTATGTAACGTCTGTATCGTATGTAACGTCTGTATCGTATGTAACGTCTGTATCGTATGTAACGTCTGTATCGTATGTAACGTCTGTAACGCCTGTATCGTATGTAACGTCTGTAACGCCTGTAACGTATGTAACTCCTGTAACGTCTGTATCGTATGTAACGTCTGTAACGCCTGTATCGTATGTAACGTCTGTATCGTATGTAACATCTGTAACGTCTGTATCATATGTAACGTCTGTAACGCCTGTATCGTATGTAACATCTGTAACGCTTGTAACGTATGTAACTCCTGTAACGTCTGTATCGTATGTAACGTCTGTAACGCCTGTATCGTATGTAACGGCTGTATCGTATGTAACATCTGTAACGTCTGTATCGTATGTAACGTCTGTAACGCCTGTATCGTATGTAACGTCTGTATCGTATGTAACGTCTGTAACGTCTGTAACGTCTGTAGCGCCTGTACATTATGGAACGACTGTAACGCCTGTAAATTATGGAACGACTGTAACGCCTGTATCGTATGTAACGTGTGTAACGCCTGTAACATCTGTAACGTCTGTAACGTCTGTAGATGCCCGGTGACATACTACTGATGCCAGCTGTAGACTTTCGTTTTTGTGTATAATGCAATATTCAGAGGCTCTTCTGGTACATTTACATGCGCTGTGTAAGGGCTGGTATATTTACATGCGCAGTGTAAGTTCTGGTACGTGTCCATGCGCTGTGTAAATGCTAGTACATGTCCACGCGCAGTGTAAAGTTATGGTACATATCCACGCGCAGTGCAACGTTCTGGTATGTGCCGATGCGCTGTGTAATGTTCTGATACGTGTCCATGCTCAGTGTAACGTTCTGGCATGTGTCCATGCGCAGTGTAACGTTCTTGTATGTGCCCATGTGCTATGTAAATGCTAGTACATGTCCACGCGCAGTGTAAAGTTCTAGTTCGTGTCCATGCGCTGTGTAAATAGCTGGTACATATCCATGCGCTGTGTAACGTTCTTGTACATTTCCATGCGCATTGTAATGTTCTTTTACATTTTCATGCACAGTGTAAAGTTCTGGTACGTGTCCATGCGCAGTGTAACGTTCTAGTACGTGTCCATGCGCTGTGTAAATAGCTGGTACATATCCATGCGCTGTGTTACGTTCTTGTACATTTCCATGCGCATTGAAACGTTCTTTTACATTTACATGCGCATTGTAATGTTCTTTTACATTTACATGCGCATTGTAACGTTCTTGTACAGTTCCATGCGCTGTGTAACGTTCTTGTACAGTTCCATGTGCTGTGTAACGTTCCTATACATTTCCATGTGCTGTGTAACGTTCTTATACATTTCCATGTGCTGTGTAACGTTCTTATACATTTTCATGTGCTGTGTAACGTTCTTGTACATTTCCATGTGCTGTGTAACGTTCTTATACATTTCCATATGTTGTGTAAAGTTCTTGTATATTTCCATGCGCAGCGCAAAGTTCTAGTACGTCTCCATGCACTGTGTAAATGTCTGGTACATTTCCATGCGCTGTGTAACGTTCTTGTACATTTATATGCGCAGTGTAACGCTTTTGTACATTTCCATGCGCAGTGTAACGTTCTTATACATTTCCATGCGCTGTGTAACGCTTTTGTACATTTTCATGCGCTGTGTAACGTTTTTGTACATTTACATGCGCTGTGTAACGTTCTTGTACATTTCCATCTCTGTGGAACGTTGCATGCCGCAGATGAATATTGGCCATATTAGCAGCGGCACCGCGAGGGATCGAACTTGAGTAACGGATACGTTTCGAAGAAAAAGCATGTGTACTTTTTGCACACACCTAACAGGAACTGCGGAATAGCTGGTTTCAAGATAACATCACATAAACATAAACATATTTATTTATTTAGTGTGGGTATGAAGTATCATCAGTATTTTAGGTCATACGGCCACTCTCCAGCTCTTATTGGTGGTGGAAGTAGTCGGGTGCCCCTGTGAACAGTATTTCATGCACGACCGGGCACCCCGGTAGGACCATCGACCTTCCGATAGCCAGCTAGATAGCTTCCTGATATTAAAAGAATTCGACACCCCCAGTTGGGTTCGAATCTACCCCGGTGACGGTTAATTAATTTGAAGGCAACGACCTTAACCACTAGGCCAAATAGTTTAACCACAGGTTAGTTTAGTTTATTAAAATTTATTTTAGCTCGATTGTGAAACAAGTTATTTCAACTTATATTAATCACTCTCGAGACCTCATTCCTGATGGAATCCATCGCCACGAGGGAGGGAGAAGAGGCAACGTGGAATTTAAATGCCTTGCCTAAGGGCACAATCGTAACGGCTCCAGCGGGACTTGAACTCCGGACCGTTCGCACCTGAAGCGAACGTGCATCCACTGCGCTATCACAGGTTACAAGTGTCATGCATTGTAGTTCTAACCTGGTGTAAATATAGATTATTGAGAGCACCAAGTGCCTATGCTAGTCGTCTATCAATACATGAATAGCTTTCGTATTCCATTTGACACGCTTTCATTGAAGAAATCGATTGAGCTAAAGCAAATTAATAGCGAATAGGGAAATGAATGCTAACACTAGTGGTAATGCCAATGAACAGTTCGATCCGACCCAGATTCCATATATAGCTCCAGAACAGCTGGGATAACAAGATACGTGCGCATGCGTATTGACGCCTGAGAAATCAATCCGGATTGGTTTACGGGTCGGGTTATTAGGTTTATTGTTGTTACCGTGCATTGTAAACAGCTGTTGCTATATGTGTACGACGTTCATAATGTTTTATAAGGTCAGACACCGCTATTGCAATTTCCATAGGCCACCATTATAACACACAGTGCCATTAGATTTTCCCCCAAAAATAGTTTGGCACAAAAGACAGTAGTTTTCAACAGACTGGCCTTTGAGCCACATGAAAATGTCAAATTTCAATGGGGTTGACCGATTGCGTTTTTCCCCCCACTAAAGGCACTTACCCCCTACTCTGATGGTAATGTGGTGGTGAATGTTGCACTGACACCTGCATTTATAATATGATGTTTATTTGTCACCAAATATTTTTAAATATTCCAAAATGCAGCTCATATATTGTATTTTAATATTTAGAAGTCATTTTCACTATTTGTGACAATACCTACTCAGCCAATCAGTTCATGTATCAATAACTCTTAAGGGCTTCCCTACACTTTTTCAACCAATCCCAGACCACTATACCAATAACACCGTCTGATCATACGGCACAATACAACACTATGATCAGTCGTCAGAGAAGCCTCTAGCGTGTTTCCATCCGCGGCATTGAAACATTCGTGAACGAGTGTAATAACAGTGCTTAAGGTTGTAAAACAACAAATAAATTGACTGTTAAATACATAGTAAAGAATAAAAACATACAGTCTGTTCATTTATATTTCCAATCTTTCATAGCTTCTGATACCACATCCACTGTGAAAGGGTATTCAAATCTAACTGGAAAACAGCAAAGATGTCCAAAATGTAATGGATCGCATAGCCAGTGCTCGCCTGTCAATAACGTCACTGTGTTTACATTTTTATTCCTCCGCCAAATAATACAGTATACAAACCTTCAGTTTGCAATGGCCTGAATTCTTATACCACATCTTGTCTACACATCAACTAGTCTGAAGTCTTCTCAAGTCACATAATTTCTCACAAAACACAAAAACTATACACTGCCTGTCATGAAAATGTATTTTTACCAAAAAGAAAAAATGAACTACATTAGTTATTTCGACCTATTTACGTATATACAACCTTAATACATGGCATGTGTTGAGTATCTCAGTAAGTAAGTTAGTAAGTAAGTTAGTAAGTTAGTAAGTAAGTAAGTAAGTAAGTAAGTAAGTAAGTAAGTAAGTAAGTAAGTAAGTAAGTAAGTAAGTAAGTAAGTAAGTAAGTAAGTAAGTAAGTAAGTAAGTAAGTAAGTAAGTAAGTAAGTAAGTAAGTAAGTAAGTAAGTAAGTAAGTAAGTAAGTAAGTAAGTAAGTAAGTAAGTAAGTAAGTAAGTAAGTAAGTAAGTAAGTAACTACGTAAGTAAGTACGTAAGTAAGTAAGTAAGTAAGTAAGTAAGTAGGTAAGTAAGTAAGTACGTAAGTAAGTAAGTAAGTAAGTAAGTAAGTAATTAAGTAAGTAAGTAAGTAAGTAAGTAAGTAAGTAAGTAAGTAAGTAAGTACGTAAGTAAGTAAGTAAGTAAGTAAGTAAGTAAGTAAGTAAGTAAGTAAGTACGTAAGTAAGTAAGTAAGTAAGTACGTAGGTAAGTAAGTAAGTAAGTTAGTAAGTAAGTAAGTAAGTAAGTAAGTAAGTACGTAAGTAAGTAAGTAAGTAAGTAAGTAAGTACAGTAAGTAAACGTAAGTAAGTAAGTACGTAGGTAAGTAAGTAAGTAAGTAAGTACGTAAGTACGTAGGTAAGTAAGTAAGTAAGTAAGTACGAAATAGGTAATTAAGTAAGTAAGTAAGTAAGTTAGTAAGTTAGTAAGTAAGTAAGTTAGTAAGTAAGTTAGTAAGTAAGTAAGTTAGTAAGTAAGTAAGTTAGTATAAAAGTAAGTAAGTAAGTTAGTAAGTAAGTTAGTAAGTTAGTAAGAAAGTAAGTAATTTAGTAAGTTAGTAAGTTAGTAAGTAAGTAAGTAAGTAAGTTAGTTAGTAAGTAAGTTAGTAAGTAAGTAAGTAAGTAAGCAAGTAAGTTATTAAGTAAGTAAGTAAGTTAGTAAGTAAGTAAGTAAGTAAGTAATTTAGTAAGTTAGTTAGTAAGTAAGTAAGTAAGTTAGTAAGTAAGTAAGTAAGTAAGTAAGTAAGCAAGCAAGCAAGCAAGCAAGTAAGCAAGTAAGCAAGTAAGCAAGTAAGCAAGTAAGTAAGTAAGTAAGTAAGTAAGTAAGTAAGTTAGTAAGTAAGTAATCTTTATTTACATCTCATCATTGTACAAACGGTATTAGTACTATTAAATTTTACATAACATTACTTAAAACACTGTCGTGACGTACTTGCAGTCCATTATTATTAATATTGGGCTGCTGTCAATAGGCCAGAGTATTATATTAAATCCTACGTGTACATGTACGAATTTAACAATCTTAATTAGTGGGATCTTGTTATATAAGTGTGTTTTAAGTAAGATATAAACCTCAAACGGATCCAATATGTAAACTATTGGACTGTATGAGGCGCGTAGCTCCGAAGACTGTTCCAATATTTTACATATTGGATCCGTTTGAGACTTATATCCTATACATATATAGTATACAGCATAGTAAAGTACAACATGGAGCTATAAGATGTGAACATAATATTATATATCCTATACATATATAGTATACAGCATAGTAAAGTACAACATGGAGCTATAAGATGTGAACATAATATTATATATCCTATACATATATAGTATACAGCATAGTAAAGTACAACATGGAGCTATAAGATGTGAACATAATATTATATATCCTATACATATATAGTATACAGCATAGTAAAGTACAACATGGAGCTATAAGATGTGAACATAATATTATATATCCTATACATATATAGTATACAGCATAGTAAAGTACAACATGGAGCTATAAGATGTGAACATAATATTATATAT
>CM026391.1:68898609-68914174 GCA_014843695.1 Archivesica marissinica
TATATCCTATACATATATAGTATACAGCATAGTAAAGTACAACATGGAGCTATAAGATGTGAACATAATATTATATATCCTATACATATATAGTATACAGCATAGTAAAGTACAACATGGAGCTATAAGATGTGAACATAATATTATATATCCTATACATATATAGTATACAGCATAGTAAAGTACAACATGGAGCTATAAGATGTGAACATAATATTATATATCCTATACATATATAGTATACAGCATAGTAAAGTACAACATGGAGCTATAAGATGTGAACATAATATTATATATCCTATACATATATAGTATACAGCATAGTAAAGTACAACATGGAGCTATAAGATGTGAACATAATATTATATATCACAATCATTTGTTCACAGTATGTATGGGATAAAGCGGCAACATCACTGCTAATCCGATGTTAGAAAGGACAAATCGGTACTAATCTACACTGATTAAGAATTAGTTATATGAAATCTAAAGTCGCTTTGGTCAGAGCACAGCTAATGTGATTAGCAGAGATATTACAGTCGAAATAACAGTCAGTCTAGGCTGCATGCGTGATATTAATTAACCTTTGACAGGAACACCAGATTTATTTTGTGTGTTTTACGTTTATTTATCGTCGCTACCTGTTGCCCATATGAGCGACGCCTCCTGAAGATTATTGCCATTATACAGACAGAGAACCATTCCAGAGTCTCCTCTGGTTCTTTTACGTGCATGATGTAAAGCACCGACACGAGACCTCGGTTTAAAGACCCATCTGAAAGACTGTTAATTTTATTAGGGTCAGACGGGGGATCGAACCTGCTGTCCCTGGATTACCAGTCCAATGTGTTGACCACTGGACAACAGATCCGTCTGTCACCAGATTTATATAATGAGTATACGTGTATATACTGACACCAAAAAAGAAACTGTGCACTTGCCTTAGATGTAAAATTTGATATCAAAATGTGCGAAATATTGTGTAGATTAGTGCAATGTGTGACGTATTGTGTAGATTAGTGCACTGTGTGACGTATTGTGTAGATTAGTGCAATGTGTGACGTATTGTGTAGATTAGTGCAATGTGTGACGTATTGTGTAGATTAGTGCAATGTGTGACGTATTGTTTCTTCACTCATAGTAATAAAATCCATAATTCTAAAATTTGTAACAAAATGTAACGCTCAATATAAAAGTGCACATTATTTTTTTGATGGTATTAATAAAAAAAATATTAACATATTGCTTGGTGTTCGCAATATTGATTGGCCAGGCTTGTTTGTGTTGCTGAGTTTACCGGGTACCAGTTCAGTTCCTGCTATACGCCAATTCCTGTCGCACCTGAAGCGTCCATACAGACGGTGTAGTCCAGTGGTAACACGTTGGACTGTTAATCCATGGATCGCAGGTTCGATTCCCCGTCTGACCCAAATAACATTAACAGTCTTTCGGATGGGACTTTAAACCGAGGTCTCGTGTCGGTTCTGTACACCGTGCACGTAATAGAACCAGAGGATACTCTGGAATGGTTCTCTGTCTGTATCATTGCACTATCCTCCACAAATCTAAAATGACTAATCTCTTCAGGAGGCGTCGCTCATATGGGCAACCGGTAGCGACGATGAATAAACGTGAAACACAAACCTGAAGCGAACGCGCTACGACTACGCTATCACGACTTCCAGCTATTGTTTAATAGTTGATCACCATTGCGATACACTATACAAACTGTTTACAACATATACTATCACTAATATAATCTGACAGAATCAGCAATGCATTGTCGGTTATTTATTTATATTCAGCGGCAACTATATGTCAAAACTGAGCTTCTATCATAAAACATCAAGTTCACTCTAGTTGTAGCAATAAAATATCGTTAGCAGAAGCACATATTTCCTTGTTGTTTCTGGGAAATTCTGATCGATATTTGACCTCGAGTAAAGGAACCCAATATAATGTGCACTTCTCGCAAATGTTACACGCATCAAAACAGTTGCAAGGAGACGATACGATTGTCGTAGCTATGTCTATCTTTGAGTGCAGAATTCGTAATCGCGCACTGGTAGCGCGTTGCTTCAGGTGCGGAAGACTCCGAGTTCGAACCCAGCTGTAGCCGTTACGAGTGTGCCCTTAGCTAAGGCATTTAGATTCCACACTGCCTCTTCTATTTCCCTCGTGCCGATTGATTCCGCTACACATAAACAGCACCACATAGGGCAAGGGGGTTGGGTACTTGTTGAATAGAACGATCATAGTCCAACATCTGGGGAGTTGTACTTCATAGAAGAACTGTTATCGTACCGTATGAGTTTTATTTATTTATTTAATAATATATAGTTTATTAAACTTGCTAAATTACTCAATTGCAAATGGTATATTAGTAGCATTGCAGTACAACTGAGAACGTGGTCCGCCTCCGTCGTTGAGTGTTTACGGTCGCTGACTTCTTGTATACCACTGTAACCATTCATCACTGATGATCACGGGTTTGAGCCCCGCTCAGGTCGTGTCTCTTTATATGAAACAGTTGGCAGTTTCTTACAGAGGTTGGTGCACCAAGTACTGGTAAACCGCTGGAGCCTGCCCAGGAAAGATGTTGTTAGGTAAACTGCCCCTCGCTCACATGGGCAACCTGTTATGTGCTTTGTTGTGGCTGTTTCATCTCATGCTGTATCTCTCTACAAATCTTATTCCCTACATATGAATTAATATGGACGCTTGGGGCGCTGTATTGCTGACATTCTAAATGTGTCTATTTTGTTTGTTATGTTTCATTTTCTGTTGTGAATGGTACTTATACCGGTGAGGAAATGAAATACAGGATATCGCTTAACTTATCGTATGTCATTTCGATTACATTCAGTTAAAAAAACTATTTTAAAATTTCGATCAAGTAAATTTCTATTATAGTTCCTCCCTATATGTATTGCAATAATTATTTTATACAAATTTATTTTAGCTCGATTGCGAAACAAGTTCTTTCAACTTATATTAATCACTCTCGAGACCTCATTCGTGATGGAATCCATCGCCATGAAGGAGAGAGAAGAGGCAATGTGGAATTTAAATGCCTTGACTAAGTGCACAATCGTAACGGCTCCAGCGGGGTTCAAACTCCGGACCTTTTGCACCTGAAGCGAATGCGCATCCACTGCGCTATCACGACTTCCACAAGTGCAATAATTATAGCTTACATGTGTTGCCATAGTTATATGCTTATGTCGTATAATGTATATTTAATCAATAGAGACTGTATGGTGTGAATAAAAAATGTTCGTTCGTTCGTTCGTTTGTAACGACGATAAACAATGAGCATGTGTTCGTAACTTCGTATACAATTTCCTATTCTATTCGAATCCTGACAGTAGAATCGTTTTAACACTGTGATATCGGTATCAGTAGAATTTCAGGTTTAGAGATTGATAAAAACAAACAGCTCTTTAACATTGATTATTGTGAACAATTTCCTCGAATGTTTGTACTAGGCAAATAACAATCAAACAAAACGCTCGCTTTCACATAAATCATGAATATTGCGTAAACAAGACGATAGGGAATTGATTTAGTTCAATGCAAGTAAAGTGCGATTGTTTTAACTAACTGAACTGATTACAAACTGACATGATATTGTTTGGCAACATTAAACTGAGACTAATTAATCTCCGCCAAAGCCTTCGTGAGTTTTCGTGAACGACGACCAGGACATACGTTAGGTTTGTACCGTTAATATTTGAATCAAGTGAGTGTACAATAATCTAAAGCTCATATTTTACTTCGGAAATCGATTATTAACGAAGTAAGTTCACGGAATATGCAAATGTCTCAGTTTAATGTTGCCAACAATATACTGCCATTACAAATTTACGATACATATTCCGCTACAAACTGACATTATATACTACCATTACAAATTTACGTTACATATTCCGCTACAAACTGACATTATATACTGCCATTACAAATTTACGTTACATATTCCGCTACAAACTGACATTATATACTGCCATTACAAATTTACGATACATATTCCGCTACAAACTGACATTATATACTGCCATTACAAATTTACGTTACATATTCCGCTACAAACTGACATTATATACTGCCATTACAAATTTACGTTACATATTCCGCTACAAACTGACATTATATACTGCCATTACAAATTTACGATACATATTCCGCTACAAACTGACATTATATACTGCCATTACAAATTTACGTTACATATTCCGCTACAAACTGACATTATATACTGCCATTACAAATTTACGTTACATATTCCGCTACAAACTGACATTATATACTGATATTACAAATTTACGTTACATATTCCTTTACAAAATGACATTATATACTGCCATTGAAACTGAAACTGTTTAATTTGATAAAACGCCTAATTTTACACATAGTATATTCACTGGCGTTGTACAATAGAAGTAAAATACATATATAGACATGTACTTACATAAAAACCTGAACAAAATTCTCGTTATTTACAAAAAGACATTGGTCTAAAAATAATTATGTTACCACACAATAACACATATTTGATCAATCATTATTATAAGCATAATTTTTGGTAAATTATATCATTGTTTCTAAAACCTTTTTTAACACTACACTAATTCTACAACTATCCTGTTCAGTCTGTCAATACATGAATGTTTTAAAACCATGAATAAAATTTTCTGAAGAACAATGTTTTAAGGTGTTTCTTAAACATTTCTACAGAATCCAAGTTTCTCAAATCTACGGGTAAAGTGTTCCATAGCTGTGGCCCTACTGTTTTGAAGCTCCTGTCACCAACTGTTTTGTGTTTGTTATACGGTACCTCATAACAACCAGTAACATCTGAAGATCTTAATCTACGTCTTGGTACCTTTTCAATTAATAACTCGGTAATATACGCAGGGACATGGCCTTTTGAACAGTTATACATTACAGTAAGAATTTTGAATTCAATTCTGGCCCTGATGGGAAGCCAGTGAAGTTGGTACAGTGCTTGTTTTGAACTATCATATTTCCTGAGCTTTAAAACAAGTTTAGCGCACATATTTTGTATTCTTTGCATTTTTTTGATATCACATTTGGGAACACCAAATAGAATTCCATTGCAATAATCCAGATGCGAGATGACAAGTGATAACACCAGAATTTCAGTTGCTTCTTTGGTAAGGTATTTTCTAATATTTTTTATTCTGAGAAAATTGAACATTGCGGTCTGACATTTTCGTTTGATGTGATCTTTAAAACTGAGATTCTCGTCTAAAAATGCACCAAGATACCTTATACAGCTCACATATTTGATATTGTCACTAGCAACGTTAAGTTCTGTTACTGAGCATTTTTTGAGTTGATGTCTGCTCCCAAATAAGATGAATTCAGTTTTTGATGAGTTCATTTTGAGTTTGTTTTGCTTCATCCAGTTATCGATGTTTAAAGCACAATTTTCAAGTTCTTGGATAGCTTGTTTTTCATTATCCTTAGATGTTGGTTTAAACATTTTGTTTGCTATGTGATCATCTGCAAATCCATATAATGAAATTGACTGAGGGATTACACTGAACAATGTTCCGGCGTAAGTCAAGTAGAGCCATGGCCCTAAACAGCTACCCTGGGGGACGCTACACTGTAGTGGACGTGGGGTTGATACGGCAGAGTCGACAGTGACACTACAGCTGCGTGGTCTTAGATAAGAGTCGATCCAATGAATAGCTGCACCACTAAGTCCATACTGTGATTTCAGCACTTGCACTAGAATATCGTGGTCAACCATGTCAAACGCGGCGCTTAAGTCCAATGCCATGAGAGCACTGACTTCTTGGTGTTCCATGCCATTTAGTAGATCACTCACTAACCTAAGTAGTGCAGTTTCACATGAGTGATAGCGTCTATACGCAGACTGGTTCTTCGGCAGAAGGTTGTGTTTACTGACATGATCGTTTAATCTAAACAAGGCTGCCTTTTCTGTGAGTTTAGATATAAATGTTAAGTTGCTCACAGGACGATAATTGGACAGTACAAGATCAAGTCCCGCCTTTTTTAATAGTGGTCGAACTATTGCATGTTTCCACTTTGCAGGGAAAATTCCTTGCCTAAGAGACAAATTCACCAAGTTGGTAATTAAAGGAAGTAATTCCTCAAGATGTATTTTCAACAGTCTGGTTGGCAATTTATCAAGTTCACATGATTTTGTCTGAAGCCCCATTATAAGCTTTTTTACTTCTTCGCTATCAAGATCTTGGAATGTTTCTATAGATGGAGTGTCTCTTTCTGCTGGTACATAACGTTCGTAGTCTTTAAGGGATTCACGGATTTTGCCAATTTTATCCATGAAGAAATCAGCAAATTTTTCAGCCAATGAAATGTTGCTTTCCTCGGATGGCATCGGATTTTCAGATTTTGTCCCTGTTAATTCGGAAACCAACTTGTACAGTTGTTTGGAATCGCTCTTAGAGTTTTCCACCTTCTCACTTAAAACTGTTATTTTTTCTTTACAAATTTCATAATGATATTTGAGACGAAGCTGTTTCACTGTCTGAAGCTGATCAGGTCGTCTGTATTTCCTCCACACTCATTCTGCCTTACGTAGCAATTGTATTAGATGGAGTATATCAGCCGTAAACCATGGTTTAGGTGATCTGCATATAACGTTTTTCTTTGTTAGTGGTGCATGTTTATCCAGTACTGACTCTAGTGCTATTTCAAACTGATTTACTGATTTATGTACTGCCATTACAAATTTACGTTACATATATGTTACATTAATGTCAACTCCCTTGTGGTGACCTAGACATGTTTTCCTGGACAGGCTTAGTCGACCTAAGCGGTAGAATGTGCTGAGGTGCCTTGCTCAATGACACTACATACGTGGCCTGACTGACCAAGTATCGAACCCGAGACCGTTTTCCAAATCAGACGCTCTATCACTGACAAAGGGACGCCACACAAGCAGATAATATCAACATTACATAATGACGTTACATAATGACGTTACGTACTGACATTACAAATTGACGCTATATAATGACGTTGCGTTCTGACGTTACGTACTGACGTTACGTAATGACGTTGAACACTGGCGTTGCGTACTTACGATATGTACTGACGTTGTGTACGGACGTTGCGTACTGACGTTACATATTGACGCTATATAATGACGTTGCGTTTCTGACGTTACGCACTGACGTTACGTACTGACGCTACGTAATGACGTTGGACACTGGCGTTACGTAGTTACGTTATTTACTGATGTTACATACTGACGTTGTGTATGGACGTTGCGTACTGACGTTACATACTGGCGTTTGGTTCTGACGTTACACACTGACGTTACATAATGACGTTGCACACTGACGTTACGTACTGACGTTGTACACTGGCGTTACGTACTGACGTTACGTAGTGACACCTCGGTTTAAAGTCACATCTGAAAGACTGTTAATTTTATTAGGGTCAGACGGGGGATCGAACCTGCGATCCCTGGATTACCTTTCCAGCGTGTTACCACTGGACTACAGATCCATCTGTATCAATATACAGATGGGATGCGCTATGTTATACCCATTAAGAACAATGCTGTCATACTATCATTACAACATGACATTCAGAGTGTAATCACGCTGGTAGCTCATCGACAGGTAGCCGGCTAGATCCAGTTCTAATGATGCAAATCAGCACATAATTTAGTCAGTATATTGTACAATTGTCCATTCTCTAGTACCATGATATATGCCTTGTGGAACCCCCCTAATAAATATATTGAAGTACAACAAAACAGTGGACTTTTTAGACAATCTTTCTTATATACTAGATGACATAGAAAACGCTTCGGATAAGTGTGTTTTTGCATGAAAAACAATAACTATATAAATACATAGTTTTAAACATTTTGGAATATTTTTAGTTGTTCAGTTTGTGTTTTGTAGTAAAGATGTGCTGTATCTTTGATGGAATCCTTCGTATTTCGTTATCATGTAATACTAATCATATAATGTAGGTGTGCGTTTTCTATGTCCTCTAGTATATAATG
Organism: Archivesica marissinica; assembly: GCA_014843695.1. Classification (NCBI taxonomy): domain Eukaryota; kingdom Metazoa; phylum Mollusca; class Bivalvia; order Venerida; family Vesicomyidae; genus Archivesica; species Archivesica marissinica. The sequence continues at coordinate 68,906,648 of CM026391.1, forward strand.
TAGGTGTGCGTTTTCTATGTCCTCTAGTATATAATGTAGGTGTGCGTTTTCTATGTCCTCTAGTATATAATGTAGGTGTGCGTTTTCTATGTCCTCTAGTATATAATGTAGGTGTGCGTTTTCTATGTCCTCTAGTATATAATGTAGGTGTACGTTTTCTATGTCCTCTAGTATATAATGTAGGTGTGCGTTTTCTATGTCCTCTAGTATATAATGTAGGTGTGCGTTTTCTATGTCCTCTAGTATATAATGTAGGTGTGCGTTTTCTATGTCCTCTAGTATATAATGTAGGTGTGCGTTTTCTATGTCCTCTAGTATATAATGTAGGTGTGCGTTTTCTATGTCCTCTAGTATATAATGTAGGTGTGCGTTTTCTATGTCCTCTAGTATATAATGTAGGTGTGCGTTTTCTATGTCATCTAGTATATAATGTAGGTGTACGTTTTCTATGTCCTCTAGTATATAATGTTGGTGTGCGTTTTCTATGTCCTCTAGTATATAATGTCGGTGTGCGTTTTCTATGTCCTCTAGTATATAATGTCGGTGTGCGTTTTCTATGTCATATAGTATATAATGTCGGTGTGCGTTTTCTATGTTCTCTAGTATATAATGTCGGTGTGCGTTTTCTATGTTCTCTAGTATATAATGTCGGTGTGCGTTTTCTATGTTCTCTAGTATATAATGTCGGTGTGCGTTTTCTATGTTCTCTAGTATATAATGTCGGTGTGCGTTTTCTATGTTCTCTAGTATATACTGTAGGTGTGCGTTTTCTATGTCCTCTAGTATATAATGTAGGTGTGCGTTTTCTATGTCCTCTAGTATATACTGTAGGTGTGCGTTTTCTATGTCCTCTAGTATATAATGTAGGTGTGCGTTTTCTATGTCCTCTAGTATATAATGTAGGTGTGCGTTTTCTATGTCCTCTAGTATATAATGTAGGTGTGCGTTTTCTATGTCCTCTAGAATATAATGTAGGTGTGCGTTTTCTATGTCCTCTAGTATATAATGTCGGTGTGCGTTTTCTATGTCCTCTAGTATATAATGTAGGTGTACGTTTTCTATGTCCTCTAGTATATAATGTTGGTGTGCGTTTTCTATGTCCTCTAGTATATAATGTAGGTGTGCGTTTTCTATGTCCTCTAGTATATAATGTCGGTGTGCGTTTTCTATGTCCTCTAGTATATAATGTAGGTGTGCGTTTTCTATGTCCTCTAGTATATAATGTCGGTGTGCGTTTTCTATGTCCTCTAGTATATAATGTAGGTGTGCGTTTTCTATGTCCTCTAGTATATAATGTAGGGTGCGTTTTCTATGTCCTCTAGTATATAATGTAGGTGTGCGTTTTCTATGTCCTCTAGTATATAATGTCGGTGTGCGTTTTCTATGTCCTCTAGTATATAATGTCGGTGTGCGTTTTCTATGTCCTCTAGTATATAATGTCGGTGTGCGTTTTCTATGTCCTCTAGTATATAATGTAGGTGTGCGTTTTCTATGTCCTCTAGTATATAATGTAGGTGTGCGTTTTCTATGTCCTCTAGTATATAATGTAGGTGTGCGTTTTCTATGTCCTCTAGTATATAATGTAGGTGTGCGTTTTCTATGTCCTCTAGTATATAATGTAGGTGTGCGTTTTCTATGTCCTCTAGTATATAATGTAGGTGTGCGTTTTCTATGTCCTCTAGTATATAATGTAGGTGTGCGTTTTCTATGTCCTCTAGTATATAATGTAGGTGTGCGTTTTCTATGTCCTCTAGTATATAATGTAGGTGTGCGTTTTCTATGTCCTCTAGTATATAATGTAGGTGTGCGTTTTCTATGTCCTCTAGTATATAATGTAGGTGTGCGTTTTCTATGTCCTCTAGTATATAATGTAGGTGTGCGTTTTCTATGTCCTCTAGTATATAGTAGGGTGCGTTTTCTATGTCCTCTAGTATATAATGTAGGTGTGCGTTTTCTATGTCCTCTAGTATATAATGTAGGTGTGCGTTTTCTATGTCCTCTAGTATATAATGTCGGTGTGCGTTTTCTATGTCCTCTAGTATATAATGTAGGTGTGCGTTTTCTATGTCCTCTAGTATATAATGTCGGTGTGCGTTTTCTATGTTCTCTAGTATATAATGTCGGTGTGCGTTTTCTATGTTCTCTAGTATATAATGTCGGTGTGCGTTTTCTATGTTCTCTAGTATATAATGTCGGTGTGCGTTTTCTATGTTCTCTAGTATATAATGTAGGTGTGCGTTTTCTATGTCCTCTAGTATATAATGTCGGTGTGCGTTTTCTATGTCCTCTAGTATATAATGTAGGTGTGCGTTTTCTATGTCCTCTAGTATATAATGTCGGTGTGCGTTTTCTATGTCATCTAGTATATAATGTCGGTGTGCGTTTTCTATGTCCTCTAGTATATAATGTAGGTGTGCGTTTTCTATGTCCTCTAGTATATAATGTCGGTGTGCGTTTTCTATGTCCTCTAGTATATAATGTCGGTGTGCGTTTTCTATGTCCTCTAGTATATAATGTAGGTGTGCGTTTTCTATGTCCTCTAGTATATAATGTAGGTGTGCGTTTTCTATGTCCTCTAGTATATAATGTCGGTGTGCGTTTTCTATGTCATCTAGTATATAATGTAGGTGTGCGTTTTCTATGTCCTCTAGTATATAATGTTGGTGTGCGTTTTCTATGTCCTCTAGTATAAAATGTCGGTGTGCGTTTTCTATGTCATCTAGTATATAATGTCGGTGTGCGTTTTCTATGTCATTAGTATATAATGTCGGTGTGCGTTTTCTATGTTCTCTAGTATATAATGTCGGTGTGCGTTTTCTATGTTCTCTAGTATATAATGTCGGTGTGCGTTTTCTATGTTCTCTAGTATATAATGTCGGTGTGCGTTTTCTATGTTCTCTAGTATATTATTATCTTACAATTATTTCACAACAAAACCTCATAGCTTGCATTCTAAAGCAATCATAGATTTCACACGGGAAAATGAATACTCTTTGCCCTCTTCCATTTTTTGCTTAAGTATAATGAAATAAATTGTTATGTACACTGTGAACGGGTTACGTGTAATGTTATATATTGACGTATATAGAGTAGAGAAATATTACATGACATCTAGATACGTCAGCTGGTTTGTCACTTTCTAAAAATGCAAATGAAAGCAGTGCCCATTTGGTATTTGACGAGTATATATACGAAGAATACACAATAGAACAAACCATCGACTTTGCCTCCGTGACTGAGTGGTTACAGGCGTTTACTTAAAAGCACTTGTCCCTCATGGCTTTATGTTCGAATCCCACTCAGCTGGCTTGCGGAACATCTGTGGTTCTATTCGGGTAACTGAAATACTACTGGGAGATGCATCCGAGGTCTTCCTCCACCACAAATAGTTCGAGAGTCACCATATGACCTACTCGTAAGCTGTTGGAGCGACTTAATGTTCTTTGCTACATCAATTAATCACGTGGACAGACAGACGGACGGACGGACGGACGGACGGACGGACGGACATATATACTTCTTCTTGCTATCACTGTGGGTACATCCTGGCATGTCCATGTCACATTACTCCACTAAACGTACTAACAAATATGCTCGAGACAGTCAGCGTGTCCCGATCGCACAGCACGCGCCACAAGACGGGACGTTATATAATCGGGACAGTCAGCGTGTCCCGGTCGCACATCACTCTGTACAAGACGGGACTTTATATGTTCGAGACAGTCAGCGTGTCCCGGTCGCACAGCACTCGGTACAAGACGGGACTTTATATACTCGGGACAGTCAGCGTGTCCCGGTCGCACAGCACTCGGTACAATACGGGACTTTATATACTCGGGACAGTCAGCGTGTCCCGGTCGCACAGCACTCGGTACAAGACGGGACTTTATATACTCGGGACAGTCAGCGTGTCCCAGTCGCACAGCACGCGGCACAAGACGGGGCTTTATATACTCGGGACAGTCAGCGTGTCCCGGTCGCACAGCACGCGGTACAATACGGGACTTTATATACTCCAGACAGTCAGCGTGTCCCGATCGCACAGCACGCGGCACAAGACGGGACTTTATATACTCGGCACAGTCAGCGTGTCCCGGTCGCACATCACTCTGTACAAGACGGGACTTTATATGTTCGAGACAGTCAGCGTGTCCCGGTCGCACAGCACTCGGTACAAGACGGGACTTTATATACTCGGGACAGTCAGCGTGTCCCGATCGCACAGCACGCGGCACAAGACGGGACTTTATATACTCGGCACAGTCAGCGTGTCCCGGTCGCACATCACTCTGTACAAGACGGGACTTTATATGTTCGAGACAGTCAGCGTGTCCCGGTCGCACAGCACTCGGTACAAGACGGGACTTTATATACTCGGGACAGTCAGCGTGTCCCGGTCGCACAGCACTCGGTACAATACGGGACTTTATATACTCGGGACAGTCAGCGTGTCCCGGTCGCACAGCACTCGGTACAAGACGGGACTTTATATACTCGGCACAGTCAGCGTGTCCCGGTCGCACATCACTCTGTACAAGACGGGACTTTATTGTTCGAGACAGTCAGCGTGTCCCGGTCGCACAGCACTCGGTACAAGACGGGACTTTATATACTCGGACAGTCAGCGTGTCCCGGTCGCACAGCACTCGGTACAATACGGGACTTTATATACTCGGGACAGTCAGCGTGTCCCGGTCGCACATCACTCGGTACAAGACGGGACTTTATATACTCGGGACAGTCAGCGTGTCCCGGTCGCACAGCACGCGGCACAAGACGGGACTTTATATACTCGGGACAGTCAGCGTGTCCCGATCGCACAGCACGCGGCACAAGACGGGACTTTATATACTCCAGACAGTCAGCGTGTCCCGATCGCACAGCACTCGGTACAAGACGGGACTTTATATACTCGGCACAGTCAGCGTGGCCCGGTCGCACAGCACTCGGTACAATACGGGACTTTATATACTCGGGACAGTCAGCGTGTCCCGGTCGCACAGCACTCGGTACAAGACGGGACTTTATATACTCGGGACAGTCAGCGTGTCCCGGTCGCACAGCACTCGGTACAAGACGGGACTTTATATACTCGGGACAGTCAGCGTGTCCCGGTCGCACAGCACTCGGTACAAGACGGGACTTTATATACTCGGGACAGTCAGCGTGTCCCGGTCGCACAGCACTCGGTACAATACGGGACTTATATACTCGGGACAGTCAGCGTGTCCCGGTCGCACAGCACTCGGTACAATACGGGACTTTATATACTCGGGACAGTCAGCGTGTCCCGGTCGCACAGCACTCGGTACAAGACGGGACTTTATATACTCGGGACAGTCAGCGTGTCCCGGTCGCACAGCACTCGGTACAAGACGGGACTTTATATACTCGGGACAGTCAGCGTGTCCCGGTCGCACAGCACGCGGCACAATACGGGACTTATATACTCGGGACAGTCAGCGTGTCACGGTCGCACAGCACTCGGTACAAGACGGGACTTTATATACTCGGGACAGTCAGCGTGTCCCAGTCGCACAGCACTCGGTACAAGACGGGACTTTATATACTCGGGACAGTCAGCGTGTCCCGGTCGCACAGCACGCGGTACAATACGGGACTTTATATACTCCAGACAGTCAGCGTGTCCCGATCGCACAGCACGCGGCACAAGACGGGACTTTATATACTCGGCACAGTCAGCGTGTCCCGGTCGCACATCACTCTGTACAAGACGGGACTTTATATGTTCGAGACAGTCAGCGTGTCCCGGTCGCACAGCACTCGGTACAAGACGGGACTTTATATACTCGGGACAGTCAGCGTGTCCCGGTCGCACAGCACGCGGCACAAGACGGGACTTTATATACTCGGCACAGTCAGCGTGTCCCGGTCGCACATCACTCTGTACAAGACGGGACTTATATGTTCGAGACAGTCAGCGTGTCCCGGTCGCACAGCACTCGGTACAAGACGGGACTTTATATACTCGGGACAGTCAGCGTGTCCCGGTCGCACAGCACTCGGTACAATACGGGACTTTATATACTCGGGACAGTCAGCGTGTCCCGGTCGCACAGCACTCGGTACAAGACGGGACTTTATATACTCGGCACAGTCAGCGTGTCCCGGTCGCACAGCACTCGGTACAAGACGGGACTTTATATACTCGGGACAGTCAGCGTGTCCCGGTCGCACAGCACTCGGTACAAGACGGGACTTTATATACTCCAGACAGTCAGCGTGTCCGATCGCACAGCACTCGGTCAAGACGGGACTTTATATACTCGGCACAGTCAGCGTGGCCCGGTCGCACAGCACTCGGTACAAACGGACTTTATACTCGGGACAGTCAGCGTGTCGGTCGCACAGCACTCGGTACAAGACGGGACTTTATATACTCGCGACAGTCAGCGTGTCCCGGTCGCACAGCACTCGGTACAATACGGGACTTTATATACTCGGGACAGTCAGCGTGTCCCGGTCGCACAGCACTCGGTACAATACGGGACTTTATATACTCGGGATAGTCAGCGTGTCCCGGTCGCACAGCACTCGGTACAATACGGGACTTTATATACTCGGGACAGTCAGCGTGTCCCGGTCGCACAGCACTCGGTACAAGACGGGACTTTATATACTCGGGACAGTCAGCGTGTCCCGGTCGCACAGCACGCGGCACAAGACGGGACATTATATGCTCCAGACAGTCAGCGTGTCCCGGTCGCATTTATTATTATTGCTTATTGCTATTGATTATTATCGTCTCGTTTTCATTCGAGCAAGCCGGATATATCGACGTGATTTGATCTGCTGTATATAGCAGACATAACCAGGTGCGTAATGCCAAGACATGTACAGAGTATAATCTAGTATGAATTGTCAAACTGATTTTTCTCTTTGTATTCGCGGGATAACCGGAACAAGCCTATCAAGCCCGCCTTATGTCTCGAGTAAACATCTCACGAATATATATTCATTAAGTTTGCCAATAAATGTTTTATCGCTATGTTAAAATGTCGACCTGGGGTTGACAATGAAAGGTGTCGTTTTATGTAACCATAAATGTATAAAAACTACACTAAAGCGAGTGTCAATATGTCCTACAATAACGAATGTGATGTCGTACAATAACGAATGTGATGTCGTACAATAACGAATGTGATTGTTGCAATAAAAACTCAATATAAGTTTACAGAGGAAACAAAAAATGAGCACATTGGATCTCTGTGTGTTTTACGTTTATTTATCGTCGCTACCGGTTACCCATATGAGCGACGCCTCCTGAAGAGATTAGTCATTTTAGATTTTTGGAGGATACAGACAGAGACCCATTCCAGAGTCTCCTCTGGTTCTTTTACGTGCACGGTGTAAAGCGCCGACACGAGACCTCGGTTTAACGTCCCATCTGAAAGACTGTTAATTTTATTAGGGTCAAACGGGGGATCGAACCTGCGATTCCTGGATTACCAGTCCAGCATGTTACCACTGGACTACAGATCCGTCTGTATTGGGTCTTTTTATAGC
>CM026391.1:68915174-68930666 GCA_014843695.1 Archivesica marissinica
ATGTTCTGTTCTGTTCCGATAATATTAGTTGTTGCTACAGAGGTTTAATAAATGCTTTATTAGTCGAACTATTAATTTTGTTAACTCGACGCGTGGTATTAATGGTTTTCTGAAAACGTATAAAGCAAACGCAAATGAAGTTATTTTTAATTTTCGGAAAATGTATTCATGAATGGGAATACCAATGCAGCGGAGTATGTGTCATAGCAGTATTGCATGATATGAAATAAAAATTAAGCATATTTAATTAGTATTAAAACAATTAAAATGGAATTAGCTCCTTCAGAAATACGTTATTCTCAAGATTCAATCAACAATACATTCTCTGGTAAAAGCACACATGCGGGTATTTCACTTAGGGAAACATTGGAGGATCTGCGCAGTGGAGAGTAAGTATATAATTACATATAGTACATGTATATATTACTTAGTTTAATTGAATTGCTTTTTATGTATATATATATATATGCTATTATAAAAATAAGCATTACAAATGTACGAACAAAATCATATAACTTGAGAAAAATTATTTAGGAGCAAATATGTTGGGCAACAAGTTTTACCACCATTATCTAGTGTGTGTGTGTGTGTGTGTTCGCGCGCACGTCGTGTTTTTTTATCGTCGCTACCGATTGCCCATATGAGCGACGCCTCCTGAAGAGATTATTCATTTTCGATTTTTGGAGGATGGTGCAATGATGCAGACAGAGACCCATTCCAGAATCTCATCTGGTTCTTTTACATGCAATGTGTAAAAGCACCGACAGGAGACCTCGGTTTTAAGTCTCATCTGAAAGACCGTTAATTTGATTAGGGTCAGGCGGGGGTGGAACCTTATCTAGTGCCCTCCCCAATTATGTTATATATCACAGTAAAATATCAAGCAGACAGCATTGAAAAATAGATAAATTGAAAAAAGGTCTAGCGATATGTATTCACATAATTTAGGAGAGGATAAGTCAACTGCGTGTTAGACTATATTGCCCCATGGAACAACATGGGATGTTAGTCCAACACGTGAACATTATTATCCCGTCATTATCATTCCTTATATAACTGTGCATGATAACTAGAGCTACAGCGTGCGGCTACATGGGATGTTAGTCCAACACGTGAACATTATTATCCCGTCATTAGCATCCCATATATAACTGTGTACGATAACTAGAGCTACAGCGTGCGGCTACATGGGATGTTTGTCATATTCCTTCTCCGGGGCGAACAGCTCGAATGTCAGCGATGGATTTTTATTTATCGTCGTCCGTCTGTATGTGCGTCCGTTTGAAAGTTCCGTGCGTGTTTATGTGTGTATGCGTGCGTGCGTGCGTGCGTGCGTGCGTGCGTGCGTGCGTGCGTGCGTGCGTGCGTGCGTGCGTGCGTGCGTGCGTGCGTGCGTGCGTGCGTGCGTGCGTGCGTGCGTGCGTGCGTGCGTGCGTGCGTGCGTGCGTGCGTGCGTGCGTGCGTGCGTGCGTGCGTGCGTGCGTGCGTGCGTGCGTGCGTGCGTGCGTGCGTGCGTGCGTGCGTGCGTGCGTGCGTGCGTGCGTGCGTGCGTGCGTGCGTGCGTGCGTGCGTGCGTGCGTGCGTGCGTGCGTGCGTGCGTGCGTGCGTGCGTGCGTGCGTGCGTGCGTGCGTGCGTGCGTGCGTGCGTGCGTGCGTGCGTGCGTGCGTGCGTGCGTGCGTGCGTGCGTGCGTGCGTGCGTGCGTGCGTGCGTGCGTGCGTGCGTGCGTGCGTGCGTGCGTGCGTGCGTGCGTGCGTGCGTGCGTGCGTGCGTGCGTGCGTGCGTGCGTGCGTGCGTGCGTGCGTGCGTGCGTGCGTGCGTGCGTGCGTGCGTGCGTGCGTGCGTGCGTGCGTGCGTGCGTGCGTGCGTGCGTGCGTGCGTGCGTGCGTGCGTGCGTGCGTGCGTGCGTGCGTGCGTGCGTGCGTGCGTGCGTGCGTGCGTGCGTGCGTGCGTGCGTGCGTGCGTGCGTGCGTGCGTGCGTGCGTGCGTGCGTGCGTGCGTGCGTGCGTGCGTGCGTGCGTGCGTGCGTGCGTGCGTGCGTGCGTGGCGTGCGTGCGTGCGTGCGTGCGTGCGTGCGTGCGTGCGTGCGTGCGTGCGTGCGTGCGTGCGTGCGTGCGTGCGTGCGTGCGTGCGTGCGTGCGTGCGTGCGTGCGTGCGTGCGTGCGTGCGTGCGTGCGTGCGTGCGTGCGTGCGTGCGTGCGTGCGTGCGTGCGTGCGTGCGTGCGTGCGTGCGTGCGTGCGTGCGTGCGTGCGTGCGTGCGTGCGTGCGTGCGTGCGTGCGTGCGTGCGTGCGTGCGTGCGTGCGTGCGTGCGTGCGTGCGTGCGTGCGTGCGTGCGTGCGTGCGTGCGTGCGTGCGTGCGTGCGTGCGTGCGTGCGTGCGTGCGTGCGTGCGTGCGTGCGTGCGTGCGTGCGTGCGTGCGTGCGTGCGTGCGTGCGTGCGTGCGTGCGTGCGTGCGTGACAGTTGCAGATTGTAAACAAAGACATATTTTTTCTAAAGATTCTGTATCAAATGTATTAATATTCTTAACAATGCTGAAAATCAATGCATCTTTTCAATGATAATGTACATTTCAGTTGTGCCATTAATGACATACCAAACATATCGGTGGTTAAAAGTGGAGACAAATGGTTCACTTGAGACAACAGGCGACTCTGGCTGTTCCGTCAACTACAAGAAGAAGGGAAATGTGAAAGAATACGAGTCAAGGTGGTATCTTTTATACCGGAGAAGAAAATGACTACGCAAAATGATGGCCTTGACATAAATGTTAGATCGTCCTATAGAGGCAATGCCCGTTATTCTGATTCCGATTAAGAAGGGGGTGTATATCGCTGATGAACCTATTGATCGGTTCCGATTACTCGCTGATGAACCTATTGATCGGTTCCGATTGCTCGCTGATTAACCTATTGATCGGTTCCGATTGCGACATTATTAACAATGTTCTAATTATCGATTATTGACACAACTAGTTCTAACCTGTGATTATAATACTGTGATACATAACTAGTACTAACCTGTGATTATAATACTGTGATACATAACTAGTACTAACCTGTGATTATAATACTGTGATACATAACTAGTACTAACCTGTGATTATAATACTGTGATACATAACTAGTACTAACCTGTGATTATAATACTGTGATACATAACTAGTACTAACCTGTGATTATAATACTGTGATACATAACTAGTACTAACCTGTGATTATAATACTGTGATACATAACTAGTACTAACCTGTGATTATAATACTGTGATACATAACTAGTACTAACCTGTGATTATAATACTGTGATACACAACTAGTACTAACCTGTGATTGTAATACTGTGATACATAACTAGTACTAACCTGTGATTGTAATACTGTGATACATAACTAGTACTAACCTGTGATTGTAATACTGTGATACACAACTAGTACTAACCTGTGATTGTAATACTGTGATACATAACTAGTACTAACCTGTGATTGTAATACTGTGATACACAACTAGTACTAACCTGTGATTGTAATACTGTGATACACAACTAGTACTAACCTGTGATTGTAATACTGTGATACACAACTAGTACTAACCTGTGATTATAATACTGTGATACACAACTAGTACTAACCTGTGATTGTAATACTGTGATACACAACTAGTACTAACCTGTGATTGTAATACTGTGATACACAACTAGTACTAACCTGTGATTGTAATACTGTGATACATAACTAGTTCTAACCTGTGATTGTAATACTGTGATACATAACTAGTACTAACCTGTGATTGTAATACTGTGATACACAACTAGTACTAACCTGTGATTGTAATACTGTGATACATAACTAGTACTAACCTGTGATTGTAATACTGTGATACATAACTAGTACTAACCTGTGATTATAATACTGTGATACATAACTAGTTCTAACCTGTGATTATAATACTGTGATACACAACTAGTACTAACCTGTGATTGTAATACTGTGATACATAACTAGTACTAACCTGTGATTATAATACTGTGATACATAACTAGTTCTAACCTGTGATTATAATACTGTGATACACAACTAGTACTAACCTGTGATTATAATACTGTGATACACAACTAGTTCTAACCTGTGATTATAATACTGTGATACACAACTAGTTCTAACCTGTGATTATAATACTGTGATACACAACTAGTACTAACCTGTGATTATAATACTGTGATACACAACTAGTACTAACCTGTGATTATAATACTGTGATACACAACTAGTACTAACCTGTGATTATAATACTGTGATACACAACTAGTACTAACCTGTGATTATAATACTGTGATACACAACTAGTTCTAACCTGTGATTGTAATACTGTGATACATAACTAGTACTAACCTGTGATTGTAATACTGTGATACACAACTAGTACTAACCTGTGATTATAATACTGTGATACACAACTAGTACTAACCTGTGATTGTAATACTGTGAAACACAACTAGTACTAACCTGTGATTATAATACTGTGATACACAACTAGTACTAACCTGTGATTGTAATACTGTGATACATAACTAGTTCTAACCTGTGATTGTAATACTGTGATACATAACTAGTACTAATCTGTGATTGTAATACTGTGATACACAACTAGTACTAACCTGTGATTGTAATACTGTGATACATAACTAGTACTAACCTGTGATTGTAATACTGTGATACATAACTAGTACTAACCTGTGATTATAATACTGTGATACATAACTAGTTCTAACCTGTGATTATAATACTGTGATACACAACTAGTACTAACCTGTGATTGTAATACTGTGATACATAACTAGTACTAACCTGTGATTATAATACTGTGATACATAACTAGTTCTAACCTGTGATTATAATACTGTGATACATAACTAGTACTAACCTGTGATTGTAATACTGTGATACATAACTAGTACTAACCTGTGATTATAATACTGTGATACATAACTAGTTCTAACCTGTGATTATAATACTGTGATACACAACTAGTACTAACCTGTGATTGTAATACTGTGATACATAACTAGTACTAACCTGTGATTATAATACTGTGATACACAACTAGTTCTAACCTGTGATTATAATACTGTGATACATAACTAGTACTAACCTGTGATTGTAATACTGTGATACACAACTAGTACTAACCTGTGATTATAATACTGTGATACACAACTAGTACTAACCTGTGATTATAATACTGTGATACACAACTAGTACTAACCTGTGATTGTAATACTGTGATACACAACTAGTACTAACCTGTGATTATAATACTGTGATACACAACTAGTTCTAACCTGTGATTATAATACTGTGATACACAACTAGTTCTAACCTGTGATTATAATACTGTGATACACAACTAGTACTAACCTGTGATTATAATACTGTGATACACAACTAGTACTAACCTGTGATTTAATACTGTGATACACAACTAGTACTAACCTGTGATTATAATACTGTGATACACAACTAGTTCTAACCTGTGATTATAATACTGTGATACACAACTAGTTCTAACCTGTGATTATAATACTGTGATACACAACTGTACTAACCTGTGATTATAATACTGTGATACACAACTAGTACTAACCTGTGATTATAATACTGTGATACACAACTAGTTCTAACCTGTGATTATAATACTGTGATACACAACTAGTACTAACCTGTGATTATAATACTGTGATACACAACTAGTACTAACCTGTGATTGTAATACTGTGATACATAACTAGTACTAACCTGTGATTGTAATACTGTGATACACAACTAGTACTAACCTGTGATTATAATACTGTGATACACAATTAGTACTAACCTGTGATTATAATACTGTGATACACAACTAGTACTAACCTGTGATTATAATAATGTGATACACAACTAGTACTAACATGTGATTATAATACTGTGATACACAACTAGTACTAACCTGTGATTATAATACTGTGATACACTTTATTGACATAACTAGTACTAACCTGGGATTATAATACTGTGATACACTTTATTGCAATATGTCTATATGCAATAATTCTACTTACTTAAAATAATGGCTATGTACCTTTTATATGTTATACTTTTTCGGCATCCGTCAGTCTTATCTGACTATGGAGGTTGCGCCCGTTGAGTCTTCAGATGAGCACCGTGACACGTACATTATATGATTGTTATTACATGAAAAGGATTCCATCAAAGATATATCACATCTTTATTACAAAACACAAACTGAACAACTAAAAATATTCCAAAATGTTTAAAACGATGTATTTATATAGTTATTGTTTTTCATGTAAGCCTATTTCGGTGCAGGTTTTATCGGCGCCTAATTGCGCACCGAGTAGGTACCGACACATTGTTTCCATCCATGAAGCCTATTTCGGTGCAGGTTTTATCGGCGCCTAAATGCTCACCGAGTAGGTACCGACACATTGTTTCCATCCATGAAGCCTATTTCGGTGCAGGTTTTATCGGCGCCTAAATGCGCACCGAGTAGGTACCGACAAATTGTTTCCATCCATGAAGCCGGAACCCGACGCGGTGTTGGGATAAAAACGCATGTGTTCCTATTTTTAATCGATCTACAAGAAAATGGCGGTTTCCAAGTTACATTTGCAAATATTTTATCCTGGAGGGAATAGCCCACAGGCACAAGACACAGCTTTTTTGCCCTATGGTCATAGTAAGTAATGTTTATTGTAGGGTAAACAAATAAATGTGTCTTGATGATGATAATTGAGCTTATTTACCCTCGCCTCCGGCGAACCATATGGGCGAGCGTAAGTCATGTGCCTGTGGAATAGCCTTTATACTCCGACATCAACGAGTCATACAGACATGGATGATCCCATGTCATACAGACATGGATGATCCCAGATCAACTCTATGAGCTTCTCATAAACGTGCACACTAAACTTCACCTTTCAATTTTTTGACAGTCGATATAGTCACTGTTGTTGTTCAACCCAGTATTGGAGGAAATGACGCCATGTTTCATATCTATGACACCTCACTACATCGTTTCGGTGCCGGTGTCTTAACAGAATTGACATCCCCGTAAGAACTGAAAGTTGCGCATGCGCATAATGATCTATAATGGTACATATTAGTGGCCGTGAGGAATGAGAGACATTCGCTTTATTTTCAATAGTTGTGCTAATTATCAGTATTATCTGACATGTATGAACCTATAGATATTTATAAAGTGTGTCTGTGAAGGGCATTTTCCAATTTCTATATAGATTACTCCGGTGTATGCTTTATCCTTGCTTACCGGATACGAATACACGCGGTCAATTGATGGAACAGCCTACTTTATTGACATCTAGCTAAATGAGGTAAATAATTATATTAGAAATCTACTGTTTGGTTTTATTCTTTTTATTATTTGAAGCAGTTATCACATTCCATTATTCAGTAATGATGTTAGTGACTTGTTTGTAACGGTTGTCACTGTGTTATCAGTTGTAATGTGACTAAATGTTTTGAAACTCCGAAACCACACACTGGCTCATTTTTCAACCCAATTTAACTCAAATCTACATGAGCTTTGTAAAGGTAAAGTTTTATCCCAAATTAATGTGACAATTAACACACATTATGTCATTTTCAGTTTTGTTTTGTACAAATAACTAATAAATGCACACTATTTTAATTTTGTTTAGCCGACCTGACTAGGCAGGCTTAGCCGACCTGACTGGGCAGTCTTAGCCGACCTAAGCGGTTAACAGTACTAAGCAATGTGTGAGACGCCTACCTCTACGACACTACATATGTGGCCTAACCGAGTATTGAACCTGGTGTATAGAATATTGACCCCCTCAAAATAATGTCTCTCGGGTTATTAGTCGGTCATGGAATATTGACCCCCTTGCGGAACAATTACTCCCCTTGCGAATGGCAATATATAGTGGGAAAATGTTAAATTTATTATAATTCAATGTTAATTAACACTGTTTAAGGCCTAGCAACATTTATTTTGAATCAATGATGTACAGAATAACATAAATATATTGAATATGAAAAATAAGTACACAGATAATTTGTCTCTATCAATTTCTAACGATGATATGGTGGGTGCTGTATAACTAGGAGGTTCACATAATGTATATGCATAATATTTACACAGACAAGCATACAACAAATAATAACAATGACCCCCACCCCCTATGTATACACTGAACAAGTGAGGGCAGGTTACTTTTCGATGCCATAGAATAATGGAATGCAGGAGGTTTCGTCAACTGGAGGTTTCGTCAACAAGGCAATATAGAGGGAAATTGTTAAGAGGTTTCGATTATGTGAGAGGTTTCGTCAAATAGGCGATTAAGCAACAATAATTGAAGCTTGCAAGCGTACAATGTAAGCCCTTTTTTCGAGATGCATGTCACATGCCAAAGCCAAGTAAAGATATATATTCCACTGGAATCAGCGGATCTACCGGAAGATTTCTACACTGGGACTGTCAGCCATCTATAACAAATATACATAAAAATCACATAAAAATGAAAATAACACATAGATCTAGTTAAATCAATTAACAATTAATGTCCATAACTAAGTCCTTGCCAATTAATAACTTGCAAACATTTCACATCGTTGACGAAACCTCCAGGGTTGACGAAACCTCTAGTTGACGAAACCTCCGACACCCGAAGAATAATGACCCCTCTATGTGTAGACTATACATGTATGAGAGAGAGGGTCACTTTTCAATGCCATGGCTTAATGACTACCCTATGATTTAGGGTGACAGGTGGACTGTAGTCCAGCGGTTAACTATTGGACTGGTAATCCAGGGATCGCAGGTTCGATCCCCCGTCTGACATAATAAAATTAACAGTCTTTCAGATGGGACTTGAAACCAAGGTCTTGTGTCGGTGCTTTACATCGTGCATGTAAATGGGTCTCTGTCGGTATCATTGCACTATCCAAAAATGACTAATCTCTTCAGGTGACGTCGCTCATATAATGGGCAACTTGTAGCGACAATAAATAAACGTAAAACGCACACACACACATCAAGTTAAAATGCTAGTTGGATGCTTATTCAGCAGAAATTGATGTATATTTCTTTAATAAATTTAATTAATATGTCTGACTAATAAGTTTATTTAAAGTCACCCGCATAAATGCATTTGGGCGAGTTTTCTAAGATAATTAAAATGCCCATCATCTAAGTGATGGTTTTGCCTATCGCAATTATTATTTATAACTAGATGTTTAGTGGACTATGAGGGCTGCTGTAATCTCATGCTGTAATCTCAGTGTGTGTTTGGTTTTCATATCACCAACTGTCACTCACACAGGAATTTGTGTCAGCGACAGTCAGGGGTAGACCGGGTGAATACAATACCCGGTGCACATATACTTCTAAGATGTCTAAGATTGCATATATATATATATATATATATATATATATATATAAATATTTACCATTTCTAATACAAAACGAGAATGAATACCTTGTTACATGTGCAATATCGCGTTATACTGTAATACTGTGATCTACATGTCATAAGACAATAAAGTCTTGCACCCATATTCATGGATCCAGCATCCAACATTATGCATTAAAATTACAGAGTTATGGACTAAAATACTTTTAGTTAAGACTACGAAGTTTAAAATATGTGTACTATGAAGATTAAGAGCAAGTGGACTGTCTTAATATGTATCTGTACTATGATAGTTCATAACTTATCCCCCGAGTACATATAATTATAACCAGTCATACAGATATATAGCCGGTAATAACAAATCTCCCATATACATGGGAAATTATAATTCAAATTGTGTTTATATATTACATTTGTGTCCTCGGCCCACTATGTCGATTGGACATCTTTTTTAACATTTTAAGAAAGATCAAACTAATATGGGTTACCCCTAAAAACATAAATATATAACTAAACCCATATTTCTTTGCAGTAAGCTGCAATACGTGAAAGTTCATTTTCACTTGAAACCTAGTAGGTTACTGAGGATGTGATTTTGTGTTCCCTCCTTCATATTCCCGCTCCCATGTTTTATATTCCCCCGTGTACTGGGATCATTAATTGTTATAAAATAACAACTATACCCTCCTTAGTAGAGCCAGTAAAATTGTAATAATGTTTGAAATATACTCAAGTATTTACATTAAAAAGACAGTCACACAGGGAATAGCCAAACAAATAATAACCGTAGATCCTTGTCGAATGAAAAAACTTGTATGGCAGTAATCCGGTTCGGTTGTTCATGCTTACTTGGAGATAGAGCGACAGCACGCAGGCATTTTTCGCGACAAGACTATTCCCATTGATAGGCGGTTTGCTGTCATAATGTTCCTATCTATGCTTCTTTTACTAAATTAAACTAAACTGGATTCTTGCATGGATTTGGACAATGAAGAATTACATAAAATAGTGACCTGAAATGATAATTGAAATTTCCTCGAACACTCTAGTATAATTCCAGGGATAAAGTATCATTTTTGCAAGAATTTTGAGATATATGTTCATATTATCATTCCTCTGCCTCAGGAATGTGTACCGAGTTGACCTTTGTTAGCGTGGGGATCAAAATACAGACCAGAAAGGGTTATTTCAGGTGCGGGTCTTGGGGGTAAGGGGAAATTATAACAGCTTGCAATAAGTATAGTGTTATATTCTATACATTTTAGGATATTTATCCCAAGAAGCACTCACAGGATAGTTTGACTGAGCACATATAATCCCAAAACAAAAAGTCAGAATTGGACAACATTGCCCATATATATGTCACAGCATAAGGGCCTCAACTGTGGTAATAATACAGTTATGTAACCGTATTTCATTGTTTGAAGTCAATATCATATTGATGTTTATAGAAAGGCATAAACATTCTGTGGATATTAGATAAATGATCATAAAAACTAGGTTATGTATGCATGACACATGTGGTATAATAAATCAGATTTCTCACTTTATATGGAGAAAATCTCAAAGGGCATTTTCTTGGAAATTTTACCAACCTCACTCTAGTTTGTTTAATTATGTATATAATATTTTATTATGTATACATGGGGATTTTTATCCCTTTATACGTTTCAATCGTTTGTGTAATTGACCAAAAACTGAACAAAAACACTACGTTTTGACATTACACATATGTCATAGCATTAGGGCCTCAACTGTGGTAATAATACAGTTAGGTATCCTTATTTGATTATTTGAAGTCAATAGCATATTGATGTTTATAGAAAAGCATAAACATTCTGTGGATATTAGATAAATGATCATAAAAACTAGGTTATGTATGCATATAATCCCAAAAAGTCAGAATTGGACAACATTGCCCATATGTCATAGCATAAGGGCCTCAACTGTGGTAATAATACAGTTAGGTATCCTTATTTGATTATTTGAAGTCAATATCATATTGGTGTTTATAGAAAAGCATAAACATTCTGTGGATATTAGATAAATGATCATAAAAACTAGGTTATGTATGCATATAATCCCAAAAAGTTAGAATTGGACAACATTGCCCATATTTCATAGCATAAGGGCCTCAACTGTGGTAATAATACTGTTAGGTATCCTTATTTGATTATTTGAAGTCATTATCATATTGATGTTTATAGAAAAGCATAAACATTCTGTGGATATTAGATAAATGATCATAAAAACTAGGTTATGTATGCATATAATCCCAAAAAGTTAGAATTGGACAACATTGCCCATATTTCATAGCATAAGGGCCTCAACTGTGGTAATAATACTGTTAGGTATCCTTATTTGATTATTTGAAGTCATTATCATATTGATGTTTATAGAAAAGCATAAACATTCTGTGGATATTAGATAAATGATCATAAAAACTAGGTTATGTATGCATATAATCCCAACAAGTCAGAATTGGACAACATTGCCCATATGTCATAGCATAAGGGCCTCAACTGTGGTAATAATATAGTTATGTAACCGTATTTAATTGTTTGAAGTCCATATCATATTGGTGTTTATAGAAAGGCATAAACATTCTGGTGATATTAGATAAATGATCATAAAAACTAGGTTATGGTGTATGCATGACACATGTGATATAATAAATCAGATTTCTCACTTTATATGGCAACAATCTCAAAGGGCATTTTCTTGGAAATTTTACCAACCTCACTCTAGTTTGTTTAATTATGTATATAATATTTTATTATGTATACATGGGGATTTTTTTTATCCCTTTATACTTTCAATCTTTTGTGTAATTGACCAAAAACTGAACATTACACATATGTCATAGCATAGGGGCCTCAATTATGATCCTACTATAATCAGGCTACCTTAATTGATAATTTTGGGTCAATAACATGTTAATGCTTCTGAAAAATATACAAATAATCTGGATAAATCAGATAATTTGAGAAAATACTGGGTTCAAAATTGTGCTAAATATTTGTTTTTGAAGAAATCTCTATGTTTATGATCTGGTCAGGATAACCAGGGAAAGGTACACTAAGTGTACCATCCTATTAGGTACATAGAACACCCAATAGGTAGAGAGTATTCCTCGCCTCGGACTAGCCCTAATGAGAAGGTCGAAAACCGCAGCCCCTGGCATCCCGATACAATTGATCATTGGTTTGGTACCTAGCCTGGCTGTACTTATCAATTGTTCTGCGTGCTATCTTACCTACTACTCTGGGTGGATTGGACCAGGGGCTCTGGATTTCACCTGGTCTGACTCAGACAATATTATTCCCATATATATGATTAAATCTATTAGTTTAGGACAGATTTTATGAAGAGATGAACAAATGTTTGTCTCCTACATATTTGGTCACAGTGGGGAGAGGCGATATTAATACAAAAATAGGGGGGACATATAAGTAATTACTTATATTACTGAAACTATTGTATTAACTGATAAGTAGTTATTTATTTTCATAATATATTAACGTGGCTGTGTGGACAGAGGCATAAGCGTGGGATCTGTCCGAAGGGTTCTATTAGATATATAAAATTAATTTTTTCCAGGTCGTTTTTATATTGATTTAAGTTATAGTGATGACTGTAGCCCTAAAAGAGCCCTAAGATGAAATTTAAGTAAACTCTTTCACCTGGGG
Organism: Archivesica marissinica; assembly: GCA_014843695.1. Taxonomy (NCBI): domain Eukaryota; kingdom Metazoa; phylum Mollusca; class Bivalvia; order Venerida; family Vesicomyidae; genus Archivesica; species Archivesica marissinica. Next base: position 68,928,311 of record CM026391.1, read on the forward strand.
TCAAAAATCTCCCACTCAAATGATGAGAAACCGGCAATAAAATTGATTTTCGGAAAGGACTCTAGTGAGGCTAGTTTCTGCACTACTAACTGGTTTATTGATCTACTAACAAGCTGCAAAAGTATGGGAACTTGTGTCTGAGCCAGCCATAACTGCACAGGTCCTCTATATTGTGTCGGACATCTGACAGTCTAAGATGTAGGTCTCCAGAGCTTTGTATACTGATGTTTGGGCAGCCTTTCTGGGGTTAATGACATTCTCAAGATTGCAACAGCAGCCCGCAGATCAGCTCGATGAGTCCCGTGCACACTACAGTCTAGCGGAAAATGTTCGGTGGTGTACTTCACCCGACATGTGGGACAAACCGGATCCAATTTAAGTATATGTTGTCCATCATTACCAGGCAACAGATTTGTCCCCAGTCTCAGTCTACTAATGCACTTATCTATTTTTATAGAATGGGAATATTAGGCACCGGTCAACTGAGCCCCACAGAGCTCAACATATTGGTTTGTTTAAAAGGCCTATTATATAAAGTTTGGCTCCAACGGGTAATTGTTTCAGCCCTGATAAATGAGTAGATCTCCATGGGTGCGAGCTTCACATTATTTTCTACATTTGTATGCTCCAGGCCCGACTTGGCTGCCCTGTCAGCCAGCTCATTTCCAGTGATACCTATATGTGCACTGCTGCACACCATGCTATGGTAACCTGAAGGTCCAAGTTCAAACCCTCATTATGTAATTTACCTATGTCTTTGATTAGATCTGGTCTAGACTTAATATTCCTTGATTGTAATGAGACCAGTGATGAAAGTGAGTCAGATAATATCACATTTTTCGGTGAATTATTATCTACTATCCAGCAACTTTCTACATATTCACATTGTAGGGATGGCATGACTACAGCTGCAGCTACTTTGTCAGAATCGGGGCATTTTGATCCATCTGTATAATTATATTTTGAGGTGATTGCTGTAGTTTTCTTCAATATGACATTGTACTTCCAATCTTGCGAGGTGACCCAGATCGGATTTCTTCACTTTGCTCGATATTGTAATATCTATCACTGGATCTCAGGTAACTACCGGTAGCATCCAGTGCGGTGCCAGGTCCGCTGGTCCGGTCTGAAGTCTGCTACCTGAACACCCTTGAGGCCGTGTGCCACCACAAGTTCTGACTATTAACTATAAACCCATAAATTACTTTTAGTTTATACAAATTTATTTTATCTCGATTGCGAAACAAGTTCTTATAACTTAACTTAACTTAATTAATCACTCTCGAGACCTCATTCCTGATGGAATCCATCGCCACGAGGGAGAGAGAAGAGGCAACATGGAATTTAAATGCCTTGCCTAAGGACACAATCGTAACGGCTCCAGTGGGGCTCGAACTCCAGGCCGTTCGCACCTGAAGCGAATGCGCTACCATTGCGCTATCATGACTTTCACTAAAATTGCTTTTGTTTACTGACAAAACGGCATTTGTGTTCTCTGACACATTTTGTAACTTAACAGTTATATTTGTTATCTATGTATTTTGACAACAGTTTGTTCTTTATTTCAGGCAATGTATTATGTAAGAGAGATACTGCGAACCTAATATGACTTATGAGAGACGCACCAATATCTTAAATAAAGAAGTTTCATGGCAGCCCACTGGGTGGTCACAGTGGTGTCACCAAGACCATATCATCAATCACCTTATGATACTGGTGGTATGGCCTTACTGAATATGTCAAGAACTACGTAAGTTCTCTCCAATATACATATATTAGCTTACACAACAACCATGTTCATGTGCAGCTACCCTGCTGATTAGCTATTAGCATATTTTTTTACAAACTAGTACAGGTTATATATAGTGGTCTTGTAGGATTTCCACTGGAGAAAATCAAATTGCCACCACTTTTACATATTCACATTGTAGGGATGGCATTGTAGAGTAACTTTTCTTAACCCATTTGATTCTGGATACCATTCAAACAGTATATGCAAAGAATATAGAGCCATATCAGCCACCACAAAACATGCCGTCTGATCAGGCTCTATGCTGTTTGCTATTCAGATGATCTTACTAAGACACTTAGCTATGTAGCAAACAACATAGATCTATGTTGTTTGCAAAAACTTTAAATGTATCCAGAATGAAATGGGTGAAATATGCCTCTCATTTCTCCAAAAATATGATGAGTGACATAAAATCGTTGTGCCAGCAGTTGGCTGTTATTATTAGAACACCACTATTTGTCATATTTCAAATATCACACTAAACCTTTATTCTCATATGTCATAAACGAGTGTAGGACAATTGCCCCTTAGGACGATAGCCCCCTAGGACAATTGCCCCTAGGA
>CM026391.1:68931666-68964400 GCA_014843695.1 Archivesica marissinica
ACAATAACGAATGTGATGTCGTACAATAACGAATGTGATGTCGTACAATAACGAATGTGATTGTTGCAATAAAAACTCAATATAAGTTTACAGAGGAAACAAAAAATGAGCACATTGGATCTCTGTGTGTTTTACGTTTATTTATCGTCGCTACCGGTTACCCATATGAGCGACGCCTCCTGAAGAGATTAGTCATTTTAGATTTTTGGAGGATACAGACAGAGACCCATTCCAGAGTCTCCTCTGGTTCTTTTACGTGCACGGTGTAAAGCGCCGACACGAGACCTCGGTTTAACGTCCCATCTGAAAGACTGTTAATTTTATTAGGGTCAAACGGGGGATCGAACCTGCGATTCCTGGATTACCAGTCCAGCATGTTACCACTGGACTACAGATCCGTCTGTATTGGGTCTTTGAAACAGATATCTTTTTATAGCTATACAGTCAAACATGGCCTAAACAGCCAGTCAAGGGAATCGCACAAAAATGCTACTTAGCATATGTGGCTGCTTCATAGAGGTCAAATGTATAATAAAACAACACATTGGGAATATGTAAACTAGCTGTTTAATACAGGTTGGCTTCTTAATGGAGGTGACCACTAAAACAAGTTTGACTGTAGATTGATAGTAAAAATGATATATTGGGAATATGTAAACTAGCTGTTTAATACAGGTTGGCTTCTTAATGGAGGTGACCACTAACACAGGTTTGACTGTAGATTGATAGTAAAAATGATATATTGGAATATGTAAACTAGCTGTTTAATACAGTTGGCTTCTTAATGGAGGTGACCACTAACACGGTTTGACTGTAGATTGATAGTAAAAATGATATATTGGGAATATGTAAACTAGCTGTTTAATACAGGTTGGCTTCTTAATGGAGGTGACCACTAACACAGGTTTGACTGTAGATTGATAGTAAAAATGATATATTGGGAATATGTAAACTAGCTGTTTAATACAGGTTGGCTTCTTAATGGAGGTGACCACTAACACAGGTTTGACTGTAGATTGATAGTAAAAATGATATATTGGGAATATGTAAACTAGCTGTTTAATACAGGTTGGCTTCTTAATGGAGGTGACCACTAACACAGGTTTGACTGTAGATTGATAGTAAAAATGATATATTGGGAATATGTAAACTAGCTGTTTAATACAGGTTGGCTTCTTAATGGAGGTGACCACTAACACAGGTTTGACTGTAGATTGATAGTAAAAATGATATATTGGGAATATGTAAACTAGCTGTTTAATACAGGTTGGCTTCTTAATGGAGGTGACCACTAACACAGGTTTGACTGTAGATAGATAGTAAAAATGATATATTGGGAATATGTAAACTAGCTGTTTAATACAGGTTGGCTTCTTAATGGAGGTGACCACTAACACAGGTTTGACTGTAGATAGATAGTAAAAATGATATATTGGGAATATGTAAACTAGCTGTTTAATACAGGTTGGCTTCTTAATGGAGGTGACCACTAACACAGGTTTGACTGTAGATTGATAGTAAAAATGATATATTGGGAATATGTAAACTAGCTGTTTAATACAGGTTGGCTTCTTAATGGAGGTGACCACTAACACAGGTTTGACTGTAGATTGATAGTAAAAATGATATATTGGGAATATGTAAACTAGCTGTTTAATACAGGTTGGCTTCTTAATGGAGGTGACCACTAACACAGGTTTGACTGTAGATTGATAGTAAAAATGATATATTGGGAATATGTAAACTAGCTGTTTAATACAGGTTGGCTTCTTAATGGAGGTGACCACTAACACAGGTTTGACTGTAGCCTGATAGTAAAAATGATATATTGGGAATATGTAAACTAGCTGTTTAATACAGGTTGGCTTCTTAATGGAGGTGACCACTAACACAGGTTTGACTGTAGCCTGATAGTAAAAATGATATATTGGGAATATGTAAACTAGCTGTTTAATACAGGTTGGCTTCTTAATGGAGGTGACCACTAACACAGGTTTGACTGTAATTGATAGTAAAAATGATATATTGGGAATATGTAAACTAGCTGTTTATACAGGTTGGCTTCTTAATGGAGGTGACCACTACACAGGTTTGACTGTAGATTGATAGTAAAAAGGATATATTGGGAATATGTAAACTAGCTGTTTAATACAGGTTGGCTTCTTAATGGAGGTGACCACTAACACAGGTTTGACTGTAGATTGATAGTAAAAAGGATATATTGGGAATATGTAAACTAGCTGTTTAATACAGGTTGGCTTCTTAATGGAGGTGACCACTAACACAGGTTTGACTGTAGATTGATAGTAAAAATGATATATTGGGAATATGTAAACTAGCTGTTTAATACAGGTTGGCTTCTTAATGGAGGTGACCACTAACACAGGTTTGACTGTAGATTGATAGTAAAAATGATATATTGGGAATATGTAAACTAGCTGTTTAATACAGGTTGGCTTCTTAATGGAGGTGACCACTAACACAGGTTTGACTGTAGATTGATAGTAAAAATGATATATTGGGAATATGTAAACTAGCTGTTTAATACAGGTTGGCTTCTTAATGGAGGTGACCACTAACACAGGTTTGACTGTAGATAGATAGTAAAAATGATATATTGGGAATATGTAAACTAGCTGTTTAATACAGGTTGGCTTCTTAATGGAGGTGACCACTAACACAGGTTTGACTGTAGATTGATAGTAAAAATGATATATTGGGAATATGTAAACTAGCTGTTTAATACAGGTTGGCTTCTTAATGGAGGTGACCACTAACACAGGTTTGACTGTAGATTGATAGTAAAAATGATATATTGGGAATATGTAAACTAGCTGTTTAATACAGGTTGGCTTCTTAATGGAGGTGACCACTAACACAGGTTTGACTGTAGATAGATAGTAAAAAGGATATATTGGGAATATGTAAACTAGCTGTTTAATACAGGTTGGCTTCTTAATGGAGGTGACCACTAACACAGGTTTGACTGTAGATAGATAGTAAAAAGGATATATTGGGAATATGTAAACTAGCTGTTTAATACAGGTTGGCTTCTTAATGGAGGTGACCACTAACACAGGTTTGACTGTAGATAGATAGTAAAAATGATATATTGGGAATATGTAAACTAGCTGTTTAATACAGGTTGGCTTCTTAATGGAGGTGACCACTAACACAGGTTTGACTGTAGATTGATAGTAAAAATGATATATTGGGAATATGTAAACTAGCTGTTTAATACAGGTTGGCTTCTTAATGGAGGTGACCACTAACACAGGTTTGACTGTAGATTGATAGTAAAAATGATATATTGGGAATATGTAAACTAGCTGTTTAATACAGGTTGGCTTCTTAATGGAGGTGACCACTAACACAGGTTTGACTGTAGATTGATAGTAAAAATGATATATTGGGAATATGTAAACTAGCTGTTTAATACAGGTTGGCTTCTTAATGGAGGTGACCACTAACACAGGTTTGACTGTAGATTGATAGTAAAAATGATATATTGGGAATATGTAAACTAGCTGTTTAATACAGGTTGGCTTCTTAATGGAGGTGACCACTAACACAGGTTTGACTGTAGATTGATAGTAAAAATGATATATTGGGAATATGTAAACTAGCTGTTTAATACAGGTTGGCTTCTTAATGGAGGTGACCACTAACACAGGTTTGACTGTAGCCTGATAGTAAAAATGATATATTGGGAATATGTAAACTAGCTGTTTAATACAGGTTGGCTTCTTAATGGAGGTGACCACTAACACAGGTTTGACTGTAGATAGATAGTAAAAAGGAGATTTGTTTGTTTCAGTGTATGATGAATATATAATTCACTGAATGAACATTGAAAGCATTATTATCACTAAGGGCGCTAGCAAATTTGGACGTCTACGTGATTGAATATTGGGTGAATTAGTGCAATGTGTGATGGATTATTTTCTTCACTCGTGATAGTAATATCATTAATTCCTAACATTTGTATCGAAAAAGTAACGCTCAGTATAAAAGTGCGCCGTTTTTGTTATGGTGTCAGTTAAACCGCCTCCGTTGTCGAGTGGTTAAGATCGCTGATTGGCATACCACTGTAACCTATCATATCTGATGGTCACTGGTTCGAGCCCCACTCAGACCGTGTCTCATTTACATGAAACAGTTGGAAGTTTCTTACGGAAGTTGGTGCACCAAGTACTTTGTTAACCGCTAGAGCCTGCCCATGAAAGGTGTTGTTGGGTAAACTGCCCGTCGCTGAAATGGGAAACCGGTAGTGACGTTAAATACACTTAAATACAAAAAATGGTGTCAGTATAAAATATCCCCTTGCGTAGCACATTCAATGGAATCGCATATTGGTTCTATAAGACATGTCTGATACACAATATAGCTATATATAGATACTGACGTGGCTTTTAATCAATGGCCAATGGAAGCTTTGTAATGTCATTGTAACTTCTTCAACTAGACATTCCCGGACTCCATACGTATATAATTTCACTGCGTTCCTCTTATAGTGCATTTAATAGAAGCGTAGTGGAAATCGTGATAGCGCAGTGGATGCGCGTTCGCTTCAGGTGCGAAAGGTCCGGAGTTCGAGTCCCGCTAGAGCCATTACGATTGTGCCCTTAGGCAAGGAATTTAAATTCCACATGCCTCTTTTCTCTCCTTTATTGCGATGGTTTCCACTAGGAATGAGGTCTCGAGAGTGATTAATATAAGTTGAAAGAACTTGTTTCGCAATCGAGCTAAAATAAATTTGTATAGAATAAACTAATAGAAGCGTAAGTTAGATGTCTAAACCAGGGTTTAATGAGATTGTCAATGTGCCACGTTGCTGATGTTTCTGTTGCGTACTTTGGCAGATGAAGTTCGATTTATCCCCAAATGAATATTGGTCCTTTTAGTTGGAATCCTCTGATTTTACCGTTGTCCCATTAACCAGATGTAATAGTGGCTGTATTATTAACTCTTGATTTTTGTCTAAATCGTATTAATTACTGGATAACAACTTAGTAGCAGTACTGTTTTCATTGGATATACTGTCCGTTATCTGTCGATTTTTAATAATTTAATAATCATAATATGAGAAAACGGTTGAAAGTTGATAGCATGTGGCGCAAAGGAAACAACGATGAAAACAGAGGAAATAAATTAAAAATGCATTATCATCTGTAAAGAGTATTCAATGTGCAGCAACTGACCAATACCTCTCACTATGTTTCGTTGCATGTGGGTAACTATAATAATATAAGTGCACGTTGCATGTTGATATTTATGTACCTGGGTCAAACGTCTATCAAACTTTGATTTGATAATATTGTATTGCTCTATATACATGTATATAACACTAACAATCGTATAACCGATACATAATTAGCAAATGGGTTGGGCCACAAGTTCTGACAACATTAGTGATTGGCCCTCCCCATAGAAATGATTTGAACACTACATAATGACAGAGACATTAGTACGCAATCAAACGCTTAAAACATGTACATATGTCTATCAACCATTGTTTATAAATGGAATGCAACTCTAGAACGCTATTGATCGCAGGTTCGATCCCCCGTCTGACCCTAATAAAATTAACAGTCTTTCAGATGGGACGTTAAACCGAGGTCTCGTGCCGGTGCTTTACACCGTGCGCGTAAAAGAACCAGAGGAGATTCTGGAATGGGTCTCTGTCTGTATCATGCGCTATCCTCCAACAATCTAAAATAACTAATCTCTTCAGGAGGCGTCGCTCATATGGGCAACCGGTAGCGACGATAAATAAACGTAAAACACAAGAACGCTATTACACAATGTACAAGTACTGTTTATTGTATCTATATGTGATAAGTGCGATGTTGTTACACAAGTGTGTTATGTCAGTAGTATTTGCAGTTACGAAGTCGGGCGTGCTATCTCTCTCTGACTTGACACAATCATTAAACGGCTAATACTAAAATAATGTTGAACATTCAGAATTCAGAATTGCCTCTTGTTATAGCGGAAGTCGAACAAGTAGTCCACACCATGTGTGTAGTTATTACCTATCGTAGGTTCGATCCGTTGGTCAAGTACATTAGATAGTGCACTATAGTGCGCATTCGTATTAATGGGCAGCGTGTCTTACAGCTTACGCTGTTCCAAGGATGATCTATTTACTAGATCCGACACACCGCAAGTTGCAAATGTGGACTAAATACATTTTAGATATGATAGTTTTGTTTCTTTGTGTCATTGAAACGAATAATTATTATAAATATAAGTAAGAATCGTGGATTAATAGGTTCCATCGGGGTATGAACAACTGTACATTGGGCGAGATTAAAGGTAGCCCAATTGAATTTCATACCCCGATGGAAACTATTACCGATTCATTCCTTAAAAAATATGATACAATCACACGTGACATATATATTGCTCTGTGGGGAATATTCCCAGACACCGATGTTTCAATAAGACAACACACACAGGCACGTACGTACGCACGCACACTCGCACGCGCACGCACCACGCCGGCACAAACACACACAATGTGTTGTCCGCGAGATCTAGACTCGGGCAATTATCATACAGTATATGCACGCACTGACACTTATCTACAATGAAGATAAAACCGGAAATTGTTTTCTATAATTGAGTGGTATCTTTCACAGCGCATGCATATGAAACGCATATTCTGGAGAGATATATCTTTTTTTTCGGACAAGCGATTTAAAGAAATATGTAGTCAAATGGATCATACTGAAATAAATAGTGGATCAAGCAGATAATAAGATAATTAAATTGTATGTAAAATATGGAAACAGTTTGGCAAGCAAAACCAGATAACGGTCGTGGTCATGAAGAAAGTGGCAAATTGTTGTTTGACGAGGGCAGCAGTTCATGTAAGTAACTGTTTGTCTTGTCTTGTCTTGTATGTCTTGTCTGTCTGTCTGTCTGTCTGTCTGTCTGTCTGTCTGTCTGTCTGTCTGTCTGTCTGTCTGTCTGTCTGTCTGTCTGTCTGTCTGTCTGTCTGTCTGTCTGTCTGTCTGTCTGTCTGTCTGTCTGTCTGTCTGTCTGTCTGTCTGTCTGTCTGTCAAGCATGTTCCTTGCCGCTCAATCTTGTTTATCCACGAAAGAAACTGTTCACGCTGTCCATCAGGATATCGCAATATGTTGTGTGAGATATTTCTACAGTGACGCCAGAGGTAATTACAAACGGACAAAAAATCTTATCATCGATCCATATACCGGGCGTTCAGCTCCGTTTTATAGCACTCTCCTAAAAGTTCCAGATGCACCTACACTGTACTTTAACCATTGAAAGCCTAGGCTATTATGCTGAATTAATGTATATATATGTTTGAAGAAGGAGGTTTACAGTCGTATTTATAGTTCATATTGGTTTTGCATGCTTGAACAGGATTTGTAGATTTTCTATCTAGATTATTGCCGAAGCTAATGCTTTTGCTAAGCTTGTATTGGAAATTATGCGGTAGTTCCAATGGTTTTCCAAGTTTTACTACGCAGTTTGGGATTTTTTTCTCTGACACACATTGCGATATTATTCTCATGGAATCTCTAGTGAAGTCTTTTCAACTATTTTCATTTGTGCGTTTGTTTGTAAACAATGGGATTGTTTGCAGATGTTGTTGACATATGCTGATTATTGAGTGCATTGTTATGCAAAGTTGTAGTACTGATTCAGCGTAGGGTATACCCATTTCCTGGCAATAGTGGCACATATTAGATACATGGGTTATGTGATATGTAGCGCGTTTAAATACAATGCAATGCAGTGACTCTTTGATAAGCTCGCCGCATATAGACATACTCAAAGAAATTCGATTAGAATTAATCCTTCAAATAGGCATTTTAAGCATTTATTTAATACGAGATGCTGTAACAACCTGAGTTAATCTTGAGACCGATTGCTTTAAAAAAAAAGTGGAATTACAATGGAGGGCGAGTGTGATTGGCAGGCTCAGCCCGAGCAGGATCTGGAACAAGGTGAACTACTAGGTGATGAGGAACCTATGGATCATAAACAACAGCATGAAGACCATGTAGAAGTCGTCGAAGAAGGTATGGATAAATAAGTACTGAAGTAACCGGACCGGGAGGTATGTGAAATGGTACGGTGACCGCCAGATCGGACAGGTGGGTTTTCTCCGGGTACTCCGGTTTCTTCCCACACGAATGACCACATACGCTTTCATCCGCACCAACGAGAGTGATTAATATAAGTTGTTAGAACTTGCTTCGTGATACATGTAGTTGTAAAATAAATAAAGTTTAAACTTAATATTTACTGAGGAAACTGTCAGTTGGTAAAGTGGTATGAGCGTAACTATGATATAGTGCTTGATCGGAGTACTGGAATATTGTTCGGTATGGTATATACTTTTCTGTTCTCGGATGGTAGGGAAGTTGTTCTTGGAAACAATAGCCTCGGTAGCTAATTTCGTTAAGCTCTTGGAAACAATAGTCCCGGAGAGCTAATTTCGTTGAGCTTTTGGAAACAATAGTCCCGGAGAGCTAATTTCGTTGAGCACTTTACGAAATACAGCTGTCAGACAATTGTATCCTAATCGATGCTTGCTTTAGTAAGAAATAGAATGATTTCCTATGATCAGTTGTTATTGTACTGTTGTTAATATGAACATACTGATGCACTGGTAGATAATGACGTACAATACATCACAGTGGAAGTCGTGATAGCTCAGTGGTAGCGCGTTCGCTTCACGTGCGAAAGGCCCGGAGTTCGAGCCCCACTGGAACCGTTACGATTGTGTCCTTAGGCAAGGCATTTAAGTTCCACATGCCTCTTCCCTCTCCATCGTGGCGATGGATTTCATCAGGAATGAGGTCTCGAGAGTGATTAATATAAGTTATAAGAACTTGTCGAGCAATCGAGCTAAAATAAATTTGTATAAACTAGTAAGGCGGATATTAAAGGTACAAGTCCCAAACGAGGTCTCTCTTTCACGTCCACTATCCAAGATTGCCACAACCAGACTTAAAGTCCCAGAAGTCCCATATAGGATATGCGTTGCTCATCGGGACACTCTAAAGAGAGGACGATATCCTGATCAACGTTTATTTTTCACAGACGGATATGTAGTCCAGCGGTAACACGCTTGGCAAGTAATCCAGGGATCGCAGATTCGATTCCCCATCTGACCTTAATACAATTAAGTCTTTCAGATGGGACTTTAAACCGATGTCCCGTGTCTGTGCTTTACACCGTGCACGTAAATGAACCAGAGGAGACTCTCGTATGCGTCTCTGTCTTATCATTGCACTATCCTCCGACTGATCTCTCCAGGAGGCGTCGCTCATATGGGCAACCGGTAGTGACGATAAATAAACGTAAAACACATACTCAACTTTTTTATTTTTCAATGTTTCAATAATACATTATTCAGATTTAAGCTAACAGTTTATGTGTGGAGAGTAGCAAACTAGAGTAAGGATAAATAAACGACATTATATATTCCCTATTTGGCAGAGCTTGTGTTTTACGATCATGTATATATTATATACTATATTCCCTATTTGGCCGAGCTGATGTTTTACGCATAATTGCAATATTGTATTGATTAATAGAGTAGACACATTAAGTAAGCAGCGATGGGTTTGGTGGTTGGTGTGAAGTCGGGATGACATGCGAGTATGTGACGATACTATGTAGTGTGCAGTCGGCATGACATGCAACTATGTATCGATACTATGTAGTGTACAGTCGGGGTGACATGCAAGTATGTGTCGATACTATGTAGTGTACAGTCGGAATGGCATTCAAGTATGTATCGATACTATGTAGTGTGCAGTCGCGATGACATGCAAGTATGTGATGATACTATGTAGTGTGCAGTCGGGATGACATGCAAGTATGTGATGATACTATGTAGTGTGCAGTCGGGATGACATGCAAGTATGTGTCGATACTATGTAGTGTGTAGTCGATACTATGTAGTGTACAGTCGGGGTGACATGCAAGTATGTGTCGATACTATGTAGTGTACAGTCGGGGTGACATGCAAGTATGTGTCGATACTATGTAGTGTACAGTCGGAATGGCATGCAAGTATGTATCGATACTATGTAGTGTGCAGTCGGGATGACATGCAAGTATGTGATGATACTATGTAGTGTGCAGTCGGGATGACATGCAAGTATGTGATGATACTATGTAGTGTGCAGTCGGGATGACATGAAAGTATGTGTCGATACTATGTAGTGTGCAGTCGGGATGACATGCAAGTATATGTCGATACTATGTAGTGTACAGTCGGGGTGACATGCAAGTATGTGTCGATACTATGTAGTGTGCAGTCGGGATGACATGCAAGTATGTGTCGATACTATGTAGTGTGCAGTCGGGATGACAGGCAAGTATGTGTCGATACTATGTAGTGTGTAGTCGGGATGACATGCAAGTATGTGTCGATACTATGTAGTGTGTAGTCGGGATGACATGCAAGTATGTGTCGATACTATGTAGTGTGCAGTCGGGATGACATGCAAGTATGTATCGATACTATGTAGTGTGAAGTCGGGATGACATGCAAGTATGTGTCGATACTATGTAGTGTGTAGTCGGGATGACATGCAAGTATGTGTCGATATTATGTAGTTTGCAGTCGGGATGACATGCAAGTATGTGTCGATACTATGTAGTGTGCAGTCGGGATGACATGCAAGTATGTATCGATACTATGTAGTGTGAAGTCGGGATGACATGCAAGTATGTGTCGATACTATGTAGTGTGTAGTCGGGATGACATGCAAGTATGTGTCGATACTATGTAGTGTACAGTCGGGATGACATGCAAGTATGTATCGATACTATGTAGTGTGAAGTCGGGATGACATGCAAGTATGTGTCGATACTATGTAGTGTGTAGTCGGGATGACATACAAGTATGTGTCGATACTATGTAGTGTACAGTCGGCATGACATGCAACTATGTATCGATACTATGTAGTGTACAGTCGGAATGACATGCAAGTATGTATCGATACTATGTAGTGTGAAGTCGGGATGACATGCAAGTATATGTCGATACTATGTAGTGTACAGTCGGAATGACATGCAAGTATGTATCGATATTATGTAGTGTGAAGTCGGGATGACATGCAAGTATGTGTCGATACTATGTAGTGTACAGTCGGGATGACATGCAAGTATGTATCAATACTATGTAGTGTGAAGTCGGGATGACATGCAAGTATGTGTCGATACTATGTAGTGTACAGTCGGGATGACATGCAAGTATGTATCGATACTATGTAGTGTGTAGTCGGGATGACATGCAAATATGTGTCGATACTATGTAATGTGTAGTCGGGATGACATACAAGTATGTTTCGATACTATGTAGTGTACAGTCGGCATGACATGCAACTATGTATCGATACTATGTAGTGTACAGTCGGAATGACATGCAAGTATGTATCGATACTATGTAGTGTGAAGTCGGGATGACATGCAAGTATGTGTCGATACTATGTAGTGTACAGTCGGGATGACATGCAAGTATGTATCGATACTATGTAGTGTACAGTCGGGATGACATGCAAGTATATGTCGATACTATGTAGTGTACAGTCGGGATGACATGCAAGTATGTGTCGATACTATGTAGTGTGAAGTCGGGATGACATGCAAGTATGTGTCGATACTATGTAGTGTACAGTCGGGATGACATGCAAGTATGTATCGATACTATGTAGTGTGAAGTCGGGATGACATGCAAGTATGTATCGATACTATGTAGTGTGTAGTCGGGATGACATGCAAGTATGTGTCGATACTATGTAGTGTGTAGTCGGGATGACATACAAGTATGTGTCGATACTATGTAGTGTACAGTCGGCATGACATGCAAGTATGTGTCGATACTATGTAGTGTACAGTCGGGATGACATGCAAGTATGTATCGATACTATGTAGTGTACAGTCGGGATGACATGCAAGTATGTGTCGATACTATGTAGTGTACAGTCGGGATGACATGCAAGTATGTGTCGATACTATGTAGTGTGTAGTCGATACTATAGAGTGTACATTCGGGATGGCATGCAAGTATGTGTCGATACTATGTAGTGTAAAGTCGGGATGACATGCAAGTATATGTCGATACTATGTAGTGTACAGTCGGGATGACATGCAAGTATGTATCGATACTATGTAGTGTACAGTCGGAATGACATGCAAGTATGTATCGATACTATGTAGTGTACAGTCGGAATGACATGCAAGTATGTATCGATACTATGTAGTGTGAAGCCGGGATGACATGCAAGTATGTGTCGATACTATGTAGTGTACAGTCGGGATGACATGCAAGTATGTATCGATACTATGTAGTGTGTAGTCGGGATGACATGCAAGTATGTGTCGATACTATGTAGTGTGTAGTCGGGATGACATACAAGTATGTGTCGATACTATGTAGTATACAGTCGGCATGACATGCAACTATGTATCGATACTATGTAGTGTACAGTCGGAATGACATGCAATTATGTATCGATACTATGTAGTGTGAAGTCGGGATGACATGCAAGTATGTGTCGATACTATGTAGTGTACAGTCGGGATAACATGCAAGTATGTATCGATACTATGTAGTGTACAGTCGGGATGACATGCAAGTATGTGTCGATACTATGTAGTGTACAGTCGGGATGACATGCAAGTATGTGTCGATACTATGTAGTGTGTAGTCGATACTATATAGTGTACACTCGGGATAGCATGCAAGTATGTGTCGATACTATGTAGTGTGTAGTCGATACTATGTAGTGTACAGTCGGGATGACATGCAAGTATGTGTCGATACTATGTAGTGTGCAGTCGGGATGACATGCAAGTATGTATCGATACTATGTAGTGTGAAGTCGGGATGACATGCAAGTATGTGTCGATACTATGTAGTGTACAGTCGGGATGACATGCAAGTATGTATCGATACTATGTAGTGTACAGTCGGAATGACATGCAAGTATGTATCGATACTATGTAGTGTGAAGTCGGGATGACATGCAAGTATGTGTCGATACTATGTAGTGTACAGTCGGGATGACATGCAAGTATGTATCGATACTATGTAGTGTACAGTCGGGATGACATGCAAGTATGTGTCGATACTATGTAGTGTACAGTCGGGATGACATGCAAGTATGTGTCGATACTATGTAGTGTGTAGTCGATACTATATAGTGTACACTCGGGATGGCATGCAAGTCTGTGTCGATACTATGTAGTGTGTAGTCGATACTATGTAGTGTACAGTCGGGATGACATGCAAGTATGTGTCGATACTATGTAGTGTACAGTCGGAATGACATGCAAGTATGTATCGATACTATGTAGTGTGAAGTCGGGATGACATGCAAGTATGTGTCGATACTATGTAGTGTACAGTCGGGATGACATGCAAGTATGTATCGATACTATGTAGTGTGTAGTCGGGATGACATGCAAGTATGTGTCGATACTATGTAGTGTGCAGTCGGGATGACATGCAAGTATGTATCTATACTATGTAGTGTGAAGTCGGGATGACATGCAAGTATGTGTCGATACTATGTAGTGTGTAGTCGGGATGACATACAAGTATGTGTCGATACTATGTAGTCTACAGTCGGCATGACATGCAACTATGTATCGATACTCTGTAGTGTACAGTCGGAATGACATGCAAGTATGTATCGATACTATGTAGTGTGAAGTCGGGATGACATGCAAGTATGTGTCGATACTATGTAGTGTACAGTCGGGATGACATGCAAGTATGTATCGATACTATGTAGTGTACAGTCGGGATGACATGCAAGTATGTGTCGATGCTATGTAGTGTACAGTCGGGATGACATGCAAGTATGTGTCGATACTATGTAGTGTGTAGTCGATACTATATAGTGTACACTCGGGATGGCATGCAAGTATGTGTCGATACTATGTAGTGTGTAGTCGATACTATGTAGTGTACAGTCGGGATGACATGCAAATAGGTGTCGATACTATGTAGTGTGAAGTCGGGATGACATGCAAGTATATGTCGATACTATGTAGTGTACACTCGGTATGACATGCAATTATGTATCGATACTATGTAGTGTACAGTCGGAATGACATGCAAGTATGTATCGAAACTATGTAGTGTACAATCGGAATGACATGCAAGTATGTATCGATATTATGTAGTGTGAAATCGGGATGACATGCAAGTATGTGTCGATACTATGTAGTGTACAGTCGGGATGACATGCAAGTATGTATCGATACTATGTAGTGTACAGTCGGAATGACATGCAAGTATGTGTCGATACTATGTAGTGTACAGTCGGGATGACATGCAAGTATGTATCGATACTATGTAGTGTGTAGTCGGGATGACATGCAAGTATGTGTCGATACTATGTAGTGTGTAGTCGGGATGACATACAAGTATGTGTCGATACTATGTAGTGTACAGTCGGCATGACATGCAACTATGTATCGATACTATGTAGTGTACAGTCGGAATGACATGCAAGTATGTATCGATACTATGTAGTGTGAAGTCGGGATGACATGCAAGTATGTGTCGATACTATGTAGTGTACAGTCGGGATGACATGCAAGTATGTATCGATACTATGTAGTGTGTAGTCGGGATGACATGCAAGTATGTGTCGATACTATGTAGTGTGTAGTCGGGATGACATACAAGTATGTGTCGATACTATGTAGTGTACAGTCGGCATGACATGCAACTATGTATCGATACTATGTAGTGTACAGTCGGAATGACATGCAAGTATGTATCGATACTATGTAGTGTACAGTAGGGATGACATGCAAGTATGTGTCGATACTATGTAGTGTACAGTCGGGATGACATGAAAGTATGTGTGGATACTAGGTAGTGTACAGTCGGGATGACATACAAGTATGTGTCGACATTATGTAGTGTGTAGTCGATACTATGTAGTGTACAGTCGGGATGACTTGCAAGTATGTGTCGATACTATGTAGTGTGCAGTCGGGATGACATGCAAGTATGTGTCGATACTATGTAGTGTACAGTCGATAATATGTAGTGTACAGTCGGGATGACATGCAAGTATGTGTCGATACTATGTAGTGTACAGTCGGGATGACATGCAAGTATGTGTCGATACTATGTAGTGTACAGTCGGGATGACATGCTAGTATGTGTCGATACTATGTAGTGTACATTCGGGATGACATGCGAGTATGTGTCGATACTATGTAGTGTGCAGTCGGGATGACATGCAAGTATGTGTCGATACTATGTAGTGTACAGTCCGGATGACATGCACGTATGTGTCGATACTATGTAGTGTACAGTCGGGATGACATGCGAGTATGTGTCGATACTATGTAGTGTGTAGTCGGGATAACATGCAAGTATGTGTCGATACTATGTAGTGTACAGTCGGGATGACATGCAAGTATGTGTCGATATTATGTAAGGTACAGTCGGGATGACATGCAAGTAAGTGTCGATACTATGTAGTGTGTAGTAGATAATATGTAGTGTACAGTCGATACTATGTAGTGTACAGTCGGGATGACATGCTAGTATGTGTCGATACTATGTAGTTTGCAGTCGGGATGACATGCAAGTATGTGTCGATATTATGTAGTGTGTAGTCGATAATATGTAGTGTACAGTCGGATAGGACCTGCAAGTATGTGTCGATATGATGTAGTGTGCAGTCGGATAGGACATGCGAGTATGTGTCGATACTATGTAGTGTGCAGTCGGATAGGACATGCAAGTATGTGTCGATACTATGTAGTGTGCAGTCGATACTATGTAGTGTGCAGTCGGGTAGGACATGCAAGTATGTGTCGATATGATGTAGTGTGCAGTCGGATAGGACATGCGAGTATGTGTCGATACTATGTAGTGTGCAGTCGGATAGGACATGCAAGTATGTGTCGATACTATGTAGTGTGTAGTCGGGATGACATGCAGGTATGTGTCGATACTATGTAGTGTGCAGTCGGATAGGACATGCAAGTATGTGTCGATACTATGTAGTGTGTAGTCGGGATGACATGCAAGTATGTGTCGATACTATGTAGTGTGCAGTCGGATAGGACATGCAAGTATGTGTCGATACTATGTAGTGTGTAGTCGGGATGACATGCAAGTATGTGTCGATACTATGTAGTGTACAGTCGGGATGATATGCAAGTATGTGTCGATACTACGTAGTGTGCAGTTGGATAGGACATGCAAGTATGTGTCGATACTATGTAGTGTGCAGTCGATACTATGTAGTGTGCAGTCGGATAGGACATGCAAGTATGTGTCGATACTATGTAGTGTGTAGTCGATAATATGTAGTGTACAGTCGATATTATGTAGTGTACAGTCGGGATGACATGCAAGTATGTGTCGATACTATGTATTGTGCAGTCGGATAGGACATGCAAGTATGTGTCGATACTATGTAGTGTGCAGTCGATACTATGTAGTGTGCAGTCGGATAGGACATGCATGTATGTGTCGATACTATGTAGTGTGCAGTCGGATAGGACATGCGAGTATGTGTCGAAACTATGTAGTGTGCAGTCGGATATGACATGCGAGTATGTGTCGATACTATGTAGTGTGCAGTCGGATAGGACATGCAAGTATGTGTCGATACTATGTAGTGTGTAGTCGGATAGGACATGCAAGTATGTGTCGATACTATGTAGTGTGCAGTCGGATAGGACATGCAAGTATGTGTCGATACTATGTAGTGTGCAGTCGGATAGGACATGCAAGTATATGTCGATACTATGTAGTGTGCAGTCGGATAGGACATGCAAGTATGTGTCGATACTATGTAGTGTGCAGTCGGATAGGACATGCAAGTATGTGTCGATACTATGTAGTGTGCAATCGGATAGGACATGCAAGTATGTGTCGATACTATGTAGTGTGCAGTCGAATAGGACATGCGAGTATGTGTCGATACTATGTAGTGTGCAGTCGGATAGGACATGCAAGTATGTGTCGATACTATGTAGTGTGCAGTCGGATAGGACATGCGAGTATGTGTCGATACTATGTAGTGTGCAGTCCGATAGGACATGCAAGTATGTGTCGATACATTGTAGTGTGCAGTCGAATAGGACATGCGAGTATGTGTCGATACTATGTAGTGTGCAGTCGGATAGGACATGCAAGTATGTGTCGATACTATGTAGTGTGCAGTCGGATAGGACATGCAAGTATGTGTCGATACTATGTAGTGTGCAGTCGGATAGGACATGCAAGTATGTGTCGATACTATGTAGTGTGCAGTCGGATAGGACATGCAAGTATGTGTCGATACTATGTAGAGTGCAGTCGGATAGGACATGCACGTATGTGTCGATACTATGTAGTGTGCAGTCGGATAGGACATGCAAGTATGTGCCGATACTATGTAGTGTGCAGTCGGATAGGACATGCAAGTATGTGTCGATACTATGTAGTGTGCAGTCGGATAGGACATGCAAGTATGTGTCGATACTATGTAGTGTGCAGTCGGGATGACATGCAAGTATGTGTCGATACTATGTAGTGTGCAGTCGGATAGGACATGCAAATATGTGTCGATACTATGTAGTGTGTAGTCGGGATGACATGCAAGTATGTGTCGATACTATGTAGTGTACAGTCGGGATGATATGCAAGTATGTGTCGATACTATGTAGTGTGCAGTTGGATAGGACATGCAAGTATGTGTCGATACTATGTAGTGTGCAGTCGATACTATGTAGTGTGCAGTCGGATAGGACATGCAAGTATGTGTCGATACTATGTAGTGTGTAGTCGATAATATGTAGTGTACAGTCGATATTATGTAGTGTACAGTCGGGATGACATGCAAGTATGTGTCGATACTATGTAGTGTGCAGTCGGATAGGACATGCAAGTATGTGTCGATACTATGTAGTGTGCATCAATACTATGTAGTGTGCAGTCGGATAGGACATGCAAGTATGTGTCGATACTATGTAGTGTGCAGTCGGATAGGACATGCGAGTATGTGTCGATACTATGTAGTGTGCAGTCGAATATGACATGCGAGTATGTGTCGATACTATGTAGTGTGCAGTCGGATAGGACATGCAAGTATGTGTCGATACTATGTAGTGTGCAGTCGGATAGGACATGCAAGTATGTGTCGATACTATGTAGTGTGCAGTCGGATAGGACATGCAAGTATGTGTCGATACTATGTAGTGTGCAGTCGGATAGGACATGCAAGTATGTGTCGATACTATGTAGTGTGCAGTCGGATAGGACATGCAAGTATGTGTCGATACTATGTAGTGTGCAGTCGGATAGGACATGCAAGTATGTGTCGATACTATGTGGTGCAGTCGGATGACATGCAAGTATGTGTCGATACTATGTAGTGTGCAGTCGGATAGGACATGCAAGTATGTGTCGATACTATGTAGTGTGCAGTCGGATAGGACATGCAAGTATGTGTCGATACTATGTAGTGTGCAGTCGGATATGACATGCAAGTATGTGTCGATACTATGTAGTGTGCAGTCGGATAGGACATGCAAGTATGTGTCGATACTATGTAGTGTGCAGTCGGATAGGACATGCAAGTATGTGTCGATACTATGTAGTGTGCAGTCGGATAGGACATGCAAGTATGTGTCGATACTATGTAGTGTGCAGTCGGATAGGACATGCAAGTATGTGTCGATACTATGTAGTGTGCAGTCGGATAGGACATGCAAGTATGTGTCGATACTATGTAGTGTGCAGTCGGATAGGACATGCAAGTATGTGTCGATACTATGTAGTGTGCAGTCGGATAGGACATGCAAGTATGTGTCGATACTATGTAGTGTGCAGTCGGATAGGACATGCAAGTATGTGTCGATACTATGTAGTGTGCAGTCGGATAGGACATGCAAGTATGTGTCGATACTATGTAGTGTGCAGTCGGATAGGACATGCAAGTATGTGTCGATACTATGTAGTGTGCAGTCGGATAGGACATGCAAGTATGTGTCGATACTATGTAGTGTGCAGTCGGATAGGACATGCAAGTATGTGTCGATACTATGTAGTGTGCAGTCGGATAGGACATGCAAGTATGTGTCGATACTATGTAGTGTGCAGTCGGATAGGACATGCAAGTATGTGTCGATACTATGTAGTGTGCAGTCGGATAGGACATGCGAGTATGTGTCGATACTATGTAGTGTGCAGTCGGATAGGACATGCAAGTATGTGTCGATACTATGTAGTGTGCAGTCGGATAGGACATGCAAGTATGTGTCGATACTATGTAGTGTGCAGTCGGATAGGACATGCAAGTATGTGTCGATACTATGTAGTGTGCAGTCGGATAGGACATGCAAGTATGTGTCGATACTATGTAGTGTGCAGTCGGATAGGACATGCAAGTATGTGTCGATACTATGTAGTGTGCAGTCGGATAGGACATGCAAGTATGTGCCGATACTATGTAGTGTGCAGTCGGATAGGACATGCAAGTATGTGTCGATACTATGTAGTGTGCAGTCGGGATGACATGCAAGTATGTGTCGATACTATGTAGTGTGCAGTCGGATGACATGCAAGTATGTGTCGATACTATGTAGTGTGCAGTCGGGATGACATGCAAGTATGTGTCGATACTATGTAGTGTACAGTCGGGATGACATGCAAGTATGTGTCGATACTATGTAGTGTGCAGTTGGATGACATGCAAGTATGTGTCGATACTATGTAGTGTGCAGTCGATACATGTAGTGTGCAGTCGGATAGGACATGCAAGTATGTGTCGATACTATGTAGTGTGTAGTCGATAATATGTAGTGTACAGTCGATATTATGTAGTGTACAGTCGGGATGACATGCAAGTATGTGTCGATACTATGTAGTGTGCAGTCGGATAGGACATGCAAGTATGTGTCGATACTATGTAGTGTGCATTCAATACTATGTAGTGTGCAGTCGGATAGGACATGCAAGTATGTGTCGATACTATGTAGTGTGCAGTCGGATAGGACATGCGAGTATGTGTCGATACTATGTAGGGTGCAGTCGATATGACATGCGAGTATGTGTCGATACTATGTAGTGTGCAGTCGGATAGGACATGCAAGTATGTGTCGATACTATGTAGTGTGCAGTCGGATAGGACATGCAAGTATGTGTCGATACTATGTAGTGTGCAGTGGGATAGGACATGCAAGTATGTGTCGATACTATGTAGTGTACAGTCTGGATGACATGCAAGTATGTATCGATACTATGTAGTGTACAGTCGGAATGACATGCAAGTATGTATCGATACTATGTAGTGTGAAGTCGGGATGAAATGCAAGTATGTAGCGATACTATGTAGTGTACAGTCCGAATGACATGCAAGTATGTGTCGATACTATGTAGTGTACAGTCGGGATGACATGCAAGTATGTATCGATACTATGTAGTGTACAGTCGGAATGACATGCAAGTATGTATCGATATTATGTAGTGTACAGTCGGGATGACATGCAAGTATGTATCGATACTATGTAGTGTGAAGTCGGGATGACATGCAAGTATGTGTCGATACTATGTAGTGTACAGTCGGGATGACATGCAAGAATGTATCGATACTATGTAGTGTACAGTCGGATGACATGCAAGTATGTGTCGATACTATGTAGTGTACAGTCGGGATGACATGCAAGTATGTGTCGATACTATGTAGTGTGCAGTCGGGATGACATGCAAGTATGTGTCGATACTATGTAGTGTGCAGTCGGGATGACATGCAAGTATGTGTCGATACTATGTAGTGTACAGTCGGGGTGACATGCAAGTATGTGTCGATACTATGTAGTGTGCAGTCGGGATGACATGCAAGTATGTATCGATACTATGTAGTGTGCAGTCGGGATGGCATGCGAGTATGTGTCGATACTATGTAGTGTACAGTCGATACTATGTAGTGTACAGTCGGAATGACATGCAAGTATGTATCGATACTATGTAGTGTGAAGTCGGGATGACATGCAAGTATGTATCGATACTATGTAGTGTACAGTCGGAATGACATGCAAGTATGTATCGATACTATGTAGTGTACAATCGGAATGACATGCAAGTATGTATCGATACTATGTAGTGTGAAGTCGGGATGACATGCAAGTATGTGTCGATACTATGTAGTGTACAGTAGGGATGACATGCAAGTATGTATCGATACTATGTAGTGTACAGTCGGGATGACATGCAAGTATGTGTCGATACTATGTAGTGTGTAGTCGATACTATATAGTGTACAGTCGGGATGGCATGCAAGTATGTGTCGATACTATGTAGTGTGTAGTCGATACTATGTAGTGTACAGTCGGAATGACATGCAAGTATGTGTCGATACTATGTAGTGTGCAGTCGGGATGACATGCAAGTATGTGTCGATACTATGTAGTGTGCAGTCGGGATGACATGCAAGTATGTGTCGATACTATGTAGTGTACAGTCGGGGTGACATGCAAGTATGTGTCGATACTATGTAGTGTGCAGTCGGGATGACATGCAAGTATGTATCGATACTATGTAGTGTGCAGTCGGGATGGCATGCGAGTATGTGTCGATACTATGTAGTGTACAGTCGATACTATGTAGTGTACAGTAGGGATGACATGCAAGTATGTGTCGAAACTATGTAATGTACAGTCGGGATTACATGCAAGTATGTATCGATACTATGTAGTGTACAGTAGGGATGACATGCAAGTATGTGTCGATACTATGTAGTGTACAGTCGGGATGACATGCAAGTATGTGTGGATACTAGGTAGTGTACAGTCGGGATGACATGCAAGTATGTGTCGATATGATGTAGTGTGTAGTCGATACTATGTAGTGTACAGTCGTGATGAGTTGCAAGTATGTGTCGATACTATGTAGTGTGCAGTCGGGATGACATACAAGTATGTGTCGATACTATGTAGTGTACAGTCGATAACATGTAGTGTACAGTCGGGATGACATGCAAGTATGTGTCGATACTATGTAGTGTACAGTCGGGATGACATGCAAGTATGTGTCGATACTATGTAGTGTACAGTCGGGACGACATGCTAGTATGTGTCGATACTATGTAGTATACAGTCGGGATGACATGCGAGTATGTGTCGATACTATGTAGTGTGCAGTCGGGATGACATGCAAGTATGTGTCGATACTATGTAGTGTACACTCCGGATGACATGCACGTATGTGTCGATACTATGTAGTGTACAGTCGGGATGACATGCGAGTATGTGTCGATACTATGTAGTGTGTAGTCGGGATAACATGCAAGTATGTGTCGATACTATGTAGTGTACAGTCGGGATGACATGCAAGTATGTGTCGATATTATGTAAGGTACAGTCGGGATGACATGCAAGTATGTGTCGATACTATGTAGTGTGTAGTAGATAATATGTAGTGTACAGTCGATACTATGTAGTGTACAGTCGGGATGACATGCAAGTATGTGTCGATACTATGTAGTGTGCAGTCGGGATGACATGCAAGTATGTGTCGATACTATGTAGTGTGCAGTCGGGATGACATGCAAGTATGTGTCGATACTATGTAGTGTACAGTCCTGGTGACATGCAAGTATGTGTCGATACTATGTAGTGTGCAGTCGGGATGACATGCGAGTATGTGTCGATAATATGTAGTGTACAGTCGATACTATGTAGTGTACAGTCGGAATGACATGCAAGTATGTGTCGATACTATGTAGTGTACAGTCGGGATGACATGCAAGTATGTGTCGATACTATGTAGTTTGCAGTCGGGATGACATGCAAGTATGTGTCGATATTATGTAGTGTGTAGTCGATAATATGTAGTGTACAGTCTGATAGGACCTGCAAGTATGTGTCGATATGATGTAGTGTGCAGTCGGATAGGACATGCGAGTATGTGTCGATACTATGTAGTGTGCAGTCGATACTATGTAGTGTGCAGTCGGGTAGGACATGCAAGTATGTATCGATATGATGTAGTGTTCAGTCGGATAGGACATGCGAGTATGTGTCGATACTATGTAGTGTGCAGTCGGGATGACATGCAAGTATGTGTCGATACTATGTAGTGTACAGTCCGGGTGACATGCAAGTATGTGTCGATACTATGTAGTGTGCAGTCGGGATGACATGCAAGTATGTATCGATACTATGTAGTGTGCAGTCGGGATGGCATGCGAGTATGTGTCGATAATATGTAGTGTACAGTCGATATTATGTAGTGTACAGTCGGAATGACATGCAAGTATGTATCGATACTATGTAGTGTACAGTCGGAATGACATGCAAGTATGTATCGATACTATGTAGTGTGAAGTCGGGATGACATGCAAGTATGTATCGATACTATGTAGTGTACAGTCGGAATGACATGCAAGTATGTATCGATACTATGTAGTGTACAATCGGAATGACATGCAAGTATGTATCGATACTATGTAGTGTGAAGTCGGGATGACATGCAAGTATGTGTCGATACTATGTAGTGTACAGTCGGGATGACATGCAAGTATGTATCGATACTATGTAGTGTACAGTCGGGATGACATGCAAGTATGTGTCGATACTATGTAGTGTGTAGTCGATACTATATAGTGTACAGTCGGGATGGCATGCAAGTATGTGTCGATACTATGTAGTGTGTAGTCGATACTATGTAGTGTACAGTCGGGATGACATGCAAGTATGTGTCGATACTATGTAGTGTGCAGTCGGGATGACATGCAAGTATGTGTCGATACTATGTAGTGTGCAGTCGGGATGACATGCAAGTATGTGTCGATACTATGTAGTGTACAGTCGGGGTGACATGCAAGTATGTGTCGATACTATGTAGTGTGCAGTCGGGATGACATGCAAGTATGTATCGATACTATGTAGTGTGTAGTCGGGATGTCATGCGAGTATGTGTCGATACTATGTAGTGTACAGTCGATACTATGTAGTGTACAGTAGGGATGACATGCAAGTATGTGTCGACACTATGTAGTGTACAGTCGGAATTACATGCAAGTATGTATCGATACTATGTAGTGTACAGTAGGGATGACATGCAAGTATGTGTCGATACTATGTAGTGTACAGTCGGGATGACATGCAAGTATGGGATACTAGTAGTGTACAGTCGGGATGACATGCAAGTATGTGTCGATATTATGTAGTGTGTAGTCGATACTATGTAGTTTACAGTCGGGATGAGTTGCAAGTATGTGTCGATACTATGTAGTGTGCAGTCGGGATGACATACAAGTATGTGTCGATACTATGTAGTGTACAGTCGATAACATGTAGTGTACAGTCGGGATGACATGCAAGTATGTGTCGATACTATGTAGTGTACAGTCGGGATGACATGCAAGTATGTGTCGATACTATGTAGTGTACAGTCGGGACGACATGCTAGTATGTGTCGATACTATGTAGTGTACAGTCGGGATGACATGCGAGTATGTGTCGATACTATGTAGTGTGCAGTCGGGATGACATGCAAGTATGTGTCGATACTATGTAGTGTACACTCCGGATGACATGCACGTATGTGTCGATACTATGTAGTGTACAGTCGGGATGACATGCGAGTATGTGTCGATACTATGTAGTGTGTAGTCGGGATAACATGCAAGTATGTGTCGATACTATGTAGTGTACAGTCGGGATGACATGCAAGTATGTGTCGATATTATGTAAGGTACAGTCGGGATGACATGCAAGTAAGTGTCGATACTATGTAGTGTGTAGTAGATAATATGTAGTGTACAGTCGATACTATGTAGTGTACAGTCGGGATGACATGCTAGTATGTGTCGATACTATGTAGTTTGCAGTCGGGATGACATGCAAGTATGTGTCGATATTATGTAGTGTGTAGTCGATAATATGTAGTGTACAGTCGGATAGGACCTGCAAGTATGTGTCGATATGATGTAGTGTGCAGTCGGATAGGACATGCGAGTATGTGTCGATACTATGTAGTGTGCAGTCGGATAGGACATGCAAGTATGTGTCGATACTATGTAGTGTGCAGTCGATACTATGTAGTGTGCAGTCGGGTAGGACATGCAAGTATGTGTCGATATGATGTAGTGTGCAGTCGGATAGGACATGCGAGTATGTGTCGATACTATGTAGTGTGCAGTCGGATAGGACATGCAAGTATGTGTCGATACTATGTAGTGTGTAGTCGGGATGACATGCAGGTATGTGTCGATACTATGTAGTGTGCAGTCGGATAGGACATGCAAGTATGTGTCGATACTATGTAGTGTGTAGTCGGGATGACATGCAAGTATGTGTCGATACTATGTAGTGTGCAGTCGGATAGGACATGCAAGTATGTGTCGATACTATGTAGTGTGTAGTCGGGATGACATGCAAGTATGTGTCGATACTATGTAGTGTACAGTCGGGATGATATGCAAGTATGTGTCGATACTACGTAGTGTGCAGTTGGATAGGACATGCAAGTATGTGTCGATACTATGTAGTGTGCAGTCGATACTATGTAGTGTGCAGTCGGATAGGACATGCAAGTATGTGTCGATACTATGTAGTGTGTAGTCGATAATATGTAGTGTACAGTCGATATTATGTAGTGTACAGTCGGGATGACATGCAAGTATGTGTCGATACTATGTAGTGTGCAGTCGGATAGGACATGCAAGTATGTGTCGATACTATGTAGTGTGCAGTCGATACTATGTAGTGTGCAGTCGGATAGGACATGCAAGTATGTGTCGATACTATGTAGTGTGCAGTCGGATAGGACATGCGAGTATGTGTCGAAACTATGTAGTGTGCAGTCGGATATGACATGCGAGTATGTGTCGATACTATGTAGTGTGCAGTCGGATAGGACATGCAAGTATGTGTCGATACTATGTAGTGTGCAGTCGGATAGGACATGCAAGTATGTGTCGATACTATGTAGTGTGCAGTCGGATAGGACATGCAAGTATGTGTCGATACTATGTAGTGTGCAGTCGGATAGGACATGCAAGTATGTGTCGATACTATGTAGTGTGCAGTCGGATAGGACATGCAAGTATGTGTCGATACTATGTAGTGTGCAGTCGGATAGGACATGCAAGTATGTGTCGATACTATGTAGTGTGCAGTCGGATAGGACATGCAAGTATGTGTCGATACTATGTAGTGTGCAGTCGGATAGGACATGCAAGTATGTGTCGATACTATGTAGTGTGCAGTCGGATAGGACATGCAAGTATGTGTCGATACTATGTAGTGTGCAGTCGGATAGGACATGCGAGTATGTGTCGATACTATGTAGTGTGCAGTCGGATAGGACATGCAAGTATGTGTCGATACTATGTAGTGTGCAGTCGGATAGGACATGCGAGTATGTGTCGATACTATGTAGTGTGCAGTCGGATAGGACATGCAAGTATGTGTCGATACTATGTAGTGTGCAGTCGGATAGGACATGCAAGTATGTGTCGATACTATGTAGTGTGCAGTCGGATAGGACATGCAAGTATGTGTCGATACTATGTAGTGTGCAGTCGGATAGGACATGCAAGTATGTGTCGATACTATGTAGAGTGCAGTCGGATAGGACATGCACGTATGTGTCGATACTATGTAGTGTGCAGTCGGATAGGACATGCAAGTATGTGCCGATACTATGTAGTGTGCAGTCGGATAGGACATGCAAGTATGTGTCGATACTATGTAGTGTGCAGTCGGATAGGACATGCAAGTATGTGTCGATACTATGTAGTGTGCAGTCGGGATGACATGCAAGTATGTGTCGATACTATGTAGTGTGCAGTCGGATAGGACATGCAAATATGTGTCGATACTATGTAGTGTGTAGTCGGGATGACATGCAAGTATGTGTCGATACTATGTAGTGTACAGTCGGGATGATATGCAAGTATGTGTCGATACTATGTAGTGTGCAGTTGGATAGGACATGCAAGTATGTGTCGATACTATGTAGTGTGCAGTCGATACTATGTAGTGTGCAGTCGGATAGGACATGCAAGTATGTGTCGATACTATGTAGTGTGTAGTCGATAATATGTAGTGTACAGTCGATATTATGTAGTGTACAGTCGGGATGACATGCAAGTATGTGTCGATACTATGTAGTGTGCAGTCGGATAGGACATGCAAGTATGTGTCGATACTATGTAGTGTGCATCAATACTATGTAGTGTGCAGTCGGATAGGACATGCAAGTATGTGTCGATACTATGTAGTGTGCAGTCGGATAGACATGCGAGTATGTGTCGATACTATGTAGTGTGCAGTCGGATATGACATGCAATATGTGTCGATACTATGTAGTGTCATCGGGGACATGCAAGTATGTGTCGATACTATGTAGTGTGCAGTCGGATAGGACATGCAAGTATGTGTCGATACTATGTAGTGTGCAGTCGGATAGGACATGCAAGTATGTGTCGATACTATGTAGTGTGCAGTCGGATAGGACATGCAAGTATAGTCGATACTATGTAGTGTGCAGTCGGATAGGACATGCAAGTATGTGTCGATACTATGTAGTGTGCAGTCGGATAGATAGTATGTGTCATAATGTGTGCAGTCGGATGACATGCAAGTATGTGTCGATACTATGTAGTGTGCAGTCGGATAGGACATGCAAGTATGTGTCGATACTATGTAGTGTGCAGTCGGATAGGACATGCAAGTATGTGTCGATACTATGTAGTGTGCAGTCGGATATGACATGCGAGTATGTGTCGATACTATGTAGTGTGCAGTCGGATAGGACATGCAAGTATGTGTCGATACTATGTAGTGTGCAGTCGGATAGGACATGCAAGTATGTGTCGATACTATGTAGTGTGCAGTCGGATAGGACATGCAAGTATGTGTCGATACTATGTAGTGTGCAGTCGGATAGGACATGCAAGTATGTGTCGATACTATGTAGTGTGCAGTCGGATAGGACATGCAAGTATGTGTCGATACTATGTAGTGTGCAGTCGGATAGGACATGCAAGTATGTGTCGATACTATGTAGTGTGCAGTCGGATAGGACATGCAAGTATGTGTCGATACTATGTAGTGTGCAGTCGGATAGGACATGCAAGTATGTGTCGATACTATGTAGTGTGCAGTCGGATAGGACATGCAAGTATGTGTCGATACTATGTAGTGTGCAGTCGGATAGGACATGCAAGTATGTGTCGATACTATGTAGTGTGCAGTCGGATAGGACATGCAAGTATGTGTCGATACTATGTAGTGTGCAGTCGGATAGGACATGCAAGTATGTGTCGATACTATGTAGTGTGCAGTCGGATAGGACATGCAAGTATGTGTCGATACTATGTAGTGTGCAGTCGGATAGGACATGCAAGTATGTGTCGATACTATGTAGTGTGCAGTCGGATAGGACATGCGAGTATGTGTCGATACTATGTAGTGTGCAGTCGGATAGGACATGCAAGTATGTGTCGATACTATGTAGTGTGCAGTCGGATAGGACATGCAAGTATGTGTCGATACTATGTAGTGTGCAGTCGGATAGGACATGCAAGTATGTGTCGATACTATGTAGTGTGCAGTCGGATAGGACATGCAAGTATGTGTCGATACTATGTAGTGTGCAGTCGGATAGGACATGCACGTATGTGTCGATACTATGTAGTGTGCAGTCGGATAGGACATGCAAGTATGTGTCGATACTATGTAGTGTGCAGTCGGATAGGACATGCAAGTATGTGTCGATACTATGTAGTGTGCAGTCGGATGACATGCAAGTATGTGTCGATACTATGTAGTGTGCAGTCGGAGCTGCAATATGTGTCGATACTATGTAGTGTGAGTCGGATGAATGCAAGTATGTGCGATACTATGTAGTGTGCAGTGGATAGGACATGCAAGTATGTTCGATACTATGTAGTGTGCAGTCGGATAGGACATGCAAGTATGTGTCGATACTATGTAGTGTGTAGTCGATAATATGTAGTGTACAGTCGATATTATGTAGTGTACAGTCGGGATGACATGCAAGTATGTGTCGATACTATGTAGTGTGCAGTCGGATAGGACATGCAAGTATGTGTCGATACTATGTAGTGTGCATTCAATACTATGTAGTGTGCAGTCGGATAGGACATGCAAGTATGTGTCGATACTATGTAGTGTGCAGTCGGATAGGTCATGCGAGTATGTGTCGATACTATGTAGGGTGCAGTCGAATATGACATGCGAGTATGTGTCGATACTATGTAGTGTGCAGTCGGATAGGACATGCAAGTATGTGTCGATACTATGTAGTGTGCAGTCGGATAGGACATGCAAGTATGTGTCGATACTATGTAGTGTGCAGTGGGATAGGACATGCAAGTATGTGTCGATACTATGTAGTGTACAGTCTGGATGACATGCAAGTATGTATCGATACTATGTAGTGTACAGTCGGAATGACATGCAAGTATGTATCGATACTATGTAGTGTGAAGTCGGGATGAAATGCAAGTATGTAGCGATACTATGTAGTGTACAGTCCGAATGACATGCAAGTATGTGTCGATACTATGTAGTGTACAGTCGGGATGACATGCAAGTATGTATCGATACTATGTAGTGTACAGTCGGAATGACATGCAAGTATGTATCGATATTATGTAGTGTACAGTCGGGATGACATGCAAGTATGTATCGATACTATGTAGTGTGAAGTCGGGATGACATGCAAGTATGTGTCGATACTATGTAGTGTACAGTCGGGATGACATGCAAGAATGTATCGATACTATGTAGTGTACAGTCGGATGACATGCAAGTATGTGTCGATACTATGTAGTGTACAGTCGGGATGACATGCAAGTATGTGTCGATACTATGTAGTGTGCAGTCGGGATGACATGCAAGTATGTGTCGATACTATGTAGTGTGCAGTCGGGATGACATGCAAGTATGTGTCGATACTATGTAGTGTACAGTCGGGGTGACATGCAAGTATGTGTCGATACTATGTAGTGTGCAGTCGGGATGACATGCAAGTATGTATCGATACTATGTAGTGTGCAGTCGGGATGGCATGCGAGTATGTGTCGATACTATGTAGTGTACAGTCGATACTATGTAGTGTACAGTCGGAATGACATGCAAGTATGTATCGATACTATGTAGTGTGAAGTCGGGATGACATGCAAGTATGTATCGATACTATGTAGTGTACAGTCGGAATGACATGCAAGTATGTATCGATACTATGTAGTGTACAATCGGAATGACATGCAAGTATGTATCGATACTATGTAGTGTGAAGTCGGGATGACATGCAAGTATGTGTCGATACTATGTAGTGTACAGTCGGGATGACATGCAAGTATGTATCGATACTATGTAGTGTACAGTCGGGATGACATGCAAGTATGTGTCGATACTATGTAGTGTGTAGTCGATACTATATAGTGTACAGTCGGGATGGCATGCAAGTATGTGTCGATACTATGTAGTGTGTAGTCGATACTATGTAGTGTACAGTCGGGATGACATGCAAGTATGTGTCGATACTATGTAGTGTGCAGTCGGGATGACATGCAAGTATGTGTCGATACTATGTAGTGTGCAGTCGGGATGACATGCAAGTATGTGTCGATACTATGTAGTGTACAGTCGGGGTGACATGCAAGTATGTGTCGATACTATGTAGTGTGCAGTCGGGATGACATGCAAGTATGTATCGATACTATGTAGTGTGCAGTCGGGATGGCATGCGAGTATGTGTCGATACTATGTAGTGTACAGTCGATACTATGTAGTGTACAGTAGGGATGACATGCAAGTATGTGTCGAAACTATGTAATGTACAGTCGGGATTACATGCAAGTATGTATCGATACTATGTAGTGTACAGTAGGGATGACATGCAAGTATGTGTCGATACTATGTAGTGTACAGTCGGGATGACATGCAAGTATGTGTGGATACTAGGTAGTGTACAGTCGGGATGACATGCAAGTATGTGTCGATATGATGTAGTGTGTAGTCGATACTATGTAGTGTACAGTCGTGATGAGTTGCAAGTATGTGTCGATACTATGTAGTGTGCAGTCGGGATGACATACAAGTATGTGTCGATACTATGTAGTGTACAGTCGATAACATGTAGTGTACAGTCGGGATGACATGCAAGTATGTGTCGATACTATGTAGTGTACAGTCGGGATGACATGCAAGTATGTGTCGATACTATGTAGTGTACAGTCGGGACGACATGCTAGTATGTGTCGATACTATGTAGTATACAGTCGGGATGACATGCGAGTATGTGTCGATACTATGTAGTGTGCAGTCGGGATGACATGCAAGTATGTGTCGATACTATGTAGTGTACACTCCGGATGACATGCACGTATGTGTCGATACTATGTAGTGTACAGTCGGGATGACATGCGAGTATGTGTCGATACTATGTAGTGTGTAGTCGGGATAACATGCAAGTATGTGTCGATACTATGTAGTGTACAGTCGGGATGACATGCAAGTATGTGTCGATATTATGTAAGGTACAGTCGGGATGACATGCAAGTATGTGTCGATACTATGTAGTGTGTAGTAGATAATATGTAGTGTACAGTCGATACTATGTAGTGTACAGTCGGGATGACATGCAAGTATGTGTCGATACTATGTAGTGTGCAGTCGGGATGACATGCAAGTATGTGTCGATACTATGTAGTGTGCAGTCGGGATGACATGCAAGTATGTGTCGATACTATGTAGTGTACAGTCCTGGTGACATGCAAGTATGTGTCGATACTATGTAGTGTGCAGTCGGGATGACAGCGAGTATGTGTCGATAATATGTAGGTACAGTCGATACAGTAGTGTAGTCGGAATGACATGCAAGTATGTGTCGATACTATGTAGTGTACAGTCGGGATGACATGCAAGTATGTGTCGATACTATGTAGTTTGCAGTCGGGATGACATGCAAGTATGTGTCGATATTATGTAGTGTGTAGTCGATAATATGTAGTGTACAGTCTGATAGGACATGCAAGTATGTGTCGATACTATGTAGTGTACAGTCGGATAGGACATGCAAGTATGTGTCGATACTATGTAGTGTGCAGTCGATACTATGTAGTGTGCAGTCGGGTATGACATGCAAGTATGTATCGATATGATGTAGTGTACAGTCGGATATGACATGCAAGTATGTGTCGATACTATGTAGTGTGCAGTCGGGATGACATGCAAGTATGTGTCGATACTATGTAGTGTACAGTCCGGGTGACATGCAAGTATGTGTCGATACTATGTAGTGTGCAGTCGGGATGACATGCAAGTATGTATCGATACTATGTAGTGTGCAGTCGGGATGACATGCAAGTATGTGTCGATAATATGTAGTGTACAGTCGATATTATGTAGTGTACAGTCGGAATGACATGCAAGTATGTATCGATACTATGTAGTGTACAGTCGGAATGACATGCAAGTATGTATCGATACTATGTAGTGTGAAGTCGGGATGACATGCAAGTATGTGTCGATACTATGTAGTGTACAGCAACACAAAATCGATACTATGTAGTGTACAGTAGGGATGACATGCCAGTATGTGTCGATACTATGTAGTGTGCAGTCGGGATGACATGCAAGTATGTGTCGATACTATGTAGTGTACAGTCGGGATGACATGCAAGTATGCGGCGATACTATGTAGTGTGCAGTCGGGATGACATGCAAGTA
>CM026391.1:68965400-69060064 GCA_014843695.1 Archivesica marissinica
ACGCATAAATAATAACACCGCACAAGTGACGTATTTGAGAGATTCAGGTGCGACAATTAGTTTATTGTCGGCTACTGATCAGACCGCTGATCATTTAGAATACACAGGTGAACGGGTAACAATCCGCGGTGTCAATTATATCCCTGGTAATTATCCGATAGCAAAGATTAGCGTCGATTGTCCAATATACCAAGGAACATTGAAGGTGGCTGTATTAAAACACAGATGCACCGCGGGGGTGGATCTTATAATAGGTAACGACTGTGAAACTGCCCCTGTCACTGATTTGATTACCTGTGGCGTGGTTACACGCTCAAATAAGAAAATTATCCCGTTTGATGAAATTGTCACGTCCAACCCAGACTCAGAAAACACGACCGATACAAATCACAATGTCTTACCTTTTCGGAATACAATTGAGATCAATTCCCCCTCTGAGAAAGCCAGTACAGTTAAACCCCAAAATATTCCCTCTATTGACGATTTGAGTCCTGATAAATTATTGCAAGAACAGAATAATGACCCGACCTTAGCACCCCTCTGGGAAATGGCTCAAGAAGGAACACCTATTCGGCAAGGATATTACATCCAGCTCGAACCCCGACTACTTATGAGGAGAGAACAACCTCAAGACACGTCCAAAGTTCGACCCTGGAAAATATATGATCAGGTGGTAGTTCCACGGGGATTCCGTGATCATATAACGGGACTCGCCCATGACAGTTTAAGTACGGGACACCAGGGACCTAGTAAGACCCTGAAGCGCATTAAGCGCCGCTTCTTTTGGCCGGGAATCCGCGCAGATGTTAAACGATTCTGCCATAGCTGTGGGCCGTGCCAGAGAGCGGGTAAGGGACAGAAAGCCACTGTAGCCCCATTGAAACCCCTGCCCATTATATCCCAACCATTCAAATTTATATCCGCTGATTTCGTTGGACCCATGAAGAAAACTATAAATGGGAACCAGTATATCTTGAATTTTATTGATCATGCCACTAAATATACGGAATCTTTCCCATGCGCCGCAGCGACAGCTGTTAATGCACAAAAAGCCCTGATCGAGATAATATCTCGACATGGAAAACCCCAGACCCTGTTGACTGACCGAGGAAGCGCTTTCATAGCTGAAACATTCACACGCTTCCTAGCCGAGCACGATATACGTCACTTAACTAGCACGAGTTACAGGCCTCAAACCAACGGATCAATAGAGAAATATAATGGTAC
Source organism: Archivesica marissinica (assembly GCA_014843695.1). Taxonomy (NCBI): domain Eukaryota; kingdom Metazoa; phylum Mollusca; class Bivalvia; order Venerida; family Vesicomyidae; genus Archivesica; species Archivesica marissinica. The sequence goes on from CM026391.1 coordinate 68,966,628, forward strand.
ATTGAAAACCATGCTTAGAATCCTTGGGGAGAACTCTTTATCGTCTTGGGATGAGATGCTACCCTGGCTATTATTTGCATATAGAAGTGCAGAGCACTCTAGCACAGGATATTCTCCCTTCTACCTTCTATATGGGCGCGAACCTAGAGATAATCTAGATTCCACTTATGATCTCTGGGCTAGAAATGAGCGGGATGAAGGGATCCCCATAAATAACTATGTACAAGAATTATGTCATAGATTAGCTGAAGCGTTACGTGACGCCAGCGAGAATGCACAACAGGCCGCAGATGGTCGTAAAACAAAGTATGACAGAAGTAAGAAAGCGAAAATGCGTGTATTCCAGCGTGGTGAATTAGTGTTAGTACGATTACCGTTAAAAGGTAATAAGCTGAAAAATGCCCTCCAGGGACCGTATCCGGTACACGAAAAGGTAGCGTCGCATACCTATATTATATACATGCCTGATAAGAGAGTAAAATACCGTGTTATGCATGTAAACCAGTTGAAGCCCTGGACAGGTAGGGAGGAGGGTGCAGCTCTAGCTGATAGTAGTCCGGTGTATGAGTCCCAAGACCCTACCCTATTAGATTACCAAGCCCCTACGGACATTGAGAAAGAATTCGATCCTTGCAGTCCTCTTGAATCTGTACCTAAGAAAACCTGGCCGGATATCAGTCATTTAAACCCAGACCACAGGGACGATATTAGTCAGTTATTTGACCGTTACCCCCGTTTATTCTCTGGACAACTGGGACGTTTCCACGGTGTTACCCATGATATTGATGTGCAAGGTGCTTCACCCGTAATCCAGCCTTACTACCGCATGTCTCCAGAAAAGAAACAAATACTAAAAACTGAGCTAGATCAAATGTTGGAGTTAGGAATTATCCGCCCTAGCAGAAGCCAGTGGGCCTCTCCCATAATATTGGTACGCAAATCAGACTCAGAATGGCGACCATGTATTGATTATCGGAAAATTAATGACCTGACTCGAGGAGAAGCCTTCCCCATCCCGAGATTAGACGATCTCATTGATCAGGTCGCAGGTTCGAGTCTGATATCAATTTTAGATCTTAATAAAGGTTATTGGCAGATTCCGCTAACCCCTCGAGCTAGTGAAATTGCAGCGTTCATAACCCCCTGGGGCTTGTTTGAACCATTAACTCTCCCATTTGGTTTAAAAAACGGTGGAGTTACCTTCCAGAGGGCCATAAACGAGATAATCGCTCAATCCCCGACAGAACCCATCCGTGATAGATTTGCCGACGCATATCTGGATGATATTGCTGTTCGATCCAATTTATGGTCACAGCACATAAATCACTTGGATTGGACATTTCATAGACTAGAGGATAGTGGTGTTACTTTGAATCCGAAGAAGTGTAAAATTGGGTCTGGAACAGTCAAGTACTTGGGACATGAATTAGGGTCGGGAAAAATCAAACCAATTTCCAGCAAGGTTGAGTGTATTAGTAATATCTCTCCCCCACAGACCAAGAAACAATTACGAGGATATCTGGGATCAGTAGGATTTTACAGGAAATTCATTCCCCAGTTCGCTGAGATCGCCGCTCCCCTGACTGACTTATTAAAGGGCAAGCGATCAGGGAACATCATAACTCAGTGGAGCGATAAACATCAACTTGCTTTCGAATCCTTAAAGAAAGCTTTAACCAATAAACCCATACTGAAGGCCCCTGACTTTAACCAAGAGTTCGAACTCTATACTGATGCTTCCGATTTGGGAATTTCGGCTGTACTGACTCAGACCGTTGACCAAGTACCACACCCAGTAGCATTTTATTCCCGAAAACTTATTCCACGAGAGAAAAACTACTCTACAATAGAGAAGGAATTATTAGCTATAGTGGCCGGTATCGAACATTTTCGCATATATGTAAGCACAAGCAAAACAATAATTAATTCAGATCATAATCCCCTTGTATGGTTAAGTAGGTCGAAAACGTCCAATCAACGCCTCTTAAGATGGGCACTGTGTCTCTCAGAATTTAATCTGACCATTAAACATATCAAAGGGACTCAAAATGTTCTAGCAGACTTTCTCAGTAGAGTTCAATGACTGTGATGTTTGACTTAGTAAATGTACTTGGTATTATTTCAGTTGTTCAGTAAATAGTTATTGCCTCTATGATTAGAATGTTGGTACCTAGCGAAAGAAATGCTATTTTAGGACATATGATGTATTGATATTATGATTGTTTTCTACTGTATATTCAAAGGAATGAAGATTTGTAAATCGGCCGATAGCGGGCGATGTCAAACTTCTCCCCGGGTAGGGAGGATTGTGCAAAACCCCAATTTGCACGAAATATTTATTATTGTTATATATAAATAGTAATGTATTATATAAATACATTAAACTGTTTCTATATATGGCCAAATGTTTACCATGTAATATATATATATTTGTTTTATGCATAATCGTCTGCTATTATTTTCGCGCCTAAAATTATCAATCTCGCTTCGCGCGGGAAATGTCTTAAGATGTTAGGCCTAATCTCAGTTTATCAAGGCCGTGGTTGCAGGTGTCCAGTTATGTAATACAAAGGCACCGAACTGGTTTGATGGTGTAATATTAGATAACAAGGCCGTGGTTGCAGATGTCCAGTTATGTAATACAAAGGCACCGAACTGGTTTGATGGTGTAATATTAGATAACATAACAGATGTTTTAAGAAATTGTTATATCATATATACACTGATTCAATTATGTATATAAGAAATGGATTTTATTAACATAAATCAGACACACTAGAGCCTAACTCCAGGAGCGAGAAAGGTCGTGATCTCAATCTAGTATATAGAACATATAAACTGTATTTATGATACTTAGATATTATGGACATTATAAGAAATATAACTTATAAAGATTTGTCGAATAATTAAATTGTTCAGCCACAGAAGAAACATAGAGTTTCGGCGAACCATATAGAAGTTGATTAAAAGTTAATCTAATCAGATACAGTGATTAGATTATAGTGATATTGAGTAATGACGGATTAGAAAGATTGGATGTTAAATATACTGTGTAAGCGCATAGTCGGCTCACACAAATGGATTGTTAAATAAGCTTTTAATGATACGATGTATATATATATATAGATCACTGATTATATATATATGGATATTTCTGATGCCAATTTAAACAAGATATTATATAGAAATGTAATACTGTGTTGAGTTATCATTAATACATATAATAACGAAGAAACCCCCTAGACAACTCCAGCGAGTCTACAATAGGATAGACCCTGGTAAGAGCCGTAGCAACCGAGACATATTATTACGAGAAGAAAAAGGAGAGTTTGCGACAATATACCCATCTTTCAAGCGATTTCATGTATAGCTTTTATCCTGATATCAATGAATATTCATAAAATGTCAGCTAGATTTAATCGCGCTTATAAAACCAATCATATTTGTACATATTGCTTCCGGTTTCAGTACCGTAGCCAGAGGCAAGTTTCAACCGAGGCAATATATGGGTGTCCGGGGACATGTTCCCCCATACAATTGTTAGGGCATAGCAGCTATTTCCTGCGTTTTCTGGTTTAATGAGTGTACACGTATAAGTATGTACTGACCTTTCAGATCTCTAGCAGTCAACATTTTATACAGCAAAGGGATATTTTTGGCATTTCATTTATTTATTTTTTGCTTTGGAAATGTTGACCTCAATCTTGCTACGGGTCTTGGTTTGAAGTACTAAAAGTGTATTTGAAAGGGCAATTTTACAAAGGCGTTCACTATAACATTGTCATTTTTGTTGGTCATTCTTCAACAGTTCCCTCAACCGGTTTATGAACTCGTGACCATTCAAATAGTATGGCAGATGTCTTAACAAATATAAATGTGCGTCTTAAATTGATGTTTGCCGTTGGCGCATTTTGTATCAGTTAGCGAAATAAATGGTATGTTATTACTATCAATATGTATCCGTCCATATGATTATTAATTGGCTCCAAATATTATAAAATACCAGTTGACCGATTAGGAATATTTTGTTGAGTGTATTTCCAACAAACTACCTAAGTACATGATTCAGCTATTCCCGTTTATAATACCGAATTAGTTGACTACAATTATTAAACAGACGGATCTGTAGTCCAGTGGTAACAAGCTGGACTGGTAATCCAGCGATCGCAGGTTCGATCCACCGTCTGACCCTAATAGAATTAACAGTCTTTCAGATGGGACTTTAAACCGAGGTCTCGTGTCGGTGCTGTACACCGTGTACGTAAAAGAACCAGAGGAGATTCTGGAATGGGTCTCTGTCTGTATCATTGCACTATCCTTCAAAAATCTAAAATGACTAATTTCTTCAGGAGGCGTCGCTCATATGGACAGACGGATATGTAGTCCAGTGGTTACCACGCTGGACTGGTAATCCAGGGATCGTAGGTTCGTTCCTCAGTCTGACCCTAATACAATTAATAGTCTTTCAGATCGGACATTAATCCGATGTCTCGTGTCGGTGCTGTACACCGTGCACGTAAAAGAACCAGAGGAGACTCTGGAATGGGTCTCTCTCTGTATCATTGCACTATCCTCCAAATATCTAAAATGACTAATCTCTTCAGGAGACGTCGCGCATATGGGCCACCGGTAGCGACGATAAATAAACGAATAACACATACACGTATTAACTGTGAACCTGATTGATACGGGTAATATGGGGCACTTGTTTATGCACCCGAAAAACTGAGTGGAAGATATCCATAGTTGCCCAACAACAATGGGTTAATGTCTTAAAATGTGATACTAGTATATGACTTTCTAAGATGTGCTATTGATCCAAAATAAATACTTCGAGAGTAGTATGCCTGTATATTCAACTAAGGCACAATTCATTAAAACAAATCACCATTTTATTGACTGAAGTATTGGTCCAAATATGATGCTTAGAAATAGAAATGTGTACATGTATATACAACTAAGGCACAATTCATTAAAACAAATCACCATTTTTATTGACTGAAGTATTGGTCCAAATACGATGCTTAGAAATAGAAATTTGAACATGTATATACAACTATGGCACAATTCATTAAAACAAATCACCATTTTATTGACTGAAGTATTGGTCCAAATACGATGCTTAGAAATAGAAACTTGAGTTTAATGTTTGCCGAAATGCATAATACCACTTTAATAGCTCACCTTATACATGTGTTGAAATGTAACAAGCCTGACCCGGAAACTTTGATTCGTTATTAGATGATGAGGTGTGAGATGGAGGTATTAGCAATAGAAAATAATCTATAGAAGCTTCCTGGTCCGAATATGTATCATTCAATAGGGATGATATAATTTGATTGACCCAATGCTGTTGAGTAAGAGAAAAGGTTGAGATCTGATTAGACGCTGTGTAAAGGCTAAATATAGAACATCTGACATGAATAAAGGCAGACTCCATTTGGGAAAGCCGTGATAAGGTGGCACCTAATCAAAACCGTAATGCATTTTGTAATTGCATAACATGTGAACTCCAAAGGGGATTTGTCATGTGAACTTCAAAGGAGGTTTGTCATGTGAACTCCAAAGGAGATTTGTCATGTGAACTTCAAAGGGGATTTGTCATGTGAACTCCAAAGGGGATTTGTCATGTGAACTCCAAAGGGGATTTGTCATGTGAACTTCAAAGGAGATTTGTCATGTGAACTCCAAAGGAGATTTGTCATGTGAACTTCAAATGGGATTTGTCATGTGAATTCCAAAGGGGATTTGTCATGTGAACTCCAAAGGGGATTTGTCATGTGAACTCCAAAGGGTATGTGTCATGTGAACTCCAAAGTGGATTTGTCATGTGAACTCCAAAGGGGATTTGTCACGTGAACTCCAAAAGGGGATTTGTCATGTGAACTCCAAAGGGGATTTGTCATGTGAACTCCAAAGGGGATTTGTCATGTGAACTCCAAAGGGGATTTTTCATGTGAACTTCAAAGGGGATTTGTCACGTGAACTCCAAAGGGGATTTGTCACGTGAACTCCAAAGGGGATTTGTCATGTGAACTCCAAAGGGGATTTGTCATGTGAACTCCAACGGGGATTTGTCATGTGAACTCCAAAGGGGATTTGTCACGTGAACTCCAAAGTGGATTTGTCACGTGAACTCCAAAAGGGGATTTGTCACGTGAACTCCAAAGGGGATTTGTCATGTGAACTCCAAAGGGGATTTGTCATGTGAACTCCAAAGGGTATTTGTCATGTGAACTCCAAAGGGGATTTTTCATGTGAACTCCAAAGGGGATTTGTCATGTGAACTCCAAAGGGGATTGTCATGTGAACTCCAAAGGTGATATGTCATGTGAAATCCAAAGGGGATTTGTCATGTGAACTTCAAAGGGTATTTGTCATGTGAACTCCAAAGGGTATTTGTCATGTGAACTCCAAAGGGGATTTGTCATGTGAACTCCAAATGGGATTTGTCATGTGAACTCCAAAGTGGATTTGTCATGTGACCTTCAAATGGGATTTGTCATGTGAACTCCAAAGGGAATTTGTCATGTGAACTCCAAAGGGGATTTGTCATGTGAACTCCAAAGGGAATTTGTCATGTGAACTCCAAATGGGATTTGTCATGTGAACTCCAAAGGGAATTTGTCATGTGAACTCCAAATGGGATTTGTCATGTGAACTCCAAAGGGGATTTGTCATGTGAACTCCAAAGGGGATTTTTCATGTGAACTTCAAAGGGGATTTGTCACGTGAACTCCAAAAGGGGATTTGTCACGTGAACTCCAAAGGGGATTTGTCATGTGAACTCCAAAGGGGATTTGTCATGTGAACTCCAACGGGGATTTGTCATGTGAACTCCAAAGGGGATTTGTCACGTGAACTCCAAAGTGGATTTGTCACGTGAACTCCAAAAGGGGATTTGTCACGTGAACTCCAAAGGGGATTTGTCATGTGAACTCCAAAGGGGATTTGTCATGTGAACTCCAAAGGGTATTTGTCATGTGAACTCCAAAGGGGATTTTTCATGTGAACTCCAAAGGGGATTTGTCATGTGAACTCCAAAGTGGATTTGTCATGTGAACTTCAAATGGGATTTGTCATGTGAACTCCAAAGTGGATTTGTCATGTGAACTTCAAATGGGATTTGTCATGGGAACTCCAAAGGGAATTTGTCATGTGAACTCCAAAGGGGATTTGTCATGTGAACTCCAAAGGGAATTTGTCATGTGAACTCCAAATGGGATTTGTCATGTGAACTCCAAAGGGGATTTGTCATGTGAACTCCAAAGGGGATTTTTCATGTGAACTTCAAAGGGGATTTGTCACGTGAACTCCAAAGGGGATTTGTCACGTGAACTCCAAAGGGGATTTGTCATGTGAACTCCAAAGGGGATTTGTCATGTGAACTCCAACGGGGATTTGTCATGTGAACTCCAAAGGGGATTTGTCACGTGAACTCCAAAGTGGATTTGTCACGTGAACTCCAAAAGGGGATTTGTCACGTGAACTCCAAAGGGGATTTGTCATGTGAACTCCAAAGGGGATTTGTCATGTGAACTCCAAATGGGATTTGTCATGTGAACTCCAAAGGGAATTTGTCATGTGAACTCCAAAGGGGATTTGTCATTTGAACTCCAAAGGGGATTTGTCATGTGAACTCCAAATGGGATTTGTCATGTGAACTCCAAAGTGGATTTGTCATGTGAACTTCAAATGGGATTTGTCATTTGAACTCCAAAGGGGATTTGTCATGTGAACTCCAAAGGGAATTTGTCATGTGAACTCCAAAGGGGATTTGTCATGTGAACTCCAAAGGGGATTTGTCATGTGAACTCCAAAGGGGATTTGTCATGTGAACTCCAAAGGGGATTTGTCAATGTACATACACGCTACTATAGTCGTTGGATACTCAACTGCTGTCCAAGCTTTGAATGCAGCTACGCTATATAGTGTACTTTATTGATTGGGGTATCTTTGAATTATGGACAATTGTAAAATGTACCCGAAACTAGGAAAGTATCGTTACGCAACATTACCCAACAGCTGATGATCTCTGTTCAACAATAGACCTTGTGGTCCTTGTGGATATTCGCATGACTCCGACAAAGGGCAGGCTAATACGCGCTAGCTATGGTTAAATGGCATTTGGTGTGCTGGGGTATGTAGGAGCAAGTAGATTAAGGCAAATTATCTCCTCGGGCCAACATTAACAAAAACCATTGCCCTCATTGCTAAATAAAATCGTTTCAAATATTCCTTACAAAAGGTTATTACAAATATTCATTGCTAAAGGTAATTGAAAAGGTCAGTATTCATTGCTAAAGGTAATTGTCAGCATTCATTGCTAAAGGTAAGTGTCAGTATTCATTGCTAAATGTTATTGCAAGTATTCATTGCTAAAGGTAATTGTCAGCATTCATTGTTAAAGGTAATTGCAAATATGCATTGCTAAAGGTAATTGTCAGTATTCATTGCTAAAGGTAATTGTCAGTATTCATTGCTAAAGGTAATTGTCAGCATTCATTGCTAAAGGTTATTGCAAATATGCATTGCTAAAGGTAATTATCAGTATTCATTGCTAAAGGTAATTGTCAGTATTCATTGCTAAAGGTAATTGTCAGTATTCATTGCTAAAGGTAATTGTCAGTATTCATTGCTAAAGGTTATTGCACGTATTCATTGCTAAAGGTAATTGCACGTATTCATTGCTAAAGGTAATTGTCAGTATTCATTGCTAAAGGTAATTGCACGTATTCATTGCTAAATGTTATTGCACGTATTCATTGCTAAATGTTATTGCACGTATTCATTGCTAAAGGTTATTGCACGTGTTCATTGCTAAAGGTTATTGCACGTGTTCATTGCTAAAGGTTATTGCACGTGTTCATTGCTAAAGGTTATTGCACGTATTCATTGCTAAAGGTTATTGCACGTATTCATTGCTAAAGGTTATTGCGAGTATACATTGCTAAGATTCTTTCCAAATATTCATTACAACCTATTTATAAGAAATTTACTGTCAATAAGTGTATTTTCGTGTGAGGTTATGTCTCGATTGTCAAGTATTTAAATTCGCAATAGGGATATGTACGGGAAATGTATCCCTTTCTAGATATAGTTCCCAAGCCAGACACACATGGTGCTATCAATTTAAAGCAGCATTGCATCGTAATAAAGGATGTTTTGGGTAAAATATAAATACTAATGTGTGTGTGTTTACAAAAATCGAAATAGTCGCTCAGAAACGATAAAATTCCAATAAATTTAAACCGTCGTATACGCGAATTTGTTTATCAACACACGAAATTTCAACACGCACAGCGCGCATGCGTGAAACAACAGAGGATGTAGAAAAAAGGTATATATTTTAAACATGAAAGACTATCTATTTATTTTCCCCTAATGTCGAACCCAACGCGGGGATGTAGAAATGTCCCTAAAAGACTTAGCTAACATAGGTATGAATCAACATATCAAGCAATTTAATTAAAAAAGACAACGTGGGACAAATGTATTCCGAATGTAAACAAGTGCGGACAATGCGTTCCGGTTGTAAACAAGTGCGTGACCGATCGACTCAGAATGTCCTACTTTCGGTTTCGAGTTTGTTTTATCGCAAAAAAACACTGTTTACTAAATGAAAATAAGCATACAAAGTATAATGTTAGAATGTGTAGCAGCATTGCTACCCATACGTAAAAATTGAATTTGGCAAATATCTTTTATTGCATACGATGTAATGCTGCTTTAAGACGAGATTAAATACATTCTAACTTGTTTGGTTTAAACATAGTTATTCATTCATAATGTACAGTGCATATATATTGTATACAGAATGTACAGTACATATCTATTGTATACAGAATGTACAGTACATATCTATTGTATACAGAATGTACAGTACATATCTATTGTATACAGAATGTACAGTACATATCTATTGTATACAGAATGTACAGTACATATCTATTGTATACAGAATGTACAGTACATATCTATTGTATACAGAATGTACAGTACATATCTATTGTATACAGAATGTACAGTACATATCTATTGTATACAGAATGTACAGTACATATCTATTGTATACAGAATGTACAGTACATATCTATTGTATACAGAATGTACAGTACATATCTATTGTATACAGAATGTACAGTACATATCTATTGTATACAGAATGTACAGTACATATCTATTGTATACAGAATGTACAGTACATATCTATTGTATACAGAATGTACAGTGCATATCTATTGTATACAGAATGTACAGTACATATCTATTGTATACAGAATGTACAGTACATATCTATTGTATACAGAATGTACAGTACATATCTATTGTATACAGAATGTACAGTGCATATATATTGTATACAGAATGTACAGTGCATATCTATTGTATACAGAATGTACAGTGCATATCTATTGTATACAGAATGTACAGTGCATATATATTGTATACAGAATGTACAGTACATATCTATTGTATACAGAATGTACAGTGCATATCTATTGTATACAGAATGTACAGTACATATCTATTGTATACAGAATGTACAGTGCATATCTATTGTATACAGAATGTACAGTACATATCTATTGTATACAGAATGTACAGTACATATCTATTGTATACAGAATGTACAGTACATATATATTGTATATAGAATGTACAGTGCATATCTATTGTATACAGAATGTACAGTACATATCTATTGTATACAGAATGTACAGTGCATATCTATTGTATACAGAATGTACAGTACATATATATTGTATACAGAATGTACAGTACATATCTATTGTATACAGAATGTACAGTGCATATCTATTGTATACAGAATGTACAGTGCATATATATTGTATACAGAATGTACAGTACATATCTATTGTATACAGAATGTACAGTGCATATCTATTGTATACAGAATGTACAGTACATATCTATTGTATACAGAATGTACAGTGCATATCTATTGTATACAGAATGTACAGTACATATCTATTGTATACAGAATGTACAGTACATATCTATTGTATACAGAATATACAGTACATATATATTGTATATAGAATGTACAGTGCATATCTATTGTATACAGAATGTACAGTACATATCTATTGTATACAGAATGTACAGTGCATATCTATTGTATACAGAATGTACAGTACATATCTATTGTATACAGAATGTACAGTGCATATCTATTGTATACAGAATGAAAATGGATTTAATCGAAAGCTTATTGAGATTATCTCCATTACATGTATAAATGTGTGCACTATAGCCGACTAAGACGTAAACGTATTATGTAGACCAAACTATATATAAGTGTATGAACTTATAGCAAGATAAACGTTGTTAGAAACGTTTAGACTTTTCTATGAATATATGGACAGTTAAGACTATTTTTTCATTATGTCCACTTTGTTCAGGTGTCAAGGTAACATCACCAAATAGGATAACTTTTAGAGATATTTGACTGAGTTGAGAAATCGTGTTGACTAGCTCAATGCGTATAATGTATGGTAATATTTGTAACATTCAAAGAAATAATGATAAGTTGACTCAGTTTGGCCGCATATGCATAGTGGTGAACCTGCTATGTTTGTAGAGAAGAACTTGTTTCACTACCATTGAAACAGTCATTATAATTTGAAATCAACTTTCAAATTTGTATATAAAAAGGTTGGCAGATTCATACGCGAAGTTGATGCACCAAGTACTGGTTAACCGCTGGAGCCTGCACAGGAAAGGTGTTGTTAGGTAAACTGTCCGTCGCTCAAATGGACAACCGGAAGCGACATTAAATAAACTTAAATACAAAAGTACCGGTTGACCACTGGAGCCTGCCCAGGAAAGGTGTTGTTAGGTAATTTTTCCGTCGCTCAAATGGACAACTTGTAGCAACATTAAATAAACTTGAATACAAAAGTACCGGTTAACCGCTGGAGCCTGCCCAGGAAAGGTGTTGTTAGGTAATTTTTCCGTCGCTCAAATGGACAACCGGAAGCAACATTAAATAAACTTGAATACAAAAGTACCGGTTAACCGCTGGAGCCTGCCCAGGAAAGGTGTTGATAGGTAAACTGTCCGTCGCTTAAATGGACAACCGGAAACAACATTAAATAAACTTGAATACAAAAGAACCGGTTAACCACTGGAGCCTGCCCAGGAAAGGTGTTGTTAGGTAAACTGTCCGTCGCTTAAATGGACAACCGGAAGCAACATTAAATAAACTTGAATACAAAAGTACCGGTTAACCACTGGAGCCTGCCCAGGAAAGGTGTTGTTAGGTAATTTTTCCGTCGCTCAAATGGACAACCGGAAGCAACATTAAATAAACTTGAATACAAAAGTACCGGTTAACCACTGGAGCCTGCCCAGGAAAGGTGTTGTTAGGTAAACTGTCCGTCGCTTAAATGGACAACCGGAAGCGACATTAAATAAACTTAAATACAAAAGTACCGGTTAACCACTGGAGCCTGCCCAGGAAAGGTGTTGTTAGGTAATTTTTCCGTCGCTCAAATGGACAACCGGAAGCGACATTAAATAACAAAAATGGTTATATAATTGGAACTATAACACATATCGTTAATATCTATAAAGTATACGTCTGCATCAAGACTCAATGGTTGATGAGGGTTTCGTTCCGTCACGGTGGCTGCTGTGGGAGTGGGGATACCTAACCTGGAAACAGGTCGGACAGGTGGGTTTTCTCCGGAGACTCCGGTTTCCTCCCACTCGAATGTCCACATTAACGCTTTCATCCGAGCCAACGCGAGTGATTAATATAAGTTGTTAAAGCTTGTTTCGCGTTCGTTGTAAAATAAATAAGTTTAAACTTAAACGCAGACATTATCTTGCGATGTAAACGACACTAACTTATATCTTAGAGCAATCTTGAATTCGCTAGAGTGTTCTTGCCGCAAATGATCGCGAAAATGAAACTCACTCGGATGCGTACTGTCTTACAACCAGTCCATAATATGGTCGCCTATGATGTCTGATCCATTTCTGGTGTCAGATGTCAGACACAATATGTCTTAGTATTTAATTTGTGATGACAGAATGCAGCAAATTTCGACTCTTTATTATCCATTAATTTCCACCTAATCTTGCCGAATGTGTCTACAAGTCTTACTCAATATTGAATTCCGTTAGATGTGTTCATGCTGCCTGAGTCTGAGATTCCCTCTCTTGTCTCCAAGATATCCAATTTTACTTAGATCACATGAGACTTTAATGTTATCAACTAATGTACCGATGGTCGATGATTGTTCACATAGTCGAGGCTTCCGTCGCCGAGTGATTAAGTTCCGGGACTTCAAATCATTTGGCCATCACTGTAGGTTCACATCCCACTGTGGGTGTCGAATTCGTCTATGAGAAAGCTATCCAGTTGGCTTGCAGAAGGTCAGTGATTCTACACGGGTGCCCACCTGTGCCTGAAATACTGCTCGGCGGAGCACACCATAAATAAATTATGGAGAGTTACCATATCACTTAAGATGTCGATGCGAGATAAAGTCCAGAAACAAACAAACACTATGTGCATCACTTAAGATGTCGATGCGAGATAAAGTCCAGAAACAAACAAACACTATGTGCATGTATTCGATGAAGGTTTAACCCATTTGATTCTGGATACATTTAAAGCCTTTTGCAAACAACATCGATCCAGATCAGCCGCAGTTCAAACAGTATTTTCAAAGAACATAGAGCCATATCAGCCGCCACGGAACATGCCGTCTGATCAGACTCTATGCGGTTTGCTATTCAGATGATCTTGCTAGACACTTGGCTATGTAGCAAACAACATGGATCCTGATCAGCACGCAGCGTCACGCTGCGGCTGATCTGGATCGATGTTGTTTGCAAAAGGCTTTACATGTATCCAGAATGAAATGGGTTATCAATCAGCCTACAATACAATTCCAGAAGGTTTCATCCTGCTTTTACTGGTGTATCATTTTTATTGACCTATTGTCTACATTCCTATTGGTGTTGCGAATGTTTATTATTGTTAATACTTTCAACGATACATCCCCCAGAACCTCCGATACGTGCAGGTCGCGTATGTAGGAACTGCGAAGAAAGTGTTGACAGACTAACTACGTTGTTAAAGTGTGTGCAGGCCGAAGGCATCCACGCTAACTTTATAAACGGCCAATGTAATTCATACCCCGATGGAAACTATTAACCCGCGATGCATTACTTATATTTACATCAATTATTATGTTTAATGACACAACGAAAATATAGCACACTGCATTTAAAATGTTCTAGTCCAGATATGCCGTGTCACAGAACAGGTAAATAGATCATCCTTGGAACAGCGTAGACTATAAGACACGCCTTTTCTCGCGACGAACGTTGCCTAATAATGCGAATGCGCATGTCCGTAGCTTCAAGTGCGCGTGTAAGCTGCATATCATTAGTTGGAAACCATCATGTGAAATTGTATGCAATCAGGGCACCTAGGTTCAGCTAAGGAAACGCAATAGCGATGTAAATATTTAGAGATATCTTTGACTCAAATAATGACAGCAAATAATTATTGCATCAAATATCTCTATAGCACGCTACAATTCGACTGGATATGAGAGCACTGTAATGGAATTAAAGTGGTCTCCAAATACTTTATCGACCAGTATACTAACAGACATGTTTGAAGTGGCAACAAATTATTCACGCTAGGCAAAATTGAGTTGTAGAGATATTCACATTAAATGAATTATCGCTGTAAGTTCATATACTTATATGTTGCTCTAACTTAATTTTGCTCTCAAAAGTTGAACTATAGAGCTCTTGATTCGAATGTTTAAAGAGGTCTTCAAATGTTTCATCTCTTGATTCGAATGTTTAAAGAGGTCTTCAAATGTTTCAGCGTATGTGGATTTGGCGTTCCATACATGACTATGTCTATGTCTGTTTCTGAATATAATAATCAATGTTTGCTCTGTGAATTCAATTTCCCATGAGGCTTTGAAGAATAGATTTCTACTTACTGGATGGCTTTCTGGTGTATTAAATGTTGTTTAATGTGACATATTAACGGCAGAGTGAATCTCTTTGGTGTCGTTTGTCAAATCATTCGTGTATTTTCTATGACCGTGTTTCATAACTTTTGTTCTATATTCTGCTGTGCTGCCCTCATTTCAACGTTCATTGACAAATAGTCATAGACCAATGCCAACACATCAAGTTATTTCTGAAACATGTAAGAATCAAATTAATCCAATCACATAGCCAGGCGCCAGAATAATGTGCGGGTGCCGCAAATAATCGCCCATTTTAAGAGACTATAGCTGTCCATAAATAATATTACAGAGTTTCTTAAATGTCAATAAAAATGATACTGACAGCTCTGAAGACAAACAGGACACGACCAATAATGCTATAGGAAGTGGGTGCCGGTCCAAGAAATTGGATGATGTATGTAGGACTGTCATGCAAACTTGTATTCTCTTGTGTATATCACTATCACATAACTTTGCTTGTATTAAGTTTCATACAGTTATCACATATTTTCATATATGTGCACACGAGTAGTACAACACAGAATAGTTCTGATTGATCGCAGCATGACAACTTGCTTTTGACACATTTGACATATACTGTTGCTTTACATATATTGGTAGGTTACATATATTGTTGCGTTACATATATTATTACGTTACATATATTGTTGCGTTACATATATTGGTAGGTTACATATATTGTTGCGTTACATATATTGTTACGTTACATATACTGTTGCGTTACATATATTGGTAGGTTACATATATTGTTGCGTTACATATATTATTACGTTACATATATTGTTGCGTTACATATATTGGTAGGTTACATATATTGTTACGTTACATATATTGTTACGTTACATATATTGTTGCATTACATATATTGGTAGGTTACATATAGTGTTACGTTACATATATTGTTACAATACATATATTGTTACGTTACATATATTGTTACGTTACATATATTGGTAGGTTACATATATTGTTATGCTACATATATTGTTGCGCTACATATAATGTTACGTTACATATATTGTTGCATTACATATATTGTTACGTTACATATAGTGTTACGTTACATATATTGTTACGTTACATATATTGTTGCGTTACATATATTGGTAGGTTACATATATTGTTGCGTTACATATATTGTTACGTTACATATACTGTTGCGTTACATATATTGGTAGGTTACATATATTGTTGCGTTACATATATTATTACGTTACATATATTGTTGCGTTACATATATTGGTAGGTTACATATATTGTTACGTTACATATATTGTTACGTTACATATATTGTTGCGTTACATATATTGGTAGGTTACATATAGTGTTATGTTACATATATTGTTACGTTACATATATTGTTACGTTACATATATTGTTACGTTACATATATTGGTAGGTTACATATATTGTTACGCTACATATATTGTTGCGCTACATATAATGTTATGTTACATATATTGTTGCATTACATATATTGTTACGTTACATATAGTGTTACGTTACATATATTGTTACGTTACATATATTGTTACATTACATATATTGTTACGTTACATATAGTGTTACGTTACATATATTGGTAGGTTACATATATTGTTACGTTACATATATTGGTATGTTACATATATTGTTACGTTACATATATTGTTACGTTACATATAGTGTTACGTTACATATATTGGTAGGTTACATATATTGTTGCATTACATATATTGTTACGTTACATATATTGGTAGGTTACATATATTGTTATGCTACATATATTGTTGCGCTACATATAATGTTACGTTACATATATTGTTGCATTACATATATTGTTACGTTACATATAGTGTTACATTACATATATTGTTACGTTACATATATTGTTACGTTACATATATTGTTACGTTACATATATTGGTAGGTTACATATATTGTTATGCTACATATATTGTTGCGCTACATATAGTGTTACATTACATATATTGTTACGTTACATATAGTGTTACGTTACATATATTGGTAGGTTACATATATTGTTGCGTTACATATATTGTTATGTTACATATATTGTTACGTTACATATATTGGTAGGTTACATATATTGTTATGCTACATATATTGTTGCGCTACATATAGTGTTACATTACATATATTGTTACGTTACATATATTGTTGCTTTACATATATTGTTACGTTACATATATTGGTAGGTTACATATATTGTTACGCTACATATATTGTTGCGCTACATATAATGTTGCGTTACATATATTGGTAGGTTACATATATTGTTACGTTACATATATTGGTAGGTTACATATATTGTTGCGTTACATATAGTGTTACGTTACATATATTGGTAGGTTACATATATTGTTGCATTACATATATTGTTACGTTACATATATTGTTGCGTTACATATATTGGTAGGTTACATATATTGTTACGTTACATATATTGTTACATTACATATATTGTTACATTACATATATTGTTGCGTTACATATATTGGTAGGTTAAATATAGTGTTACGTTACATATATTGTTACGTTACATATATTGTTACGTTACATATAGTGTTACGTTACATATATTGTTACGTTACATATATTGTTGCGTTACATATATTGGTAGGTTACATATATTGTTACGTTACATATAGTGTTACGTTACATATATTGGTAGATTACATATATTGTTACGTTACATATAGTGTTACATTACATATATTGGTAGGTTACATATATTGTTACGTTACATATATTGGTAGGTTACATATATTGTTATGTTACATATATTGTTACGTTACATATAGTGTTACATTACATATATTGTTGCGTTACATATATTGGTAGGTTACATATATTGTTATGTTACATATATTGTTACGTTACATATATTGTTACGTTACATATATTGTTGCGTTACATATATTGGTAGGTTACATATATTGTTACGTTACATATATTGTTACGTTACATATATTGTTACGTTACATATATTGGTAGGTTACATATATTGTTACGCTACATATATTGTTGCGCTACATATAATGTTACGTTACATATATTGTTACGTTACATATATTGTTATGTTACATATAGTGTTACGTTACATATATTGGTAGGTTACATATATTGTTACGTTACATATATTGTTACGTTACATATAGTGTTATGTTACATATATTGGTAGGTTACATATATTGTTACGTTACATATATTGTTACATTACATATATTGTTACGTTACATATATTGTTGGCTACATATATTGTTATGTTACATATATTGTTACGTTACATATATTGTTGCGCTACATATATTGTTATGTTACATATATTGTTACGTTACATATATTGTTATGTTACATATACGTTACATATATTGTTGCGTTACATATATTGTTGCGCTACATATATTGTTGCGCTACATATATTGTTACACTACATATATTGTTACGTTACATATATTGCTACGTTACATATATTGTTACTCTACATATATTGTTACGCTACATGTATTGTTACGTTACATATATTGTTGCGTTACATATATTGTTGCGTTACATATATTGTTTGAGTCTTTTATTGGGCTATTAGTGTTTATCAACATTTACTCATGTTGCCTTATGTGTTCCAGCTCTTCCAGCGCATCTTCGTGGCAAAATAGCCACGTCTTATATGCATGCGTTTGTGTAGGAAGCGATGATGGAATAGAGTGATTAACTCCCGTATCGTGCCGACCACCACTTGGTCCGGCAACCACTTGGTCCGGCAACAACAATAGTTTGCACCGTTGCCTTCACGCTTTCTTTGTTGAGAATCTGTGTGTGTTTTACGTTTATTTATCGTCGCTACCGGTTGCCCATATGAGCGACGCCTCCTGAAGATATTAGTCATTTTAGATTTTTGGAGGATAGTGCAATGATACAGATAGAGACCCATTCCAGCGTCTCCTCTTGTTCTTTTACGTGCACGGTGTAAAGCACCGACACGAGACCTCGGTTTACCGTCCCATCTGAAAGACTGTTAATTTTATTAGGGTCTGACGGGGATCGAACCTGCGATCCCTGGATTACCAGTCCAGCGTGTTACCACTGGACTACATATCCGTCTGTATGAAATCACCACTCGTGCAAGATCCTATATATATACTGGGCGTGTTTGGTTTACTCGTCTACTATTGTCACCGGTAAATTAAGTAAAACCTTCAGATTGATATTGCGTGTGATAACGGTTCTAAATCCCAGCTAGTTGATGGCTATTGATTATCCCATATGTAACTTGTCGTCTACCATTATCAATTATCGTAAACATATGTTTTTAAAGGAATTACGTTGAACGAAATAAGACAACTACTTCAGATCTGCATATTTTCCCTTTAACAGCACTTCGATGAATAGGCGATGCACAGCGTGTGCTGTGGTTTGTGGCTGTCACAATTGTCATCTAAAATTCGTCGGTGAATAGCTTCTTGTCATTCTCTTTAATGGCAGATGAAATACTATTTCAATGTAAAGTGATCCTTTCTTATAATTCTTGCATTTAATGGGCTTTACTAAACTCGGAATGCATAACATATTTTTAAAATAAATCTACAATTTCAGTCATGTGGTAATGCATTGCGTCAAAAAAAGGGCCTGTTTTCGAACAGCCAATCAAATTTCATATAATAGAAATGTGTTTTTCCGACATTGTCACATGACTGGAAAGTTGACTATGCAAAGAAAGCAATAAAGTCAACCGTTACTATACAAATAAACTAATGTGTCTTTATATAAGGATGCTTCTGTTTAACCCGTCCTCATAGAAACACCTCTTGACGCCATTACCAATACGACATACATTATGCTTACATCTTAATCCGTTCCCTCATAGAAGCACCTCTTGACGCCATTACCAATACGACATACATTATCATTGCATCTTAACCCGTTCCCTCGTGGAAGCACAACTTGACGCCATTACCAGTACGACATACATTATGCTTACATCTTAATCCGTTCCCTCATAGAAGCACCTCTTGACGCCATTACCAATACGACATACATTATCATTGCATCTTAACCCGTTCCCTCGTGGAAGCACAACTTGACGCCATTACCAGTACGACATACATTATGCTTACATCTTAATCCGTTCCCTCATAGAAGCACCTCTTGACGCCATTACCAATACGACATACATTGTGCTTGCATCTTAACGCGTTCCCTCATAGAAACACCTCTTGACGCCATTACCAATACGACATACATTGTGCTTGCATCTTAACGCGTTCCCTCATAGAAGCACCTATTGACGCCATTACCAATACGACATACATTGTGCTTGCATCTTAACCCGTTCCCTCATAGAAGCACCTCTTGACGCCATTACCAATACGACATACATTGTGCTTGCATCTTAACGCGTTCCCTCATAGAAGCACCTATTGACGCCATTACCAATACGACATACATTGTGCTTGCATCTTAACCCGTTCCCTCATAGAAACACCTCGTGACGCCATTACCAATACGACATACATTGTGCTTGCATCTTAACCCTTTCCCTCATAGAAGCACATCTTGATGCCATTACCAATACGACATACATTGTGTTTGCATCTTAACCCGTTCCCTCATAGAAACACCTATTGATGCCATTACCAATACGACATACATTGTGCTTGCATCTTAACCCGTTCCCTCATGGAAGCACCTCTTGACGCCATTACCAATACGACATACGGCTGTCCGATTAGCGCAGTGGTTAGCGCCCTCGCTTCTCACCAATGCAACCCGGGTTCGATCCTCGGACCGGGAAGTGTGTGAGATGGTACGGTGGTCGCCAGATCGGACAGGTGGGTACTCCGGTTTCCTCCCACTCAAATTACCACATATACGCTTTCATCCGCGCCAACAAGCGTGATTAATATAAGTTGTTAAAACTTGCTTCGCAATCGTTGTAAAATAAATAAAGTTTAAACTAAATTACAAAAAATAATTACGACATACATTGACAATGTAGTAGCCAAACCAATGTCCATAATAAAGGCCATAATCTCATGTAGTCCCTGCAGTGCTAGCGTGTAACATAGTAACCGAATATATGTTACTGACAGCGATGACGCCATTCGCAAATTTGGATGACAGGTGGGGAACGAAAATAGGGGCGCTTGTTGATTATACGATAACCAGGAAATTAGCGCACGTCATATAGTATCATGACCGTCAATGACGTGCTACGGAATATCAGTGTGTCGTAACGGTACATTTTCAAAATGGCGTCAATGATGTTATTACTGTTTAAGACATGACGATGCATGACGCAAACACGTATTTAATTTTAAAACCGAAGCATAAATTACAAAAATTGAAACCTTAATGGAGATGCAGGATGGAAGATTAATTGGCTTCTTCTATGCAATTTCCTGACAAATGAAACGAGGTAGTATGAAGACACTTTCTCGTCCATCCGTCAATAAGGGAGTATTGATAATAACTATGCACAGGCACGTAGCTACTATAAGGCATGAAGGCCGGCATGCAGGTAATCCCAGAAAATAAAACATCTAAAACTTCAAAAATGCAATAAAAACTGTAGGGAGTTTGGTTGTCAACTTAATAGTCACCTGTATTCTGCACAACATAAAAAGTCAAATTCCTATGGAATAAATTCACAGTATGTACAAACAA
Organism: Archivesica marissinica; assembly: GCA_014843695.1. Lineage (NCBI taxonomy): Eukaryota > Metazoa > Mollusca > Bivalvia > Venerida > Vesicomyidae > Archivesica > Archivesica marissinica. The sequence goes on from CM026391.1 coordinate 68,988,329, forward strand.
CATAGATCCAGGTCAGCCGCAGAGTAACGCCGCGTCTGATCAAGATATGTGTTGTTTGCTATTCGGACAGGTGCTTCAGCTCCACTGTCTGAAGAGCAATCAGCATACAGCCTGATCAGACGGCACCTTCTGTTCTGTCTGATCGGGTTTCTGTGATTTAGTATTTAAGTTTATTTAACGTCGCTACCGGTTTCCCATTTGAGCGACGGGCAGTTTACCTAACAACAATATGTCCTGGGCTGGCTCCAGCGGTTAACCAGTACTTGGTGCACCAACCTCCGTAAGAAACTGCCAACTTTTTCATATAAATGAGACACGGTCTGAGCGGGGTTCGAACCCGTGACCATCAGAGATGATAGGTTACAGTGGTATACAAGTCAGCGACCTTAACCACTCGACCACGCAGGCGGTCGGGTTTCTGTGATTGTTGCAAAGTCGCTTTTATGCGACATTTGGTGGTGAAAGAGGTAAACGTTGTGTATTCAAACATACGTAATCTACCTAGTATCCATTCCAAGTCTCATCTGAGTCCGACAACACATCAATTGAGTAACTCAACGTTTATGCCCACCAACATTGCACAGACCATCTGCTAGGTCTACCACATTATTTACAGTTGCTAATATTGGATTGATTTACGAGTGTGGTACACTAAACCAGCTGTGACCAACCACGCAGAACGTGAACCTACAGCTAATGTAAACTTGTCAAATCATATCAACTACGCAGCTAAACACACTGAAACATTTAAAATCCGCAGCAAAGACACTGCGAACGAAGATGTTGATAAATCAGCGGAGATTACATTCATACGGGTTGAAATACTAGAAACGAATGCGTTTGATCGTCTACTGCTTGACATATTACTGTATATGTAATTAATAGTGATGTGTGGACTAAGGCAAGGATGTTAAATACACTTGATATAGTTAGTGCGCGCTCATATATAGTGACATGCCTCCAGCTGCATATTTTAACATGGTCATTTCACTGAATATATATAATTATTTCGATCGACATTTCAATAAGGATTATTTATATCTGCACGAATCAACACATTGTTGAAGTGTGCACGTATATGAGTAACCGATAACTTATATAATTTTTGTGAATATCGTGATGTGGTATTTTGTGTGAACATTGTGGATATAATAATGAAATAGATCGAGAAACGCCGGATAATAAAATACGACAGTATGTAATTCATGCTCATTACGTGTGACAATACGCTTGCACAACCGCAGATCTCAGATATTATGTGATGTAAATCATGCGCTTATTGTGTGCTGTCAACGACGATATTTATGGGGATGTGCTCAGTAATTACTCGTGTGAATAGGTAGTATAAAATGTAGGGAGTCTTTACCGGGTTATATCATACTCATGTGATCAATAATTACTCCTGTGAATAGGTAATGTGAAATATAGACGGATCTGTAGTCCAGTGGTAACAGGTTAGACTGGTAATCCAGGGATCGCAGGTTCGATCCCCCGTCTGACCCTAATACAATTAACAGACTTTCAGATGGGACGTTAAACCGAGGTCTTGTGTCGGTGCTTTACACCGTGCACGTAAAAGAACCAGAGAGGACTCTGGAATGGGTCTCTATCTGTAGCATTGCACTATCCTCCTAAAATCTAAAAATGACTATTCTCTTTAGGAGGCGTCGCTCATATGGGCTATCGCATTTGGTTGGTAAGAAGGGATTTCACCTGTCGATATGTATTGCAGGACTTTTAAACTCGGGGAACAGTGCACTATACGTTATTGATGCAATCGACTAAACACACACTATTATTAAAGTCATACATCGTTGGAAAGCTCAGGATATCTTCTAATCTATTTATGTAGTCATTTTAAAAATGTTCGCTAAATTCTATTCAGTTAATTACAGATTTAAAATACTAATTTGGGGGCCCCCGATATTTAGGTTTCAGCCCAGTCAGCCCCCCCCTTAAACCGCCACTGATAAAAATCAACTGTGCACTTTTATATTGAGCGTTAATCGTTCACTACAATTTTTTGAATTATGGATTTTACTATCATGAGTGAATACAATAATCCTTCACACATAGCACTAATTTACTACTTTTTTTCTAAAGGGATATAAATGTTACTTCTAAGGCAAGTGTACAGTTTCTAATATAATGTTTCGTTTACTTTATACACATTTATTTGAGCTCGATTGCGAAACATGTTTATTTATACAAATTTATTTTAGCTCGATTGCGAAACAAGTTATTACAACTTATATTAATAACTCTCGAGACCTCATTCCTAATGGAATCCATCGCCACGAGGGAGAGAGAAGATGCAATGTGAAATGTAAGTGCATTGCCTAAGTGTGCCACTCGTAACGGCTATATCAGGACTCAAACTCATTGTTACATCTGAAGCGAACGCGCTATGACTTCCACAACTTCTTTCGTAACCGATATTAAATAAGCCTGCATAACTGAAGACGCTTATCTTATCGCTTATACCATACCACTATCGTTGATCTACGCTAAAATACAATTGTCTGAAGTCATGGTAAACTGACAAAACAATGCTGTAAAACCGAACTCCTATAATTTATGGTATTTTTTTTCTCTCCAGCATTGTGCCAGGTTATTGATGGCATGGCATATTATATGAAGAGATCTATCCTTCACCACTTAAGACTCAAATACAAAGCACAGCTGCAACATGTTATAAGCACGTGCTCTTAAGTTGCAATATCAAAACTGGATACTGGATTACAGTATTATACAGATTAGTGTATTCCACTGAGATATTGGATAATGTATGCAATTTGTTTGCTCGTTTAATTGTGAATGGCGGATATACATATATCATGATCATAATATTATAATTATATGATAGTCCTGTTTTGCTAAGCAATATGAGACCGGAAGTAAATTATTGAGACGCTTGAATTATGGGAATTTACCCGTATTATCATTTTAAATCTACAGGAAACTAAGTGGTATAATAGGACTACCGGATATATAAAGCACGTGTATTACATTACTGTACCCAAACACGCGCAAGTATGCATCATTATTAGTATTACCTGATATACGTAGTCACATTTCACTCGCATATACTAGAGGACATAGAAAATGCACACCTACATTATATATATACTAGAGGACATAGAAAATGCACACCTACATTATATATATACTAGAGGACATAGAAAATGCACACCTACATTATATATATACTAGAGGACATAGAAAATGCACAACTACATTATATACTAGAGGACATAGAAAACGCACACCTACATTATATACTAGAGGACATAGAAAACGCACACCTAGAAAACGCACACCTACATTATATACTAGAGGACATAGAAAACGCACACCTACATTATATACTAGAGGACATAGCAAACGCACATCTACATTATATACTAGAGGACATAGCAAACGCACATCTACATTATATACTAGAGGACATAGCAAACGCACATCTACATTATATACTAGAGGACATAGCAAACGCACATCTACATTACATACTAGAGGACATAGCAAACGCACATCTACATTATATACTAGAGGACATAGAAAACGCACACCTACATTATATACTAGAGGACATAGCAAACGCACATCTACATTATATACTAGAGGACATAGAAAACGCACACCTACATTATATACTAGAGGGCATAGAAAACGCACACCTACATTATATACTAGAGGGCATAGAAAACGTGCACCTACATTATATACTAGAGGACATAGAAAACGCACCAACATTATATACTAGAGGACGTAGAAAACGCACCAACATTATATACTAGAGGACATAGAAAACGCACCAACATTATATACTAGAGGACATAGAAAACGCACCAACATTATATACTAGAGGACGTAGAAAACGCACAGGGGGGATTTTGAGGGTCTCTATCTGTATCATTGCACTAGCCTCCAAACATCTAAAATGAATAATATCTTCAGGAGGCGTCGCTCATATGGGCAACCGGTAGCGACGATAAATAAACGTAGAACACACAAACACACACATACACATGTACAGTCAAGTACATACTATTTCCATTGTTTTCAGACCAGAAAACTACTGACATTAACCATTCTAATGGCGCAGCATCACGGCATATTTATGTTGTAAATATTTAGTTTAGTATTCGTGGCAGTCTATTGTGTCTGTGTTTATGTAATACGTGCACTGGTTTACATAGTAAACAACTCGTACATCAAGTTTGCTATCTCCACATATTCCATGTTATAAAATTTGGCAAGCTATCAGTGTTTATGCTTAGGAACTTTAACAATCAATTCCATAGTTAAGCCGATAATATTTTGCCCTGCTATCGACCTATCCGTCGGCACGCCGGCTCGCCCAGTCCATACGTCTGTGTCCACCCGTCTGTCTGGCGGTCGATACTGCTCATGGCATTCTTGCCACTCGTCTACACTTTCTCTCATAAACGAACGTTACATCCGGTTTGCGTTGTTTCCACCAGATACTTGTATAGGAATATAGCATGTATTTTTATATTATTATATGTATATGATATAAGCCGAAAACGATTCAATATGTAAAATAACGTTGCGCAGAAGACAGTACCAAATAAGCTACATATTGGACCAGTTTGAGGCTTATATCTTACTTAAAACACACACTTATATAACAAGATCTTATTATTTAAAATTGTTAATTTCGTACATTTACGCATAGGATTTGCTATAATAGTCTGGCCTTTCGAAACCAGTCTGATATTAATAATAATGGACTGCAAGTACAAAGGTATGACGTCACGACAGTGTTTTATTTATACCGCAAAAAAAATAGTGTTTGTGTTATATAGGTGTATATCGCTAAATCCAGTTACTTTGTTTATTTTTACGACTAGAAAACACGCATTGATGCCAAACTCTAGTCCATGCTTCACCTGAGAGCGCATGCTACTGTCAATCAATGCACGTGTTGAATACGAGCGAGAGGTCAGTGCACTGATGTTCTAACCCAGCAATGCATTGATAATACGGTACAACCAGTTTTGATCTCGTACATCGATTTACATAGTTTATAGTATTTCTCCACGACATGCATTTCTTTCACGTTTTGCTTCGTTAATGTCCATTATGCCAGCATACATATTCAAGCATAGCTGAAAGACATGACATAAATTCATTTCTATACCGACTACGTATTTCCGTATAGTTCACTCCAAAAGTTAATAAATTTAAAAAGCTCGTATTAACCTTTGTAGTTTAGTTTATACAAATTTATGTTAGCTCGATTGCGAAACAAAGTTCTTACAACTTATATTAATCACTCTCGAGACCTCATTCCTGATGGAATCCATCGCCACGAGGGAGAGAGAAGAAGCAACGTGGGATTTAAATGCCTTGTCTAAGAGCCCAATCGTAACGGCTCCAGCGGGGCTCGAACTTTGGTACATGTTCAGGGCAAGTAAGAATTCTATAATATGTATAGGATATAAGCCGAAAACGATTCAATATGTACAATATTGGACTGTGAGTCGCGTAGCGCCGAAGACAGTACCAATACATTACATATTGGATCCGTTTAGGCTTATATCTTACTTAAAACACACACTGATATAACAAGATCCTACTAATTAATATTATTAATTTCGTACATGTACGCGTAGGATTTAATATAATACTCTGGCCTTTTGACAGCAGTCCAATATTAATAATAATGGACTGCAAGTACAAAGGTATGACGTAACGACAGTGTTTTAAATACAAATGTAATAAGAAAAGATAGGCGTCACATATTGTGCAAGTATTTTGTCTTTGTTGAAAGTATTAGTGAAAATTGAATGAAATTTAATGAAATCTAAATCAGGACAATTCGATTGACTTCGAGTATTTTCAACATACAGCGCATACCATGAAGTTAGCAATTCCTTTTAGAGGAGTTGTTAACGATCGAGTGTCCAGTTAACAATGAATTTAATTGTGTGAACATGCCGCGGGATCCTACATTGAGAAAACTAAAGTTACTACATTTCTGTGTTTGGGTTCACCATGAAATAATTGTTTTGTTACAAAGGAAACTATCGTTCAACAATTAAAACATATAATAGGCCTACCGTTCAACAATTAACTCTTTAACACATAGACAGACAGACAGACAGACAGACAGACATTGTATTCAAAACCATTAGGCTAAAAAGCCCATGAGGTCAAAACATATGCATGATAGAGATAGCGAACAAGCGAACAGTGAAACTACATTTTGTAGTGACAATCTACACAACACATATAATAATATATACACATATAATACTGAGGCAATTTTGAACAAATAATTATATAGCGCAGACTGATCTGTAATCCAGTGGTGAACACGTTGGACTGGTGATCCAGGGATTTCCGGTTCGATCCCCCGTCAGACCTACTACAATTAACAGTCTTTCAGATTGGACCTTAACCCGAGGTCTCATGTTGGTGCTTTACACCGTGCACGTAAAAGAACCAGAGGAGACTCTGGAATGGGTGTCTATCTGTATCATTGCACTATACTCCAAACAGCTAAAATGACTAATATCTTCAGGAGGTGTCGCTCATATGGGCAACCGGCAGCGACGATAAATAAACGTAAAACGCGCGCACGCACGCACGCACGCACGCACGCACGCACGCACACACACACACACACACACATACACACCCACACATACACACCCATCACACACAATAATTATATTATAAATGAAGACGCGAAACCTAGCTCGCATGAGTTTAACTGGCTTCACCTTTGTTTATAGCTTACAATTTTGATCCATAGGACAAGAGGTGATGGATGAATTCAACCGGTCATTTATACACACACACATTACAATATAATTGTACATGTGTTACCATCTGAGTGCACTGGTAACCTATATATATACATACATACATACATACATGCTGCATGCATGCATGCATGCATGCATGCAATGCATGCATACATACATACATACATACATACATACATGCATCATGCATTCATACATGCATGCATACATACATACATACATACATACATACATACATACATACATACATACATACATACATACACATACATACATCATACATACATACATACATACATACATACATACATACATACATACATACATACATACATACATACATACATACATACATACATACATACATACATACATACATACATACATACATACATACATACATACATACATACATAACATACATACATACATACATACATACATACATACATACATACATACATACTACATACATACATACATACATACAACATACATACATACATACATCATACATACATACATACATACATACATACATACATACATACATACATACATACATACATACATACATACATACATACATACATACATACATACATACATACACATACACATCATACATACATACATACATACATACATACTACATACATACATACATACATACATACATACATACATACATACTACATACATACACATACATACATACATACATTACATACATACATACATACATACATACATACATACATACATACATCATACATACATACATACTACAATACATACATACATCATACATACTACATACATACATACTACATCATACATACATACAACATACATACATACATACATACATACATACATACATACATCATACATACATACATACATACATACATACGATACATACATACATACATACATACATACCTACATACATACATACATCATACATACACATACATACTACATACATACATACATCATACATACATCATACATACATACTACTACACATACATACTACATACATACATACATACATACATACATACATACATACATACATACAATACATACATACATACATACATACTACATACATACATACATACATACATCCATACATACATACATACATACATACATACATACATACATACATACATACATACATACATACATACATACATACATACATACATACATACATACATACATACATACATACATACATTACAATATAAGCGTACATGTGTTACCATCATGTGTTACCATCTCATAGTACAGTGGTTTGCCGGATCGTTATACATGTATACGATACCTTATAATAGTAAATGTGTTACCCGCTGATAGTGTACTGGTAACCGGTTAGTTATAAATACATACATTAATTGTAAATATTGATACCGTCTGACAGTACACTTAGAATGGATATAGATAGATTAATTATAGTCGAGCAATATACGTCTAAACGCGACTGCATTACGCACATTGTAGCGCGACAGTTTAGTCCCATATGAATGCCATGCGCATCAATAACAAACGCAGATATTGCCGAGCACAATCCGGGGGAAAAACAAGAAATTGCAGAAATAGCTGAAACCCCGTAATGGCGTGAGAATGATAGCCATACGGATAATTAATTATAGTATCCTTATTTATGTAACAAATACGTGATTTAATGGGGAATCCGGTTTCTTAGTTTGAATTGCGTGGAATCAATATCAGCGTTCTTGACCGATTTCTGGGAGCATGGAAATACGTCTTACATATGCTAATAGTGTCATACATGTGTTAATAGTGTATCAGAGAACGACTACACAGTCGTAGGCCATGCCTATTAGGATTAAATCGAAATTCACTTGGAGTCTACAAACAGAAACATGCCGGACACTTGGGCTTGACAATTGAGATAAGCCAGCAGAATTTGTGTTGTTTCGTATACTAGGAATTACTAAGAATTGATAGATAGAAGTTAAGGGCAATGGAGGATGTATGGGAAACACGACAGGTTCACGACGATGAGGGTAATCTACTGGCGGAACACAATGGTGTCGCAAAAGACAAAGGTAATACATAGCAACTCAGACCGTATGATCCAGATATCAAAATATTAATTAATCTGGAATGTACGTTATAAGAACAGAACAGAACAGAACATTTGTTCAGACTTATACATAGTACATCGTCAAATATATATGCATAATTATATAACATATAAGAATATTTCATATCCTTTACATCTTAAAGCACTTGTTTAGTTTATACAAATTTATTTTAGCTGGATTACGAAACAAGTTATTACAACTTATATTAATCACTCTCGAGACCTCATTCCTGATGGAATCCATCGCCACGAGGGAGAGAGAAGAGGCAACGTGGAATTTAAATGTCTTGCCTAAGGGCACAATCGTAACGGCTCCAGCGGGACTCGAACTCCAGACCTTTCGCATCTGAAGCGAACGCGCATCCACTGCGTTAGCACGACTTCCAAAGTATTTGTTTGGTGGAGTAACACATATCAGTGTAGTAATGAGTGTGTGAACTATTGTGTAGATAAGTGTGGTATTTGAATGTTTAACAAAATGTGGAACGTTATAATATTATAAATAAAACAGTTTATTAAATAAGTAACAAAACTAGAAACCTGCCAAAAAGGTCAAATAATCCGTTAAATGAAACTATGAACTCCTTATATGGCTGTCATTTACTTAATTGCAAAATGTCAAATAAATTGATATTAATTGATCAAGTGTCAAGGTACAATGTATGCAGTGCAAGTTTTAAGTGATAATGTAGCCTTTATCTAGATCATCAGGAATGTGTTAATTGTTCGAACTAGTGTGTCATGTGTTCGAAATAATAAATGCCATTGGTGCAATGCATCTGTTGCGTTGCGTGCTCTACCAGTATTAATTGTAATTATCACAGAGACGCTATCTAAAAATCATCTGTAATGTGTTATACATATTCAAAATCCAATATTAAACTGATATTGAATCCGATTGAAATGTGACTGAGATTGGAAGGCTACCCTAACCTGACTTCAGTACAGTACTACTGTATGTACTATAGCTACCTCGGTTCAAATAAGATACTATTACACCCGTAGCTGCATTGCATGCCTATAAAACATGCATACACACGTAATTGTTGTCCCGGGAATAGACTTTCCAGGGACAATATAGCAAGGAGATAACGCGACACGATACAATCTCATTGGGAGGCAATGGAGCAGGTCTCTGATTTATACACAGAAATCAATACTGCAAGGCATTACAGCTAGACCGTAAGAACCCAGTGATTACAAACACTCTTCCCCACGTCCCTTCAAGCTCTGTAATTTATTTACTGTTACTTGAAAACGCCTCTCTGGAACTAGGTAGTGTCAAGAAAAACAATTCAACGGGATTGCATAGCAAGCATTAGTAATGGTTCCTTTCAAATCACAAGATTTCCCGCATAATGTTGCTGCATGAACGATGCCTGTAACTACTCTATTAGTGTTGTCTAATTAATCAGTTCACTAAGCTAGAAAATTAAATGCTGAATACATTTTGGGCTTGCCAGATTTGATGGTTAGCTATGCTTAGCTGGCTTATATATACATATATGTATACTACATAGACATACAAATATTTGTGGGTGTGTACCGTGAATATGGTTTGGTAAATTACATTTCTAGGTTAACTTAGATACTGTTTCTTGTTCTCTAGCCTCTCTTCTTCTTCTCCTCTCTACTTCTCCTCTTTCTCTCCCTATCTCTCCTCCCCCTCTCTCTCCTCTCTATCTCCCCTCTTCTCTATATCATCTATCTCCCCTCTCTCTCCTCTCTCCCCCCTCTCTCTCTCTCTCATCTACCCTCTCTCTCTCTCTCTCTCTCTCATCTCCTATCCTCTTCTCGCTTCTCCTCTAAGTACTTGCATATCAAGAAGCAAATGAGTTGGACGCAATGTCTTTCAACGCAGTATATCTATTTGAAGGCGTAATATTAAGTTGATAGTGTAAATCTAACGTAATAGTTACGTGCCTGTCCCCTTTCCGGTTTTGTATTAGTAAATACACATGCAGAATAAACCCCTAAACGTTAACATATGTAAGAAAGGAAACACATACCCACAGAGTAGCGAGACGCCGGAAAACATATTTCAAACTATACCAAAATGCTTAAGATCTTATCTACATCTTTTAACAAAATTCACAATGGTATTTGGAGATGATGCACCCCTTGTATTAGAATACAATTTTCCTAATTGGCGATTAGTTATGACAGAATGTAAATATATTTGGTTGAATTTGTAGCAATTACCAAAGGCATTGTTACGGTAAGCTGTCAGACCACAAGTGGTCATTGTGTTTTTACGTTTATTTATCGTCGCTACCGGTTGCCCATATGAGCGACGCCTCCTGAAGAGATTAGTTATTTTAGATTGTGGAGGATAGTGCATGATACAGACAGAGACCCATTCCAGAGTCTCCTCTGGTTCTTTTACGTGCACGATGTAAAGCACCGACACGAGACCTCGGTTTAACGTCCCATCTGAAAGACTGTTAATTTTATTAGGGTCAGACGGGGGATCGAACCTGCGATCCCTGGATTACCAGTCCAGCGTGTTACCACTGGACTACATATCCTTGGTCACTTGGAAGATCTTTTTTATTAAGGTAATTCTCATTACGTTGTACAAACTGTTAGAACTACTGATGGGGATACAAGATCGTCCCGAACAAGTCTATTTGGTGTAGTGTTTAGTCGACATGTTGTGAATGAAGAGTTGTATCTGCAATGCTTGGTCTGTGTGGTTGGGCTGATGGCCATTCTTTTCTTTGATTCACGTAGTTAGTAGCTATTACAGTTACATTTCCTAAACTGTTTTGGTTTGTTTATTGTTGTTTTTTGTTTCTAAATTCTTATTATCTAAAATGTTGCTTATTCTCTTAATCATTTCCCCCTTTTTCTATTAGTATCATTACATTTAGTAAAGTACTAGCACAACTCTTGTATTCAGTCTCTTTGTTAATTACAATCTAGTCTTTTGGGGAGGGCCGTAACTAATGTTGTTAAAACGTGTGGCCCAACCCATTTGCTTCAACATATAATGACAATCCTTGAGCAAACAATGCCACGAATCATGCATTATGGATAGTTATACAAGTTTGTTCATTTGTTTTGTATTTTACACTGTATATATAGAATGCAATAAAATATGATTAAACAATTAGTTAGTAGGTTTGATTGAGTGGCTTGGTGGTCAATGTAAGGTATTTATTTTTTGGTAGTTGTCAAATACTTGTCACGGGAAATATTAGCAAATTCAGAATAGTTGTACTTGCTAATGAGCAATTTACAAAATGGACCTCCGTGTGCGAGCGGCAAATGCCGTTGACTTGAAATCACTTGTCCCCCACCGCTGGAGCCTAGACTCCCACTGAGACAGAGGGTTTTCCTCCACCAATAATAGCTGTAGGTTCAAAATCCACTGGGAGTATCGAATTTTCTTTAATTTGAGGAATCTATCTGGCTGGCGGAATGGTGGTTGTTCTACCCGGGTGCCGGGTGCGTGTATGAAATACGCTTCGTAGGGGCAGGCGCGGTTTTACTCCACCAAACAATAGCGGGAGATTCGTAAACATGACCCTAAGCTGTTGGTGCTACTTTATTCCCACCCCAAGACAAACAAATAAAATGTGCACACACATCCGAAATTACTAGGCTTGAAAACATGTAAGTGTAGATCAAATTTCAGTACTAACAATAGAAGGTTTATGAAATAAACTGTAACTATATGTCTTTCATCAACGTCTAAGCATTGCTTTCTCATTAACAACTTCAGTTGTCGCATTTAGAACATTCATCAATTATCAACTTGGACTATTTAAGTGCACATTACTTGTTCCCAGTACGCCAGCTTATATATCGTGTGTGTACATAATCTCATACCAATAAATAGCTTCATAAAAAAGTTTAAATCCGCTAAATCGTTGTATTATCTGAACCTGATAATAATGTTCAGGAACCAACAGTTATCAGGAACATTTCCGGTCTTACAGAACCAACTCCATGTTTTAGGATGATAAGACGGTCTAAGGTTCTGTTCATTAATCAAATTCCCTTCAGGTTACTAATATTGTTCCTAACGCACTCGTATATATGAAATAATAAAACTTGTTGATAACGAGTCCGCCTTGTCTTATCGGAACATCAAGCAGCATTTACCCATTGTGTTGCCTATATGAGACCGTACGGACCCACGGGGAACTGTTATCGCCGTGGCTTGTCTATCACATGAACACCGAAACACTTATAATCTATATCATTGCCGGTACTCGCCTATATGTATGTGTGCGAGAAATAACATGTTTGGTACAGAATAGACAAGTAGTCATCCTCCACATCGTCCAATGTACAAACACATACAGCATATAAATCGTACATATGCAAGTAACTACAACATATAAACCATACTTTACATCGTCAAATATATTATTATTATTAGTATACCAGATTTTTATAGCACTCTCTTCATACAGAAATTATACGTTCAAAGGTGCTTAACATTAATCTAGCATAGTAAGACAATTTTAAAACATACACAACAATTAAGGACAACAATTTGGTAGGAATAAAAAAAAAACAAAAAAAAAAACAATGTAAATGTGTTATCAAAAATATTCAGAAAAGTACATAAAAGAATAAAGGTTAAGAATTAAAATGCAAACAGCTATAGATACATCGTTAGATGGAACACACCAAACTAACATCTACTTCCAAATATACCAGCAGATACAAAATATAAATCATAATTTACATAGTCAAATATACAAGCAATTGTAGCATACAGTTCAGACGTTACATCGTCAAATATACATGTGAGTTGTGCATAAATTACGCCCATAAATAAGTTTTGTACAGGTGGGGGGGGGGGGGGTAGCCGTGTTTATGCAGATTTAACAACGGTAGATTTATTCTTTGTTTAAAGGAACAATATATCAAGTCATGTTAGAATGGCATATAACTTTGTATGTATCGGTTCTCAGTCGTTAATAGGGTGTGGAGAACTGTAGCATTGCTATCCTATGCAGACACAGCGCACTTACTATCATGTGTGCACGACATCGTTGCTGTCTATATACAAGCAACAGATGCTTGTACTGCAATAATACAAGAAGTAAGGGATGTTGATACTGTAAAATACAAGAAGTACGGGATGCTGATACTGTAATAATACAAGAAGTAAGGGATGTTGATACTGCAATAATACAAGAAGTAAGGGATGTTGATACTGCAATAATACAAGAAGTAAGGGATGCTGATACTGCAATAATATATGAAATAAGGGATGCTGACACTGTAATAATACAAGAAGTAAGGGATGCTGATACTGCAATAATACAAGAAGTAAGGGATGTTGATACTGTAATAATACAAGAAATAAGGGATGTTTATACTGTAATAATACAAGAAGTAAGGGATGCTGATACTGCAATAATATATGAAATAAGGGATGCTGACACTGTAATAATACAAGAAGTAAGGGATGCTGATACTGCAATAATACAAGAAGTAAGGGATGTTGATACTGTAAAATACAAGATGTCAGGGATGCTGATACTATAATAATACAAGAAGTAAGGGATGCTGATACTGTAATAATACAAGAAGTACGGGATGCTGATACTGTAATAATACAAGAAGTACGGGATGCTGATACTGTAATAATACAAGAAGTAAGGGATGTTGATACTATAATAATACAAGAAGTAAGGGATGTTGATACTGTAATAATACATGAAGTAAGGGATGCTGATACTGTATTAATACAAGAAGTAAGGGATGTTGATACTATAATAATACATGTAGTAAGGGATGGTGATACTGCAATAATACATGAAGTAAGGGATGTTGATACTGCAATAATACATGAAGTAAGGGATGCTGATACTATAATAATACATGAAGTAAGGGATGCTGATACTGCAATAATACATGAAGTAAGGGATGTTGATACTGCAATAATACATGAAGTAAGGGATGCTGATACTGCAATAATACATGAAGTAAGGGATGTTGATACTGCAATAATACATGAAGTAAGGGATGCTGATACTATAATAATACATGAAGTAAGGGATGCTGATACTGCAATAATACAAGAAGTAAGGGATGCTGATACTGCAATAATACATGAAGTAAGGGATGCTGATACTATAATAATACATGAAGTAAGGAATGCTGATACTGCAATAATACATGAAGTAAGGGATGCTGATACTGCAATAATACATGAAGTAAGGGATGTTGATACTATAATAATAAAAGAAGTAAGGGATGCTGATACTGCAATAATACAAGAAGTAAGGGATGTTGGTACTGCAATAATACATGAAGTAAGGGATGCTGATACTGCAATAATACAAGAAGTAAGGGATGCTAATACTGCAATTATACATGTAGTAAGGGATGCTGATACTATAATAATACAAGAAGTAAGGGATGCTGATACTATAATAATACAAGAAGTAAGGGATGTTGGTACTGCAATAATACAAGAAGTAAGGGATGTTGGTACTGCAATAATACAAGAAGTAAGGGATGCTGATACTGTAATAATACAAGAAGTAAGGGATGTTGGTACTGCAATAATACAAGAAGTAAGGGATGTTGGTACTGCAATAATACAAGAAGTAAGGGATGTTGGTACTGCAATAATAAAAGAAGTAAGGGATGTTGGTACTGCAATAATACAAGATGTAAGGGACGTTGGTACTGCAATAATACAAGAAGTAAGGGATGTTGGTACTGCAATAATACAAGAAGTAAGGGATGTTGGTACTGCAATAATACAAGAAGTAAGGGATGTTGGTACTGCAATAATACAAGAAGTAAGGGATGTTGGTACTGCAATAATACAAGAAGTAAGGGATGTTGGTACTGCAATAATACAAGAAGTAAGGGATGTTGGTACTGCAATAATACAAGAAGTAAGGGATGTTGGTACTGCAATAATACAAGAAGTAAGGGATGTTGGTACTGCAATAATACAAGAAGTAAGGGATGTTGGTACTGCAATAATACAAGAAGTAAGGGATGTTGGTACTGCAATAATACAAGAAGTAAGGGATGTTGGTACTGCAATAATACAAGAAGTAAGGGATGTTGGTACTGCAATAATACAAGAAGTAAGGGATGTTGGTACTGCAATAATACAAGAAGTAAGGGATGCTGATATCTTAGTTGATACGATGACACACAAACATCGATTAAGCAACTGCAACACCGTAAATACAGCTGCATCTGGATTCACGCGAATGCTATTTATAAATCTTAATACCATTTGCAGCTTTAACCTAGACGAAGATTAAATCGGCCAGAAATGTATTACTAAGACACGAATCGATTGGTGAATGTAATTGACTTATTTGGCCTGCAGCAGCACACAATTACTGTGTAGTTCAGTCTAATTGCATGTATCCGCGCTTCAGAGACTTAATTATGTCCATCAAAGGTGTTCGCGAGTAACTTAATGAGGTTTTGTAATATATCCAGTTATTGAACAGGTATGTATTGGAACTTGGCTCTTTCGTTGATCAGAAGATGTGTATACCAGCAGGTATGTTGTCTGACTCGAACACGTTACTGTTACATCTGAATTCACACAAACATAGCTTTGACACATTATGGCATGTGTATTGCAACAGTGTGTTCTGTCTTGTTTTAGACTGCATCCATTGCAATGTAAAAAGAGGTATGTACTTTGGATTGTATCCATTGCAATGCCGTAAATAAATACATGCTGTATTCATTGCAATGCCGTAAATAAATACAGGCTGTATCCATTGCAATGCCGTAAATAAATACATGCTGTATTCATTGCAATGCCCTATAGAGATACAGACTGTATCTATTGTAATGCCAAAGGTCATATAGACCTGGCATAATACATGCTTGAAACGAACATCGATTTGATATATTTCAAGGGTCATATAGACTAATCCTAATGAATGCTAGTAATGAACGTCGATTTGATACATTGTAGGGGCCATGTAGACTAAGTTTATATGAATGCTAATAAGGAACGTCGATTTGATACATTTTAAGAGTCATGTAGACTAAGCATAGATTAATGTTAGTAAGGAACGTCGATTTGATACATTGTAGGAGCCATGTAGACTAAGTTTATATGAATGCTAATAAGGAACGTCGATTTGATACATTTTAAGAGTCATGTAGACTAAGCATAGATTAATGCTAGTAAAGAACGTCGATTTGATATAGTGTAGGAATCATGTAGACTAAGTTTAGATTAATGTTAGTAAGGAACGTGGATTTGATACACTGTAAAAGCCATGTAAACTAAGCTTATATGAATGCTAGAAACGAACATCGGTTTGAATTATTGTAAAAGCCATGTAGACTAAGCTTATATGAATGCTAGTAAGGAACGTCGATTTGATACCTTGTAAAAGCCATGTTGTTATAAGTGTATATGAATGCTAGAAACGAACGTCGATTTGATATATTGTAAGAGCCCTGTAGACTACGCTTAGATTAATGTTAATAACGATGAACGCACTGTAACTCTCTCAATACAGTAGTGTGTATCACTGCAGTCATGTAATGAAGATATCATCATCCATTCTCACTGTCAACCTTTCCTTTCCTCCGTCTGCAATATAGTGTTCGACTTCCCTTGTGACGCTACTCTTCTCTTCTCTCTTTTTTGTCATGTTTCCTTTATGAGTCAGTGATATAAGCACTATAAAACATAGGATTCAATTTCCCTCGTCGCACTGGATCGAACACACTTAATATTCACCATAAAACGCATGATGTTCAGTATTCTGAACAACTAAATGGCACGCTGTTTCATATCCATTACGCGTAATAAAGGTAAGAAGGTCGCGCTAGCGTAATAGAGGTAAGACGGTCGCGCTAGCAGTTGTAAATGGTATATGTACGTCATCAGCTCGACAGTATCGATGAAGACAGGCAATGATTAAAAATGCAGTTCGTTATTTGCAAGATGTGCGTGATCTCTGACGGCTATGCTGGTCGGACGACTGCATGGTATATACAGGAATCAAAGTCTCAGATTAAATATTCATCAGTGTGAAAATGATAATCACTGAATTGGAAACGTGTTTTTTCTGACGATATGACAGGGTGTAAATGTGATAGCAACATAGACGTATAAACTAGTATTGGATTAATGTGGAACCATGTCGGAATTTTCTAATCTGATTGCATCGTCGTCATTTAATAACGGTCATGACGTGAATACGCCAACTGATAAGGAAAACGCAAAGGAGTTTCTACCAAAGCCTGGTTCTCGACGATCGCGAACGTCATATTCTAGCCGAAGATCTTGTGGTAAATGAAACGGACTTATAGACAGATTCGTGTCTACCCTTTCGTAATAGTTAATCATACAGTTCGCTTTCAGTTTAAGTAAAATGCAATTTATGAATTCTGATGGAGTATGATGGCTGCGTTGTGGTTGATCATGTTAACTACATTGTAACTAATAGTATTGCAGTCATGCAACTGCTGCAAAATGTAATTGATGGATAGTGGTGGCTGCGTTGTGGTTGATCATGTTCAATGCATTTGAACTAATAGTACTACTAATGCAAATGCATATGTGCATAATGTCTAGCTCTATGTGTGTTATATGAGTATTCGAAGCAAACTGCAATTGATGGATAGTGATGGCTGCGTTGTGGTTGATCATGTTCAATGCATTTGAACTAATAGTACTACTAATGCAAATGCATATGTGCATAATGTCTAGCTCTATGTGTGTTATATGAGTAACCAAATCAGTGAGTGATAGATTCAATCGTGCATTACAGTTCAATCGTGCATTACAGTTCAATCGTGCATTACAGTTCAATCGTGCATTACAGTTCAATCGTGCATTACAGTTCAATCGTGCATTACAGTTCAATCGTGCATTACAGTTCAATCGTGCATTACAGTTCAATCGTGCATTACAGTTCAATCGTGTTGTTTTGTGCTTGATTATTGACTAGTGCATTTGATAATCGGATATATTTGTTTATTTTCAGCGCATAGTGAGAATTGTCTGGAGCGAACACTACACTGTCTAAGTCACGTGCCATGCTCGTCACTCATCTCATGGATTGTGCTACTTCTAGGACTCGGTGGGGTTGCGGGGAGTCTTCTGATTGGTGCAGACAGAACACGTGATCTATTGGAGGATGAACGATTGTGAGTGTTTGAATTCATACAAATATCAGTGCCACACTATGTTTTAAAATATGTAACTAGATTGAGTTTTAACCCGATGTTATAAATAGAAACACTTCACGATGAATGTCATATAAACGTGTAATAAACAAATGTCGCTTCCGGAGCTTGGCTAGTCTCTTTTCCGGAATTCCTTCTGCCACTGTAATGACGTCACTGATCGCAACACCGCCGTTACTGATTGATATATGCGTATTGTGGTGTTGTTGTGGTAGAGTGGTCAGATTTAGAACCGCTATGCGAGGGATTCGAATCCTTGCTGAGCAATATTTTATTTCGATATGTGTACATACATCGTCATTTATAACATGCAATGTCTCAACAGGAGACGAATCGCACCCGAGACCTCATTCCTGATGGACTCCATCGCCTTGAGGGAAAGAGAAGAGGCAATGTGGAGTTTTAAGTGCCTTGTTGTCTAGCTGGGCTAGATGTTTGTATTTGCGTAACATACATATTATACATATACAATTAAAATGTGTTGTCGCTACCAGGAACCTAGATAAACATAACATTGGACAGTTTCACAACACTATTAAGCAGAACATGGATTTACCATCGCACGCACCGCTACATACAAAATACCACCAAACTGTCCGCCATTATTTGCTTGTTTACAAACCAGAAGCAAGAATATTGTTCTGAGAACTATCTAAATCAAACGAAACTATGTCCAAAAAAACATATTGAAATAAAGAACAGCACTTACCTCATAATTTGGCGATGATATTTCAACTGCAGTGACTGTTGGTATCTGATAAAACAGATTAACTTAGTGACATTTTCTGGTTACATTTCGTCAGCGAGATGATGCAATCTCATGAAATCTCGTCACGGCCGAGAACTAGCATTACCCCACCATAACAAGCCAATAAAAAATATCCTGTCACCAACGACCTTCTGGCGAACCTCAAACTTACACTATACACATCTTTATCAGGATATGTTTGCTTGACATCTATCTAGGTCCCTGCCTTTATGCTCGTGTCTTTGTGTTTTTCTACTTGTTTGAGATATTTAGAAGCTAAAGTCATCAATCTTGGAATACGATGATGATTGAGCTTAGTTACCTTCGCCGCCGGCGAACCATGTGTGTGAGTGGATATAGAGTAGAGGTTTGTGTTTTTACGTTTATTTATCGTCGCTACCGGTTGCCCATATGAGCGACGCCTCCTGAAGAGATTAGTTATTTTAGATTTTGGAGGATAGTGCATGATACAGACATAGACCCATTCCAGAATCACCTCTGGTTCTTTTATGTGCACGGTGTACAGCACCGACAGGATACCTCGGTTTAACGTCCCATCTGAAAGACTGTTAATTTTATTAGGGTTAGACGGGGGATCGAACCTGCGATCCCTGGATTACCAGTTCAGCGTGTTACAACTGGACTACAGATCCGTCTGTGCATAGAGTAGAATATGGGCATATTAGTTTATATATTACTCGGTATCTTGCAGGTTATGGTTCATTGAACTCACGCTGATTGGAGTTGTGTCTGGAATGTTCGTTATTGGCACGTGTTTACTACTTGTTAGCCATTTGTCGAGCGATCCAAACAGTCGTCATGTATTCAACACCTCACGAAAGAACACGTGTGCAAGAGGATTAAATATATTTGTAAGTGTGTTGTTTTTTTACGTTTATTTATCGTCGCTGTCGGTTGACCATATGAGCCACGCCTCCTGAAGAGATTAGTCATTTTAGATGTTTGGAGGATAGTGGAATGATACAGACAGAGGCCAATTCCAGAATCTTCTCTGGTTCTGTTACGTGCACGGTGTAAAGCACCGACACGAGACCTCGGTTTAAAGTCACACCTGAAAGACTGTTAATTTTATTATGGTCAGACGTGGGATCGAACATGTTAGTAAATATACAAATAGCAAACTTAATGGTTGGACATGTGTAACATGAAATGATTGAACATTGAATTGAATTGCAAACTTAATAGTTGGACATGTGTGTGATGTAATGAATATTGAATTGAATTGCAAACTTAATAGTTGGATATGTGTGTGATGTAATGAATATTGAATTGAATTCCAAACTTAATAGTTGGACATGTGTATGGTGAAATGATTGAACATTGAATTGGATTGCAAACTTAATATTTGGACATGTGTATGATGTAATGAATATTGAATTGAATCGCAAACTTAATAGTTGGACATGTGTATGGTGAAATGATTGAACATTGAATTGGATTGCAAACTTAATAGTTGGACGTGTGTTATGTGATGATTGAACATTGAATTGAATTGCAAACTTAATAGTTGGACATGTGTATGATGTAATGAATATTGAATTGAATTGCAAACTTAATATTTGGACATGTGTATGATGTAATGAATATTGAATTGAATCGCAAACTTAATAGTTGGACATGTGTATGGTGAAATGATTGAACATTGAATTGGATTGCAAACTTAATAGTTGGACGTGTGTTATGTGATGATTGAACATTGAATTGAATTGCAAACTTAATAGTTGGACATGTGTATGATGTAATGAATATTGAATTGAATTGCAAACTTAATATTTGGACATGTGTATGATGTAATGAATATTGAATTGAATCGCAAACTTAATAGTTGGACATGTGTATGGTGAAATGAGAGTAAATAAGGAATTGAATGGAATTATATTCCAAATTTAATTAATGGTTACATATTTTTTTATTGTTTATTTAGTTGTGTTTACCATATAGTATATTGCTATGTCGATCTAGTAGTTGGTGTATGTATATATGGTAGTTTTTTGTTGCACCAATCTGGTTAGTTTCTATAGCTGGTAGTCTGTTGCACCAATCTGGTTAGTTTCTATATATGCTGGTAGTCTGTTGCACCAATCTGGTTAGTTTCTATATATGCTGGTAGTCTGTTGCACCAATCTGGTTAGTATCTATATATGCTGGTAGTCTGTTGCACCAATCTGGTTAGTTTCTATATATGCTGGTAGTCTGTTGCACCAATCTGGTTAGTTTCTATATATGCTGGTAGTCTGTTGCACCAATCTGGTTAGTATCTATATATGCTGGTAGTCTGTTGCACCAATCTGGTTAGTTTCTATATATGCTGGTAGTCTGTTGCACTAATCTGGTTAGTTTCTATATATGCTGGTAGTCTGTTGCACCAATCTGGTTAGTATCTATATATGCTGGTAGTCTGTTGCACCAATCTGGTTAGTTTGTTCTATATATGCTGGTAGCCTGTTGCACCAATCTGGTTAGTTTCTATATATGCTGGTAGTCTGTTGCACCAATCTGGTTATTTTCTATATATGCTGGTAGTCTGTTGCACCAATCTGGTTAGTTTCTATATATGCTGGTAGTCTGTTGCACCAATCTGGTTAGTTTCTATATATGCTGGTAGTCTGTTGCACCAATATGGTTAGTGTCTATATATGCTGGTAGTCTGTTGCACCAATCTGGTTAGTTTCTATATATGCTGGTAGTCTGTTGCACCAATCTGGTTAGTTTCTATTAGGGATGTCAATGAGTACTCGAGTACTCGATCGAACGTCCGAGTATCGAATACTTTTCAGATAATCGAGTACTCGGTTTAAAAAAATCAACAAATCTTTATTTTGCGCAAATACGGAGTTGCCTGTGAACAAATCGTGATCAGTAGGATTAGCGAAACTTCCGCTGTACCAAACAATGCAATATACAGCGTGTCATGGTGATTAACAATACCTGTATATCACACAGAGCCGGCCACAGTTACCGAATAATTAAGGTGTTGATTCAATTTAATTGGTAAGCGTAAGTTTGGTGCAACTTATTTTATCATTGTTGTCACTACTGAGGCGGGTCGTCCGATTGTCTGTCGTGTGAATGACATATGTTGTCTGGTGGTCGGAACTTGTTTTGATGTTATAATTGACACTTACTTGATTACTCAATTTAGAACTGTGTATTAAGCAGCTATCCATAGAAACGTTCTATATATGCTGGTAGTCTATTGCACCAATCTGGTTAGTTTCTATATATGCTGGTAGTCTGTTGCACCAATCTGGTTAGTTTCTATATATGCTGGTAGTTTGTTGCACCAATCTGGTTAGTTTCTATATATGCTGGTAGTCTGTTGCACCAATCTGGTTAGTTTCTATATATGCTGGTAGTCTGTTGCACCAATCTGGTAGATGGCTTAACCTCATATGCTAGTGGTTTGTTACCTGGATCTGGTAGTGTTGTACACCCATATACTAGTGGTGTGTTACCTCGATCTGGTAGTGTTGTACACCCATATACTAGTGGTTTGTTACCTCGATCTGGTAGTGCTGTACACCCATATACTAGTGGTTTGATACCTCGATCTGGTAGTGTTGTACACCCATATACTAGTGGTTTGATACCTCGATCTGGTAGTGGTGTACACCCATTTACTAGTGGTTTGTTACCTCGATCTGGTAGTGCTGTACACCCATATACTAGTGGTTTGTTACCTCGATCTGGTAGTGTTGTACACCCATATACTAGTGGTTTGTTACCTCGATCTGGTAGTGTTGTACACACATATACTAGTGGTTTGTTACCTGGATCTGGTAGTGCTGTACACACATATACTAGTGGTTTGATACCTCGATCTGGTAGTGGTGTGCACACATATACTAGTGGTTTGTTACCTCGATCTGGTAGTGTTGTACACACATATACTAGTGGTTTGTTACCTCGATCTGGTAGTGTTGTGCACACATATACTAGTGGTTTGTTACCTCGATCTGGTAGTGCTGTACACACATATACTAGTGGTTTGATACCTCGATCTGGTAGTGTTGTACACACATATACTAGTGGTTTGTTACCTGGATCTGGTAGTGTTGTACACGCATATACTAGTTGTTTGGTACCTCGATCTGGTAGTGTTGTACACACATATACTAGTGGTTTGATACCTCGATCTGGTAGTGTTGTACACACATATACTAGTGGTTTGTTACCTGGATCTGGTAGTGCTGTACACACATATACTAGTGGTTTATTACCTCGATCTGGTAGTGCTGTACACCCGTATACTAGTGGTTTGTTACCTTGATCTGGTAGTGCTGTACACACATATGTTAGTGGCTTGTTACCTGGATCTGGTAGTGCTGTACACCCGTATACTAGTGGTGTGTTACCTGGATCTGGTAGTGCTGTACACCCGTATACTAGTGGTTTGTTACCTCGATCTGGTAGTGCTGTACACCCATATGCTAGTGGTTTGTTACCTCGATCCGGTAGTGCTGTACACCCGTATGCTAGTGGTTTGTTACATCAATCCGGTAGTGCTGTACACCCGTATGCTAGTGGTTTGTTACATCAATCCGGTAGTGCTGTACACCCGTATGCTAGTGGTTTGTGTCATCAATCCGGTAGTGCTGTACACCCGTATGCTAGTGGTTTGTTACATCAATCCGGTAGTGCTGTACACCCATATACTAGTGGTTTGTGTCATCAATCAGGTAGTGTTGTACACCCATATGCTAGTGGTTTGTTACCTCGATCAGATAGTTGTTTTAAACCCATATATTAGTGGTTTGTGGCATCGTTTAGGTAACGTATTATTTATCTTTACTTCCCACATATTCTAATGGTTTCTTTCATCGATTAGGTAGTTGAATATTTCCTTCTCCTTCCCATATATTCTAGTGGTTTCTTACATCGATTAGGTAGTTGAATATTTCCTTCTCCTTCCCACATATTCTAGCGGTTTCTTACATCGATTAGGTAGTTGAATATTTCCTTCTCCTTCCCACATATTCTAGCGGTTTCTTACATCGATTAGGTAGTTGAATATTTCCTTCTCCTTCCCACATATTCTAGTGGTTTCTTACATCGATTAGGTAGTTGAATATTTCCTTCTCCTTCCCACATATTCTAGTGGTTTCTTACGTCGATTAGGTAGTTGAATATTTCCTTCTCCTTCCCACATATTCTAGTGGTTTCTTACGTCGATTAGGTAGTTGAATATTTACTTAATCTTCCCACATATTCTAGAGGTTTCTTACATCGATTAGGTAACTCATTATTTATCTTTTCTTCCTACAGATGCTCGTGATTGGCTACATTCTCTTCCTGGCCTGGGTACTCGTTAGTGCTATATTAACCATTCCTGTAGGCGCATTCACGTTACTCATATATCTGAAGGAATACAAAGAGGTGAAGTGCATTGAGCTCTCCAATTATGGTAAGTAATAGGGATCATGACGTCAAATTAACTTGCGTCACCGGTTTAGAATACCGAAATACTGATTTTCTTTTTCTTCTCAGTGAACGAAAATGGCTATCTTTCGCTGTTTTGAAACAGTGAAAGGTGGCATTTTCCCCGTCACTGCTTCAGTTTCGTATTCCTCCGCGGTTGGATGTACTTTTTGTATTTTAGCAATTTTCATGACATTCGTGAACAGTTAATTATAAAGTAGTAGATTGTAATGAAGTTGTTTTGTCTGTATTTTTTAAGTTTGTCAGCAAACAGAAACGAACTTGAAATTTATGACGGAACTATTTTCTTATTGCGGACTTAATAGAATACCGAAATACTGATTATCACCAACTCAGTTCTCCAAACAGTTTGACATACAGTCTACATCCGTTATGTCAACGTCGGTTATGTCGAATTCTCCGGTTATCTCGAAGTCGGATCAAAGTCCCGTTTCAGACACTTATAATTTTACATATAACTGGATCTGTTTAAATCGAATTTCGTTAAGTCAAACTCCAGTACAATCGTAACGGCTCCAGCGGGGCTCGAACTACGGACCTGTCGCACCGGAAGCGAACGCGCATCCACTGCGCCATCACGACTTCCACAAGTTGATCGCCTAAACAATATACTATTGATCAATCTTATTATTTTATATAATAAGGAACTACATTCTAATAAATAATGAAGCTCGTCTCCTATCCCTTGGCTACACTCTGGGCAAATACGTTGATTTTAAGGGACTACCTTGCAAGTTACTACTTTCCTACAATTGACAATCAATGATTTCTAGTTATTAATAATAAGTTCATCTATTTTTCTATCACACTCATCACTTGCTCAGCAGAATACGACAATAATTTACTAGATACGATATGTCACATGCAAATGTTTGTACCTTCGTTTTGTGAATTAAGTCAGGGCTAGGGTTAGTGTTAGGGTCCGTGTGCTTCTCAGCTGTTATCGGCGGAGGAATATCGTAGACGTCACTCGGTGCATTATTTCTGCACCCGGATAGAAACACAGGCCTTCCGCAGGCAGCTGGATAACGTCATAACATGAAAGAATTAATTCGACATCCAAATGGGATTATTCTTTTAAAAATTAGAATAGAATATGTTTTATTGCAAAATCGGCAATAACCTTGCCTTTGGCAATATAATATACATACATAATAGTACACATGGCATGAGAAACAAAATGTAATATACTCAAATTACATTAATAATACCCGCTCAGGCCGTGTCTCATTTATATGAAAAAGTTGGCAGTTTCTTACGGAGGTTGGTGCACCCAAGTACTGGTTAACCACTGGAGCCTGCCCATGAAAGGTGTTATGTTGACATTATGTTACTTAAAGCAACGATAGACAAGCTAAGAAGCTATATTGGCAAAGAGCGAAACTAATTTGTCTTTTTGTGATAATACATATTAATGTGATAGCATACATATATACATGCAGTAATGTTAGTCACGTAATGTTTTCATATTCATATTAGTAATAACAACAATGAGGGGCAATATATTTAAAGTGAGTGGCCTTAATCAACCAATTGTCCAGGTAGCACAATGAATGAATATGTAAGTAAGTAGGCCTAAGGAAGGCAATTGTTTGTTATAGTTCTGTACACCCGGTCCAATCTAGCCTGGGTTCAAGTCTGTCGATT
This sequence comes from Archivesica marissinica, assembly GCA_014843695.1. Lineage (NCBI taxonomy): Eukaryota > Metazoa > Mollusca > Bivalvia > Venerida > Vesicomyidae > Archivesica > Archivesica marissinica. The sequence continues at coordinate 69,015,273 of CM026391.1, forward strand.
TTTCACTTTTTAACTTCTGGCAAAATGACACTTTGATATTATCAGAAACTCAATACGGCCCAAGTAATGGTCTCGGTGTTAAAATATATTTATTTTACGGACCTGGCAACATATATCGACGCCTGTCCCCAGGCTAGATCCAATCATGAATGGGCATATAAGTCATATGTTAATGAGTATTTGTTAAATGGATAATGTTATAATGGCCGACGAGCATTGCCGGTTACCGTATAAATATCTCTCGATATGTAGTCCAGTGGTACCACGCTGGACTGGTAATCCAGGGATCGCAGGTTCGATCCCCCGTCTGACCATAATAAAATTAACAGTCTTTCAGATGGGACGTTAACCCGAGGTCTCGTGTCGGTTCTTTACACCGTGCACGTAAAAGATACAGAGGATATTCTGGAATTGGTCTCTGTCTGTATCATGCACTATCCTACAAAATCTAAAATAACTAATCTCTTCAGGAGGCGTCGCTCATATGGGCAACCGGTAGCGACGATAAATAAACGTAAAAAACAGCCGTTTGAAACCAGATACAAGATAGCATACTGCTATTATAACGAAAGAAGATACACTCTTGATCAGTAGCGCAAACATATACATTAAAAAGTGGAGTGGGTATTAGCAGGTCTCTATCTAGACACGCGATCATATATCTCACGACGCGATCATATATCTCACGACGCGATCATATATGTTTGTATTCAATGTGCCATGGTGTCTGTGTAGGCCTGTAGCAACTGTATACTCAATTTGGTATGATTTTGTAAACATACATCGAACTTTGAACATCTGAAACGTACATTAAAATGCGTCAAAGTGCACCATCGACATTCTATGATTCAACATGTCCTTGTCGGATACATGCCCCCACAACACCCCACCCAGTACCACCGTACCTTCGTTGCTCAATTTATTAGTCTGGATACAAATTCAAACCGGCTAGATACGCCCCGCCCCTGCTAATGGAAACATTTGAAGAAACCAAATGTTTTCGTTGTAATGCTGTGTCATATCAGACTGAATATGGTGATTGCAAATACATGCATATACAGTCTATATCCGTTATGTCAACGCCGGTTATGTCGAATTATCCGGTTATCTCGAAGTCGGATCAAAGTCCCATTTCAGACACTATCATTTTTCATATAACCGACTCCGTTTATATCGAATTTCGTTACGTCAAACTTCGGTTATGTCGAAGTATTTTGTTCGGTCTGACGGAATTCGACATAACGGATGCAGACTTATTATAAATATTTCTTAAAAAGTATACCGCTTCCGTTGATAACGCATTTCGCCTAGATCTGTGCACACAGGGAATCGTATTTGATTATAATTAGCTAAGGGAGGTAATTGCAACACGTACACTGGTATTAGATCAAGATGGGTTATGGTTACTTTTTCTATATTAATTATTCCGTTATTTCAGGATGCCACTTCAGAGAAATCTGCGACGACGATTTGGAAAGATTCGCAATCGAGGTATATAGCATATTTCTGGAGTAAGATAATTGACCGTCTCCGTGGCCTAGTGGTTAAGACGTCGCCTTCGGAGCGGGACGTCGAATGTATGTTCGAACCTCGTAAGAGGTTTATTCTAATATGGTCGGTTGGTGACCCACCATGCAGCTAGTTAAATTTAATAATGGTTACCGATTGCCTATAAGCCTGGCTTAAAATCTCAAATTTATCTGTACCTTATATTATTTATTACGTGAATGTCGAAATGTGTTGATTCATACCATACACTATATTGTTTCTGGGTCGAAATTTGCTGATTTGTACCTTACACTATATTGTTTTTGGGTCGAAATTTGCTGATTTGTACCTTACACTATATTGTTTCTGGGTCGACATTTGCTGATCTGTACCTTACACTATATTGTTTCAGGGCCGACCTTTGTAGATCTGTACCTTACACTATATTGTTTCTGGGTCGACCTTTGTAGATCTGTACCTTACACTATATTGTTTCTGGGTCGACATTTGCTGATCTGTACCTTACACTATATTGTTTCAGGGCCGACCTTTGTAGATCTGTACCTTACACTATATTGTTTCTGGGTCGACATTTGCCGATCTGTACCTTACACTATATTGTTTCTGGGCAGAACTGTGTTGATCTGTACCTTACACTATATTGTTTCAGGGCCGACCTTTGTAGATCTGTACCTTACACTATATTGTTTCAGGGCCGACCTTTGTAGATCTGTACCTTAAACTATATTGTTTCAGGGCCGACCTTTGTTGATCTGTACCTTACACTATATTGTTTCAGGGCAGAACTATGTTGATCTGTACCTTACACTATATTGTTTCAGGGCCGAACTTTGTTGATCTGTACCTTACACTATATTGTTTCAGGGCAGAACTTTGTTGATCTGTACCTTACACTATATTGTTTCAGGGTCGATATTTGTTGATCTGTACCTTACACTATATTGTTTCAGGGTCGATATTTGTTGATCTGTACCCTACACTATATTGTTTCAGGGTCGATATTTGTTGATCTGTACCTTACACTATATTGTTTCTGGGTCGAAATTTGCTGATCTGTACCTTACACTATATTGTTTCTGGGTCGAAATTTGCTGATCTGTACCTTACACTATATTGTTTCTGGGTCGAAATTTGCTGATCTGTACCTTACACTATATTGTTTCAGGGTCGATATTTGTTGATCTGTACCTTACACTATATTGTTTCAGGGTCGATATTTGTTGATCTGTACCTTACACTATATTGTTTCAGGGTCGATATTTGTTGATCTGTACCTCACACTATATTGTTTCAGGACAGATATTTGTTGATCTGTACCTTACACTATATTGTTTCAGGACAGATATTTGTTGATCTGTACCTTACACTATATTGTTTCAGGGCAGATATTTGTAGATCTGTACCTTACACTATATTGTTTCAGGGCAGATATTTGTAGATCTGTACCTTACACTATATTGTTTCAGGGCAGATATTTGTTGATCTGTACCTTACACTATATTGTTTCAGGGTCGATATTTGTTGATCTGTACCTTACACTATATTGTTTCAGGGCAGATATTTGTTGATCTGTACCTTACACTATATTGTTTCAGGGTCGATATTTGTAGATATGTACCTTACACTATATTATTTCAGGGCAGATATTTGTTGATCTGTACCTTACACTATATTGTTTCAGGGCAGATATTTGTTGATCTGTACCTTACACTATATTGTTTCAGGGTCGATATTTGTTGATCTGTACCTTACACTATATTGTTTCAGGGCAGATATTTGTTGATCTGTACCTTACACTATATTGTTTCAGGGTCGATATTTGTTGATCTGTACCTTACACTATATTGTTTCAGGGCAGATATTTGTTGATCTGTACCTTACACTATATTGTTTCAGGGTCGATATTTGTTGATCTGTACCTTACACTATATTGTTTCAGGGCAGATATTTGTTGATCTGTACCTTACACTATATTGTTTCAGGGTCGATATTTGTTGATCTGTACCTTACACTATATTGTTTCAGGGCAGATATTTGCTGATCTGTACCTTACATTATTTATTATTTCAGGGCCGAACTTTGTTGATCTGTACCTTACATTATTTATTATTTCAGGGCCGAACTTTGTTGATCTGTACTTTACATTATTTATTATTTCAGGGCCGAACTTTGTTGATCTGTACCTTACATTATTTATTATTTCAGGGCCGAACTTTGTTGATCTGTACCTTACATTATTTATTATTTCAGGGCCGAACTTTGTTGATCTGTACCTTACACTGTATTGTTTCAGGGTCGATATTTGTTGATCTGTACCTTACACTGTATTGTTTCAGGGCAGATATTTGCTGATCTGTACCTTACATTATTTATTATTTCAGGGCCGAACTTTGTTGATCTGTTACTCGGTGGCATACTTGTCAGCAGTATTCATCATCATTAGCTTAGTAAGTACAACTTGGAAGAGTTATGATATGTCAGTAATCCTTCCATCTGTAATATATTTATAATCCAATCATCTCCTACATTTCTGTTATCTGTCCAGCTCTGGTATGTTTGTAATCCACATACATGACTGTATCTCTAATATGTCTGTAATCCATTCATCTCTGACCTGTCTATAATCCATCAATCGCTGACCTGTCTGTAATCCACCCAGCTCTAATATGTCTGTAATCCATTCATCTCTGACCTGTCTGTAATCCATCAATCGCTGACCTGTCTGTAATCCACCCAGCTCTAATATGTCTGTAATACATCAATCTCTGACCTGTCTTAATTAATCATTCATCTTTTTCTTTGACCTGTCTGTAATCCACCCAGCTCTAATATAGTTGTAATTCATCAATCTCTGACCTGTCTGTAATCCACCCAGCTCTAATATGTCTGTACTCGATCCATATCTAACCTGGCTGTAATCAACCATATATGACCTGTCTGTAATCCATTCATCTCTGATATGTCTGTAATCCATTCCTCTCTGACTTGTCTGTAATCCATTCATCTCTGACTTGTCTGTAATCCATTCACCTCTGACCTGTCTGTAATCCATTCCTCTCTGACTTGTCTGTAATCCATTCATCTCTGACTTGTCTGTAATCCATTCCTCTCTGACCTTTCTGTAATCCATTCCTCTCTGAATTGTCTGTAATCCATTCCTCTCTGACTTGTCTATAATCCACTCATCTCTGAATTATCTGTAATCCATTCCTCTCTGACTTGGCTGTAATCCATTCATCTCTGACTTGCCTGTAATCCATTCCTCTCTGACTTGTCTGTAATCCACTCATCTCTGACTATGTCATGTTCATGTGTTCGGTATTCTCATATCTTTTGTTAATATGCTCATGTCAGTTACCTCTATATCCTAACGAATATGTACGTCCTGTCTTCGAAATCTCAATCTCATTTCTGTTTGCAGGTCCATTTCCTGATGTGCATCAGCGCTAACATTACCCACCTTCGCGATGCTAGGTTCGCGACCATGAACGCCTATGAGGAGGCAGAGGACGCTCAAAATGCGAAACAACTAAACGACACAACAATGTAACTTCCCAGCTCGTGATAGTCTCGTGAAATGCACGTGATTCTTACATTCGAATAGGATCTCATTTAGGGTTGATGAAAGGTCTAAAAACAAAGTGCAATAAAGAAAACGGAGATTAGAACATCGGGTGAAATACTCAGGATGGAATACACTGATATATTATTTTAGGCGTTTGAAATGAAGAAAGAACACATTCGATAGGATAGCAGAACTGTACGTTTGTTTTGGGAAAGCGTCACCTTTGAAAGAATATGGAACTGTTAGAATAGTAACTGTTGAGAGCTTCTTCTATCGCTGTGCTTTATATTTCGGTATTTTACCTTTGAAATGGATTAAATGCGTGGTATTGAAAGGTCTAAGTGAAGTGTAAGTTATAACACATTGGAATTATTAAAGTTATGCTACAAAAGAAGAGATTAACGGATTTAATATGTTGGTGGATTTTTCGATTACATGCGAGACACAAAATCACTCTAGAATCTGGAAGCTTCATTTGGAATATAATCTGTTGCTTTCTTGCCAATGTTGGATAGGACAGCTAACTTAGCATTATTTGTGTGACAGCATTCATGGTAGGCCCAATATGAATGTATTTAAAAACACACACATTGATCATCATTCAAGTCCACCATATGACACATCTGAATAGATACATGTACTCATGTGTAATATATTACACCACCATTGCTATAGATGTCAGTCATTCTGTACCATAGTCTGTATCAAGTACAACACGTATACATATCTTCATTATATCAACCAATCATCATCGTTAACGATAGAGGCAGTAACGAAATATACAATTGGCAGTAATCTTGGGACAATTGGCAGTAATCTGGACATTAGGGTTAGGGCTAAATTTGATCTTCAATTGAAGAGTATTCTACTGTTCAGCTTTAGTTTACTGCCACCTGTTACGGCTGTTTTGTGAGAGTACTGCCTCTATCCCTAATCATCCATCATAGATACATACGGTATTATACAAATAGTTTCGTATCACGTCATAGAATACTATGTGTTATACAAGTGTGCAATGACGATTTATAATAAGTCTGTAAGTGCATGCATTATTTTAGCAAGATACATGTATATGCCTATTTAACAAGACTGAAATTGTCAGAGAATAAATAGACACTTAACTCCCTAGGTCGTTATCATACGAAACTATAACTAATTAAAACATATGTAACGCTATGTATCCCAGTCTCAATAATTAATAAACCAAAAGAACTTTAAACACAAGCAAGAAAAAGAGTCGCATTCATTACAAATATTATAGTGCAGTGCAGCAGTACGTTGTGTAAGAGTCGGTATATACATCTGTTTCTTATTTTTGTAGTGTAAGTAATCTACAACCCGTATGTCTGTTGATATATTTACAATTCATATTTATTAAAATTAATTACCTCTGATTAAATGAGTGCAGTGGTTTGCAGACAATTATCGTTCGTTGGTAGAACGACTGAATTAAGTACATAATATATCCTACCGCAATATACCGGTAATTACATCAATGTCGGACACGTGCATACTAATATACCATGCAATACATTCATTGGATGATAAGGACCGCCTCCGTGGTGGAGTGGTTACGGTCGCTAACTTGTATCGCTCAGACCGTATCTATTTTTTTTAAAAATTGGCAGTTTCTTACTGAGGTTGGTGCACCAAGTACTGGTTAACCGCTGGAGCCTGTCCAGAAAAGGTGTTGTTAGGTAAACTGCCCGTCGCTCAAATGGGTAACCGGTAGCGACGTTAAATAAACTTAAATATTTTTTATAAAAAATGGATGATAGTTTAGTTTGTGCTTCTCTTGTCTGACGTAATAGACTGTTGATCCAGTCGTAACATAAATGGTTGTGGCCGATCCGTCGTGTCTAGCCATCCTACGTGTGCTGTTTGTTGTGTCTGGTTCATCTAAAACTAAGCATGTGCTGTTCATATCCGGTATACTTACCGGTCCTATCTAACCATGAGCTGTGCATTGTACATGTCTAACTGTGCCAAGCTTATTCTGGGACGTTAGTATTTATCTGCCACGGGGATTATGTAGAACAGGCGTACACGTGGAACACGTCATTATACCAGCACGGGCCTTAGTGGACGCTGGCCTACATGTGGAGCCTAAGCATGAGGTATACAGTTGCAGTATGCTTGTGTGGCTATTCGATGAACTGCACATCCGGAGGTGCCACTGCGCAAGCGTATCTCGTTCAGAATGACGGCCATCTTTGGCCGTTTGAACAACGTTATAAACAAAGTTCTAAACACCAGAAATTTGCCACAAACAATTCAAAATAATTGGGTAGAAGCATTATGACATATTACTTACTAAAGTTGTAGATGGAACTCGTGCAAAATGTACATAATACTCCACTTCCATTGCATGTACCATGAAGTGTCGGACACGACTCACGTGGGCGAAATAGCGAAATATTTAAAGAAGGATACCTGTCTGTGAAGAGATTAGTGTAAATGGCAGCTAGATTAATTATTTGTACTTTCGTGAATTTAGTATTGTATGCCTATATCTCCAATGGAGCACATGGCATCTAGTTTGTATATTAAGTTATTTTATTGGGTGGTTGTTGACTTTGTGCAATAAAAACCATTGACTACAATGATTATGTATAAATATATTTGTACACTGTCAATACTGTAAATCAATATGTATTTGCTTGAGTGCAAGATTTGGAGAATATATGTTTGACTATCGTCAACATATATCCTGGTCGGTGTGGAGTTTCAAATGCGAATTGAAGATATTGCGAAACATTCGGACTAGAGAAATGAAGCTCACGCGAGTACTGCAATTGCATGCAGTACAGTATGCAATATGGAACATACACGTTGCCCGCAATTACAGCGACGTGATAACAGTAGTTTATTATTAATATAGAACTGGTTATCCGTGTATGCTTAATTGTATATATCATTATATGTGTTAAACAATGTTATGTGTTTAATCGTGCATATGTGTTATCAATTGCGTAGCTGCTTCATTAACTGTACAAGTCCTTTAATCATTAATTAATGTTTTGAGTATATCAGTAACGTGTAAATTGCGTGTATGACACGTGCTTTGTGTATTCCTCGTGCTCTTCTATGTGTTCAATACAGACCTGTCTCAGTAGTATTATGTCAAATGATGAAATGTGAATATATGAAGTTTTAAAATTTGATAATAATTTTTTCCCTATACATTTATTATGAATACAGTTTACACACAAACTAAAGTATAGATATGACAGATACACAGAACAACTAAATTAAGGCAAATTGACCAAGAAACTAAGGAAAATAGGTTGTGCAATTTACCATTTGCCATGGTCTTACTCTTAAAATGTACTTGAAATGCAACATTATACACGGCTAACCATATACATAGTTTAAAAATTAAATTATGTAATCCGTTTTTTATTCTCCAATTAGAAAATTTAAACTACATGCAAATATACCCCCTAGTCGTAATTTATCTTAGTAATCCACTATTTATAATAGTATTGGTTAGTTTGTAATTAATTCATACATTTGCAAAACGAGGTAATTTACAATTTGTAATCTAGCAACATCCAGTTCATTTATATGATTATCAACGTTTTGCTTGAAAAACAAATGGAAAATGGAAAATCAACACAAACTCACGAGTTCTATCACGTTCGCTCCTTAGAGAGCCTCGGCGTACATCATTACGAGGCTTTAACGTTAACTGTATCCAAAATGCAAATGACTAACGATACCGTTTTTACAAGAACAAGAAATTAATCTAAATTTGAAGAATAGCTCCCCATCTACACACATATACACATAATACCAAGGTCACATTATGTAAATATATCGTTAACAAGAATTATGTACCAATATTAACAATTTGAAGACATATATGTGTACGGTAATTATGCAATAAGTTAATTAAAATACCAGTTTACCATTAAATAAATTTCTCAGAACTCTATACTTGTTTTGCATTTCGCCAGACTATTCGGCAATGGCGGCGTATATAATACACACACATACATATTATGTCAAAATTACCCATTGCAGTTGGGTAAAGTTCTTGTCTACACCAGTACATTACGGGTAGCAAGGATGGGAAAGGTGCATTGTACGGGTACAAAAGCACAAGATGGTTCTGCATACAAATGCATGTATATAATTCTTTGCTCAGTATTTGTGAAGCTTGCGTCGTTCATTGTGTCACTCAATAATAGATACATATGTGTGATTCTTTAGCTATCGATGATGCAATGTCCCCCGGAAATAATAAAGACACCAATGTTCGCCGAAAGTGCTATTCAATAATTGCTAAAGTTGCCATGAACGCCACCAAGCGAAACTTTGCATTGACAACTGTCTTTTTTTTATTAAATTATTAAAATGTTGTTTTAAGTCGTTGAATGGAAAATGCATATTTATACGTGTTACTACGATAGTTCATATTTTAGCTTTTCGAATTTTACTGAAAGTTATATATTGAAATGTTGTATTGTTTCATTTGCCTTTCTACAACGTATTTACGTTATGCTTATATGTGTATTTGTATTTTAGATTTGCATATATACATTGTAATAAATCTCATTGTAAATGAACGTGTTTTGTATGTTTCTTTATTTATATTCACATAAACTGAGAAATTAATAAAACCATACTAAATAAATGCATGCATAACACATGCTACCTGTTTTCGCATACAATAATTCATCCAGAACTGGATTTTTTTAAGTTTATGTTTTTTCGTTATTGTTGGAGTTCTTAGACTCTAGTTCACATGTGTTCACAATTCATAATGCTGTTTTATCCCATGTAAAACAGACACCGCAGTCGAATATAAACATATTAGCTCTTAAATAGCTAAGAATATAAAACATATTAGCTCTTGAATAGCCAGGTATATAAACATATTAGCTCTTGAATAGCTAGGGATATAAACATACTAGCTCTTGAATAGCTAGGAATATAAACATACTAGCTCTTGAATAGCTAGGAATATAAACATATTAGCTCTTGAATAGCTAGGAATATAAACATATTAGCTCTTGAATAGCTAGGGATATAAACATACTAGCTCATGAATAGCTAGGAATATAAACATACTAGCTCTTGAATAGCAAGGAATATAAACATATTAGCTATTGAATAGCAAGATTTAGAGTATTCACTTGTGATGAAACATCTGACGCAAGAAGTCAACAACCACATTCAACCAACGACTGGGGACCGTCCACTACAACCAATACGCAATCAACCCGATGTCCGACGTGAAGATATTCTGGCTTTAGCCGACTTGTACCCATTTTCAGAGTTAAGTATCTTGTCAGTTTGCGTCCTCGAAACGATTAGCATATGATATGTGATATTACAGTATTTGTTGGTTTCCAAGTTTCTACTTTAATGTGCTATAGAAGTGTTTGTTTGTTTGTGTTTAGGGTGTCTATGTATTCTTACTTTGAAAACGATATGGATCGAATGCCTTTAGTCCAAAGCGAAATATTTAAAACGTCATTACTATACATGGCCAACTATTAATAAATTCACTAATTGGATGTCAGAAAAATCAAATACTATTGGTAGAAATTTAGCAAAATACATATATTTCGCAAATGTATATTGAAACTAAAATTAGCATAAGCAGAGAGTATATTAACATCATGCTCTTTTGTAAATCCATGTCGTTGCCTACATGTGTACATGTACTTGCTATATACATTGTATGAATGTTTAATGCAATAAAGGTATTGTTTGTTTGTTTGTTTGTTTGTGTTTGTTTGTGTGTGTGTGTTTGTTTGTTTGTTTGTTTGTTTGTTTGTTTGTTTGTTTGTTTGTTTTGTTTGTTTGTTTTTTTGTCACAGTAAATAGTCCAATATCCTAGTAGAGGCTTAGCAAATGTAAGGCAAAATGTTATTACTTCTGGAGCATGGATGACAGTTATATGAACTCCTACTTTCATATTTGAGATTGTATATACCGTGTAAACACTGCTTAATAATTGAGCATTATTGTTCAAATTAATGCGGAAGTATATGTGTAGTTAGCAGTGTTATTTATATGTGAAATATTGGTTGGCTCTGTGCGATGTTGTGGCCCGTTGCTGCGGTAACATTAATAAGTGATGGATGGTGGATAAGCAAGACTCTTATTTACCGGTGCGGCTGCATTTTCGTGCAATATTATGTAACATTAAAACAACAGAACAAGCAGACATCTGAAGTGTCGGATGCTGCAGTAAATAGCCAAGCACACCCATCTTCGGATGCTGCAGTAAATAGCCAAGCACACCCATCTTCGGATGCTGCAGTAAATAGCCAAGCACACCCATATTCGGATGCTGCAGTAAATAGCCAAGCACACCCATCTTCGGATGCTGCAGTAAATAGCCAAGCACACCCATCTTCGGATGCTGCAGTAAATAGCCAAGCACATATATACATATACGTGTTACTCCCAGCATTCAATGAATTGATGATAATGACTGGTAGCCGCTTGTCAGGAACAGTTGTTAAATATCTCAACAGAGAGTGTTAAAAAGAACTACATACTAATGTTAAAAGCAGACCTTAGGGTTATATGAGTGGTACAATGGCCAACAGCGCATCAAACATGGTTCAGCCGTGTCTGTACTGTACATAGTCGGGGGTTGTCATTCCAAAGACGGTACTATACCTGTGACGGTCTCCCCCTAATACAATGTGTGTTACTCCGCTGCGCCAAGTGTGAACGACAACAATCACAAGTCCAGACATAGTTGCGTTCGTGGTCCAGTAATAAAGCGTCGGATTTGGATATTCGCTCAGGCCACGCTCATTTGATATTAATTGAATATACATATATATACATAGATGAGTAGTTTTGAATTAATGCTGTAAGATGGTATTACCCAAGTTCGTAAACGTAGGTGGAGAACTTCCATAACAAATGGGCGGCGGACTGACGATATTAATAATCAGAGACCACCACCACACACTTTCTCTCACAATAGGTCAGACGATGTTTTGATATAGTGGTCTGGGATTGGTTGAAAAGGTGTAGAGAGGCCATTGAGAGTTATTGATACATGAACTGATACTGATTGGCTGAGTAGGTATTGTCAGCAATAGTGAAAATGACTTCTGAATATTAAAATACAATATATCTATCTATCTTCCTATAATGTCGAACCCCTCGCGGGGACGTATACATGTTGCGCGTCAAAAACCGCAAAGAAGTTAAAAGCATGAGTAGTTAAAAGCATAATTATAAGAAAGTAATGAAAAATAAGTTGTGGTACAAGTTTAAAAGCAGCTGCGCAGAAAGTTCTATCTATCCCACTTCCTCTAATGTTGAACCCCTCGCCGGTATATGAGCTGCATTTTGGAATATTTTAGAATATTTGCATACTATTTGGTGACAAATAAACACCATATTATAAATGCAGGTGTCCGTGCAACATTCACCACCAAATTACCTTCAGGTAGGGGTGGGTGCCTTTAGTAGGAAATTCAAAACAACGCAATCGGTCAACCCCATTGAAATTTGACATTTGCTTGTGGCTCAAAGGCCAGTCTGTTGAAAACTATTTTTGGCGAAAATTTAATGGCACTGTGTGTTATATAGTGGCTTATTGAAATTGCAATAGCGGTGTCTGACCAATACGGTATTGTAAAGACAGACTTTAGCCATAGAACAAGCGTTCTTAAAACTCAGATTACTTTTTTTGGTTTGGATAGGTTCATACTGAGAGAAAACGATTGTTTGCCATGAAATATGCATTGCATGGTAACGGATTGAATTTCACTGTTTATTAATAAAGTTTACGTAATTTACATTAAACTTGTCAGGACTATTTACATTCATTTATCATATGTTTTCGCGATAGCAATTTTATTAGAGTGATGTCGTCTAACAAGAAATCGCCAGTAAAACGGACTATTCAACATGGCAAAGCAACTGTACAGAGTCCCAGGAATCAACAAACACATCACAATGATGATGAGTCTGTGTCCGATAGATATATTTACTCCGACACTTTTGAAGACCAATCTGCCTTACAAGTCGGCGATTCCTATTCCGACACATTTGTAAATACCGCAAATGCTTCGGACAAAAATGGCTGTACAACAACAGATATAAGGACAGTTATTTCCTTGAGAACTTCAGAGATTCAGGAAGCAAGTAATCTCGAAACCGCTAGAACGGAGATGCTAGAAACGGTCATTGAAGTAGAGTCGGATGTTTCATACAGCGAAGGAATCGCAGGAACTCTGAAGACTTACACTGAGGTTGATACCACCAGAGATATCTCTCATGACTTTTCAGACACTCGTCCAACAGACTCGCATACTTATTCAGATACTTTCGAATCTAGTGAAAAATCCAAAATAGAGTCACAATCTTATGTAACTCCTGATTCAAGCTCTTATAGATCATCTTATACAGAGTCAAGTAGCACCTATGCACATTCTCAAGGTGATGAAAGTCTGCTGGATCGATCATATATTGCCCCGGACTATGATGGGAAATCGTAAGTTCAACAATGTACAATTTCATTGTAACAGTATTAATAGTCTATTAGAGTAACTACCTCATGTTTTATCATGTGATCACTGTATGTGCCAATTAATATATATTTATGGAAATTCTTTTCATTTCAAAAAATGTCCATGGCCGGCGACATATACGAAAAGGAGCACTCGGACATAATTAACAAAATTGAAATACATACATGTTACGACATATATCAGATATACCACAATGTCTCAAAAACAAATCCTGAAATTTCCCATTGATATGTTACCAATTGAGAAAGTTGTGACTTGCTTTGTGACACACATAGACAGATGTTTTTGAAGAACGTTCGAACGTCGCGGCAACATTAATGAAGACTTCTATAATCTGTAATTTTTCTTTCATATGAGTTCAGTATTTTTTTAATATATGAAATGCACATACATATATACTGGTATATAAGAAATTCCTGTTGTTCACATCATCGTTCACATTAAATAGTCCACAACAAAGTTTATATCACAAATTTATTTTAGCTCGATTGCGAAACAAGTTATTTCAACTTATATAAATCACTCTCGAGATCTCATTCCTGATGGAATCCATCGCCACGAGCGAGAGAGAAGAGGCAACGTGGAATTTAAATGCCTTGCCTAAGGGCACAATCTTAACGGCTCCAGTGGGGCTCGAACTTCGGACCTTTCGCACCTGAAGCGAATGCGCATCCACTGCGCTATCACGACTTCCACTTTTTCTAACTAAGTGATGAGCTTAGAAATATTATTGCTATGGCAACAGTATCGAAATTGTTATGATACCAGTATTTGATATATAAATATTTGATAGAGAAATTTAAACGGCCTAGCTTCAACTGCCTCAAATAATCCATTGAAATTATAAAACAATGTATATATATATATATATACAGTATAGGTGCAAATTTAGTTTAATTTAAACATTTTCTTCCCATTTTCCTGAACAATGTCCATGTGCTCATATTCGCTTGGTGCCGGCCATACATGCATATGGTTTTCAGTTGGCTGAATTATTTGTATCTTCAATTGGCTGAATTATTTGTATCTTCAGTTGGCTGAATTATTTGTATCTCAGACTCTCAGTGGGCTCGCCAGCTCCATGTGTTTCAAATAAGTGGTGCAAATATTTAGCTGGTGGGAACAATGAATGTTTGGCTTGCATAATTATAGATAATAGCCATTGATATGTTAATGTTAAATTGTTTAGTTAACAGATTTCTAAATATGCTTGTAGTATACATGTTCGTAAGGATTTCATGTTGTAATGTTCCACTGCTGTTGACAGGTTAACAGACGATGAAGATGATTATGCAGACACCTACAACGATGAATATAGTTACACGTTTGAGCCAACTGAATCCACGACATATGTACCCCATGATCCAGAACAGGTAGTCAAATTTGTGCCATACTACTGGTCTCAGGGATCATTTTAGTGGGTGATGTGGACGAAATTGTCACCCTGGGGACCCTGACTTCGCCCTCTGGGGGCCCCACTTCTCCCTAAAAAAAAAAAATTTGTCTAGTAAGATACACTGGCCCATTATAAAGCACTCCTTCTATTCAAATGTTGTATTTAATGGTTGTACTGTGCATTTTAACCCTATTTTGCAGAAGTATATTAAAGAACACCTTTTAAGGAAGCGATCACGCGCTTTCTCACTTCTCCCAAAAATTCTGACCTAGAATGAACCCTGCTGGTCTAGACAAATACTTAATAGCAGTTTATTGTTATGGGCTATCATATCCACATGTAGAAATACCTTACTGTGACTTTAACTGTTGGTTAAATTAAATATACATTAACCCATAACCTGCCAAATAAATTGGACGAAATATGCAACAACATAGATCCAGATCAGCCGCGCCGTAATGCCGTGTCTGATCAGGATCTATGTTGTTTGTTATTCAGACAAGTGTTTTAGCTCCACTATCCGAATATCATAGAGCCTGATCCTATGGCACATTCTGTGTTGTCTGAATTGGCTCTGGCTGTTGGCCAAAGCAAACTTTCGTTGTGATTGGCATGTTACAGGTTAAACTATATTTATTTTACAACGATTGCGAAGCAAGTTTTAACAACTTATATTATCACTCTTGTTGGCATGGATGAAAGCGTATATATGTGGTCTTTAGTGTGGGAGGAAACTGGAGTAACCGGAGAAAACCCACCTGTCCGATCTGGCGACCACCGTACCATCTCACGTACTTCCCGGTCCGAGGATCAAACTCTGGTTGCATTGGTGAGAAGTGAACACGCTAACCACTGCGCTAATCGGACAGGTTAATGCCACTTACATGTACATGTATGTACAGTGAAAACCAATCGTGATGACATGTGGCGTTATCCGACATACATCGTCAATCCCGACATATTTTCTATTTATTGTAAGGTAGTTTGAGTTGTCTCTGTCGCACCTTCCTGGTCCAATAATCGTAATTGCTACTTATGCACTATATTTATCCGACACACCAAATCACTGTTGATGATACATTTTTGGCGATACACTTTCCAAGCGTCCTCTCATAATGATCTCATGTTACCAACATGATACATGTATATTGTATTACTAATAGCCATATTCTTCTATCTATATGTTTATATCAGGCCATGTATGAAGCAGAGCAGATCGATATTGGTAGACAGGCTGAAAAAGACTTTGTGAAATCATTGGTAGTCAAACTGAAATCAAAACCAGAAAAGAAATTTATTGATTTGGAAACTATACCTACTGGTAAGGAATATTGTAGTTTCTATATGTATACAGGGTTCATTCTAGGTCAGAATTGTTGGGAGAAGTGAGAAAGCGTGTGATCGTTTCCTTAAATGGTGTTCTTTAATATACTTCTGCAAAATAGGGTTAAAATGCACAGTACAACCATTAAATACAACATTTGAATAGAAGGAGTGCTTTATAATGGGCCAGTATATCTTACTAGACAAAATTTTGTTTGAAAATCGTAAAAACCAAAAAATAATTAATTTTTTTAGGGAGAAGTGGGGCCTGGTATATTACACCATTGTATCGTTTTTGTGAACAAGACAATGAACAGTTGGATATATGGAGTGTTAACAAAACAAAGATTTGCCAGTCTTATGTCAACAAACTCTGTCCAATTAGCGCAGTGGTTAGCGCGCTCGCTTCTGACCAATGTAACCCGGGTTCGATCCTCGGACCGGGAAGTATTTGAGATGGGCGCCAGATCGGACAGGTGGGTTTTCTCCGGTTTCCTCCCACATGAATGACCACATAGCATATACGCTTTCATCCGAGCCAACGAGAGTGATTAATATAAGTTGTTGAAACTTGCTTCGCAATCGTTGTAAAATAAAGTTTAAAAAAATTACTTTGAACAATCTTTGCAATCTCATTTACCATGCTAACCGGTTAAGAAATGTAACGTCGTCAAAATTGCTGTTATACAATAGCATTGAAATATCCACTGGAATTATATGGTCTTTGTTAAACACATTTAGAAATTGTTGCCATAGGAACACTGTTTCCAAGCGCATCACTTTGTTAGAACAAGATAATGGCATGATATTTGGTCGGCTCCACAAGCCAACCTACGAGTTACATGTACATGGATATTTGGTCGGCTCCACAAGCCAACCTACGAGTTACATGTACATGGATATTTGGTCGGCTCCACAAGCCAACCTACGAGTTACATGTACATGGATATTTGGTCGGCTCCACAAGCCAACCTACGAGTTACATGTACATGGATATTTGGTCGGCTCCACAAGCCAACCTACGAGTTACATGTACATGGATATTTGGTCGGCTCCACAAGCCAACCTACGAGTTACATGTACATGGATATTTGGTCGGCTCCACAAGCCAACCTACGAGTTACATGTACATGGATATTTGGTCGGCTCCACAAGCCAACCTACGAGTTACATGTACATGGATATTTGGTCGGCTCCACAAGCCAACCTACGAGTTACATGTACATGGATATTGTATATGTTATTATTATAAAACCATTATTGTTTGCTTTTCAGATGGAGACGATGATGTAGAAGATGAATATTTAAAACATTATTGTAGAAAGATGATGAAATTGTTGAAAACCAAAACACAGACAACTATAGGTATTGTTGAACTTACAACTTGTAATATCCTGCATGGGAGAAGTTGTCTACCTCAGCTCATTCATTTCTCCCTAATTTGAATTCAGGGAGAATATTTTTTTTATCATTTATGTTTATTTAACGTCGCTACCGGTTACCCATTTGAGCAACAACACCATTCCTGGGCATGTCCCAGCGGTTAACCAGTACTTGGTGCACCAACCTCCATAAGAAACTGCCAACTTTTTCATATAACTGAGACACTGTCTGAGCGGGGCTCAAACCCGTGACAATAAGTGATGATAGGTTACAATGATATACAGGTCTGCGACCATAACCACTCAACCACGGAGGCGGAGAAATGTTTCAATATACATGTAGGCTATATATAGTACATCTGACTAAGTCTTTCTCCCGATAGGCCTATACACCAAACTTCTCCTCCCTAATTCATGCAGGGTTCCCTCTGTGTGAACCTTTGTCTGCGCCACTTCTGTCCCCAATTGAAAAAAACTGGAGCCAATTTGAAAAACTTGGAGCCAACTAAGAGCCATATAGTTCACAGATAAATAATTAAAATCAACACATGTTGTGCCACATGTTGTGCCACAAAAAAATGTTGCGCCAAATATTTTCGCCAATTCACAAAATTTAGCGCCATTAAATGTTTTTTGGCGACAAACAGCGGGAACCTTGTTGTGGTCAACCGTCGTCCATCCATCCGATCGTCAATCAGTTGCAAGGAGAGAAACTATATAAGCCTTTACGGTAAGACATTTAAATCCCACGTTGCCGCTTCTCTCTCCCTAAAGTGGCGATGGATTTCACCAGAAATGAGGTCTCGAGAGTGATTAATATAAGTTGTAAGAACTTGTTTCGCAATCGAGCTAAAATAAATTTATATAAACACTTGCTTGGTGCTTCCCTTCTGTTTCTATATGCAGCTCTCAAGTACTGTGGACAGGTATCAAGTACCGTAAAGGATAGAAACTATGTAAGCTCTCTCAAGTACTGTGGACAGGTATCAAGTACCGTAAAGGAGAGAAACTATATAAGCTCTCTCAAGTACTGTGGACAGGTATCAAGTACCGTAAAGGAGAGAAACTATATAAGCACTGCTTCCCTGCTGTTTCTATATGCAGCTCTCAAGATCTGTGGACAGGTATCAAGTACCGTAAAGGAGAGAAACTATATAAGCTCTCTCAAGTACTGTGGACAGGTATCAAGTACCGTAAAGGAGAGAAACTATATAAGCACTGCTTCCCTGCTGTTTCTATATGTAGCTCTCAAGTACTGTGGACAGGTATCCAGTACCGTAAAGGAGAGAAACTATATAAGCACTGCTTCCCTGCTGTTTCTATATGTAGCTCTCTCAAGATCTGTGGACAGGTATCAAGTACCGTAAAGGAGAGAAACTATATAAGCACTGCTTCCCTGCTGTTTCTATATGTAGCTCTCTCAAGATCTGTGGACAGGTATCAAGTACCGTAAAGGAGAGAAACTATATAAGCTCTGCTTCCCTGCTGTTTCTATATGTAGCTCTCAAGTACTGTGGACAGGTATCAAGTACCGTAAAGGAGAGAAACTATATAACCTCTGCTTCCGTTTTAATCCTTTCCTATATACAGGCAAACCTGTCTTAAGCAGCCAGCCAAGGGAATCACAGAGAGTGGCTGCTTAGCACAGGTGGCTGCTTAATAGAGGTCAACTATGTAATAAAATAACATATTGGGAATCTGGTAACTGGCTACTTAATACAGGTTGGCTGCTTAATGGAGGTGACCACTAACACAGGTTTGACTGTACATACTTCTTTGACTTTGTGTACATGTATTGTTTTGTGAATGTATATAGTGGAATAAATATGTTTAAACCATAAATATGTCACTCGCTTCTCACCAATGCGACCTGGGTTTGATCCTCAGACAGGGAAGTATGTGAGATGGTACGATGGTCGCCAGATCGGACAGGTGGGTTTTCTCCGGGTACTCCGGTTTCCTCCCACATGAATGACCACATATACGCTTACATCCGAGCCAACGAGAGTGATTAATATAAGTTGTTCAAACTTGCTTCGCAATCGTTGTAAAATAAATAAAGTATAAAATTAAAAAAATATGTCTAAACCAATCAGTTGGACAAACAACGTCTCCTCTGAACCCTCTGGATACGTCTCCTCTGAACCCTCTGGATACTAGCAATACATTAATTATTCTTGGATTCTTGTCCTCGGTCAAAGTTATTCTTATAAAGTGGATACTTGCAGAATTATGGTTGCCATTATAGCGGCAGTCTGGAAAAGTCGAGTAGATTTGCTAGTCCTAGTAGTCCTGTGTACATTTTACAGAAATTGGCTCGATTGTTTTGTCTACATGTCACTCAGATCATCAGAGTAGTCCTACAACACTTTCTATTGATTGAGAAGCAAGTTTTAACAACTTATATTAATCACTCTCGTTGGTGCGGGTGAAAGCGTAAATGTGGTCATTAGTGTGGGAGGAAACCGGAGGATCGAACCCTGGTTGCATTGGTGAGAAGCGAGTGTGCTAACCACTGCGCTAATCAGACATACATGCAGTGTTTTGTTGTCTGCCATGCCACACTATAAAGATTACTGTAAAGCTCTAATTTCGCGATTTTTAAATTAATATACGGAGCTTTTAATTCGCGTATTCGTGATGTATCGCGAAAATTAAAGGTCACTTGTTAACTCTCTAGGTGTGGAGGAGGGTGAAGGTCAATGGGAACCAGACTTGTCAGCAAACATGCATCATAAATTATCTCACTATGGAATACCAGACTCAACACTGGAGAGAGCCAAAATAACGAACATAATGTCCGCCATGAGGAGGGTAAGTACAGGGTGTACAAAACAAAGTACACATCTGTAACATTTTTATTTTTTAATTTTACAAATCTATATATTCATGTACGAGTGTTGTTTAATATTTCTGAAATGTGTCCAATAGTTGGCGTTAATGCCCGCTGTGGGGAGGGTAAGTACAGGGTGTGCAAAACAAAATAAACAACTGTAACATTTTTAATTTTTAAGATTAATTTGTTACTTCCTTTTATTAATGTTGCTAGAACTTTTTTGCATTTCTCTAATTTGTCATTATATGTAACATGTATCGAGCAATAAAATATGATTAAACTAATATATCTGAAATATGTCCAATAGTTGACGTTAAGCAGGCAGTGATGTCATAAAATAGTGAAGACATCTTTTTTTTAAGCATAAAACAGAATACACAGGTAGATGCCTTGCATTCTAAAAGCCATATTCAAATTAACATCAATGATACATGTACAATTTATCTTCCGCGCTTCCCCAAGTTGCTGCCATAATGGCTGTGAAATAATAATAAATGACATTTGATATCTAGTTTCATCTGCTTAGCAAATGACTGTAGCAAACATTTGATATCTACTTTCGTCCGCTTAGCAAATGACTGTAGCAAACATTTGATATCTACTTTCGTCCGCTTAGCAAATGACTGTATCAAACATTTGATATCTAGTTTCGTCCGCTTAGCAAATGACTGTATCAAACATTTGATATCTAGTTTCGTCCGCTTAGCAAATGACTGTAGCAAACAATTGATATCTAGTTTCGTCAGCTTAGCAAATGACTGTATCAAACAATTGATATCTAGTTTCGTCCGCTTAGCAAATGACTGTAGCAAACATTTGATATCTAGTTTCATCCGCTTAGCAAATGACTGTATCAAACATTTGATATCCAGTTTCGTCCGCTTAGCAAATGACTGTATCAAACATTTGATATCTAGTTTCGTCCGCTTAGCAAATGACTGTAGCAAACAATTGATATCTAGTTTCGTCAGCTTAGCAAATGACTGTATCAAACAATTGATATCTAGTTTCGTCCGCTTAGCAAATGACTGTAGCAAACATTTGATATCTAGTTTCATCCGCTTAGCAAATGACTGTATCAAACATTTGATATCTAGTTTCGTCCGCTTAGCAAATGACTGTATCAAACATTTGATATCTAGTTTCGTCCGCTTAGCAAATGACTGTATCAAACAATTGATATCTAGTTTCGTCCGCTTAGCAAATGACTGTATCAAACAATTGATATCTAGTTTCGTCCGCTTAGCAAATGACTGTAGCAAACATTTGATATCTAGTTTCGTCCGCTTAGCAAATGACTGTATCAAACAATTGATATCTAGTTTCGTCCGCTTAGCAAATGACTGTATCAAACAATTAATATCTAGTTTCATCCGCTTAGCAAATGACTGTATCAAACAATTGATATCTAGTTTCGTCCGCTTAGCAATTGACTGTATCAAACAATTGATATCTAGTTTCGTCCGCTTAGCAAATGTATCAAACATTTGAATGTTTCGCAAATCATTTTTAGTACCTACCGGTATGTATTACTATATTTGCTGGTATTAAAACTGAACACTCGCATACAGTACAATTTTGCCTTACTGGACATATGACGTTAAATGATTAAACAATTATTGGGCCCTGTTTTTTTGAACACCCTGTATAGTGTATTGAATGGTGTTAATCCGAGCTGACATGTTGATATTGAGTTGTTGTTCATGACACTATGACAAGTGTAATGTCAAGTCTCTCCACCTTTTACATGATTATATGTATTATTTATGTGTGTGTTTTACGTTTATTTATCGTCGCTACCGGTTGCCCATATGAGCGACGCCTCCTGAAGAGATTAGTCATTTTAGATTTTGGAGGATAGTGCAATGATACAGACAGAGACCCATTCCAGAGTCTCCTCTGGTTCTTTTACGTGCACGGTGTAAAGCACCGACACGATACCTCGGTTTAACGTCCCATCTGAAAGACTGTTAATTTTATTAGAGTCAGACAGGTGATCGAACCTGCGATCCCTGGAATACCAATCCAGCGTGTTACCACTGGACTACAGATCCGTCTGTGTATTATTTTTGAAGTACTAGTTTATTTATATAATGTGCATTTTCTCAATCGGGCTAGTGATTGCGGTTATTTACTTCAAATCACTTACCCATCACTGTGGTTCAAATCCTTGGGGTGTTGGTTTCATTCATGTGAGGAAGCTATCCAGCTGGCTTGCAGTAGGTTAGTGGTTCTACCTGTATGCCTGAAATACTGCTCGGAGAGGCGTTCGGTGTCTTCGTATTCATACCGTATTTATTTCATTTTGAAGTAAAGCATTCTATTGTTCCTATATGCAAATATACCAACATATGTACATCACGCTGACGAGGATAGCCTTTTAATATACAGTTAAACCTGTCTTAAGCAGCCAGTCAAGGGAATCACAGAAAGTGGCTGCTTAACACAGGTGGTTGCTTAATAGAGGTCAAATGTATAATAAAACAACATATTGGGAATCTGGAAACTGGCTGTTTAATACAGGGTGGTTGCTTAATAGAGGTGACCACTAACACAGGTTTGACTGTATGTATACAGGGCCCGCGCTGGCATTCGCCAGAGTAGCCATTGGCTACTATATATATAGAATTGTTTAAGAAATATGTTTATTATTTTATAGGCTGCCAAGGAAGAGATTCATGATCCTAGAAAATGCCCGCAGTGCAGGTAAGTATTTCACAGCAGTATTTTTTTTTTAAGGTTTATTTAACGTCGCTACCGGTTTCACATTTGAGCGACGGGCAGTTTATCTAACAACACCTTTCCTGGACTGGCTCCAGCGTTAACCTGTATTTGGTGCACCAACCTACGTAAGAAACTGCCAACGTTTTCATATAAAGAGACACAGTCTCAAGCCCGTGACCATCAGTGATGATAGGTTACAGTGGTATACGAGTCAGCAACCGTAACCAGTCGACCACGGAGACAGTACAGTAAAGTTGGTGTTTTTAACCTTAGAGGAATCTACATTATATGTAATGTAATGGTAACAGGCAAGGCAAGCATGGTCCTTGCAAACTTGAAATTCACTAGGTACTACCGGTACTTGAATTCGATAATTCCTAGTGAAATTCGATCGATTAAAATGATGTGAAAACGACAGAAATATCAGTTTTAAAAAATCAACTCAAAAATCATGTACAGTTCAACATCAACAAGCAGAAGCTAGATTCAAAATTGGATTCTTTGAAAGATTAGTAACAAAGACAGGTTCCTCAAAACAATTTACACTGGTACCGTATTTACTCGCCTATAAGACGGGGATATTTCCCGCTGATTTAAGGCTCAAAGTCAGGGTCCCGTCTTATAAGCGGGTCACAAAACATGACCTAAATTTTTCAGTCATTATCAGCTGGTTTGGCATTTTCTAAATGTCAGCCAGCTATATTTTTTTTTGGCCAAAATGACCTTGAAGGTGTAAATTGTCATTGAGTCTGTGTTGATCATGGCAAGGCACTTAAATCTACAGTGCCTCTTCTCTCACTCATGACAATGTATTCCATCGAGTATAAGGTCTCAAGACGGATTAATCTACATGAGGTCTCAAGTACGTTTGTACAAATAACTCTGATCTTGTGGAATTCATTGTTTCACACCGATGGCAGGTTTTATTGTAGCTTGATTGCGAAACAAGTTCTTATATTTTAGAGACCTCATTCTTGATGTAGAAATGAGAGGCATGTGGAATTTAAATGCCTTGCTTGCCTAAGGCCAAAAAAATACCTGTAACTGTTTCATGACAAAAGTATAGGTCGGTCAGCAGGGAATTTTTATATTATTTTTTGCTCTTGTCCGCCTCCGTGGTCGAGTGGTTACGGTCGCTGACTTGTATACTACTGTAACCTATCATCACTGATGGTCACGCGTTCGAGCCCCACTCAGACCGTGTCTCATTTATATGAAAAAGTTGGCAGTTTCTTACAGAGGTTGGTACACCCAAGTACTGGTTAACCTCTGGAGCCTGCCCAGGAAAGGTGTTGTTAGGTAAACTGCCCGCTGGCGATATAGCCCAAAATGGTGCTGATGCAGGCGTAAAACCCGAAATATAACTATAATATATTTTTTGCTCTTGTGAAAATGTGAAAAACGAAAAGAAAAAAAATTTAATTTCTTATGTCAAGTTGGATTTGAATATGTCCAGATTTTTGTTTTGCAAGTATGTCCTGGTTGCTGTACATTTGTACAGTAAAGTGAGTAAAGTGTTTGTTTATTATAGTGTCACCCCTATTTAAAGGGCCAGCCATTTCTGACTTATGAGACAGACACCTCTTTTTACGAACATCAGTACTTCCCGAATTGTATGCCAGACGCCAGGCTGGTAGGCAATCGGTAACCGTTATTTAACTAGCTGGCGGCTCACCAACCGGCCATATCAGAACGAACCCCTGACGAGATTCGAACCTTCGACCTGCCGCTCCGTAGGCGGACGCCTTAACCACTGGGCCACATGTACCGTATACAGATATATTACCTCTTACAGGGAAGTGAAGTCCAGGCTGGACATGGAAGACTCACAGAGGCAGTTTGTCACGGCTCATGCAAAACGCTTGAAAAACAAGCTCATGGATGCTAAAGTTGAAGAACATTTGTTGAAAATGGTAGGTTTTGTATACAAATTCATTTTTAACTTGATTACAAAAAAAGTTCTTACAACTTTATTCTAAAGTGTCTTTCTTACGCACACGATCCCATCATACACTTGTAGGGCTCGAACTCACAAGCACTGTTACGAGGCAAATGCTGTATTCATTGTGCCATGACGGCACCATGGTAACCTAGAATAAGTCGGCCATTTATTCATGTGTACAATGCTGAACTCGCAACCACTGTTACGAGGCACACACTGTATTCATTGTGCCATGACGGCACCATGGTAACGTAGAATAAGTCGGCCATTTATTCATGTCTACAATGCTGAACTCACAACCACTGTTACTAGGCACACACTGTATTCATTGTGCCATGACGGCACCATGGTAACCCAGAATAAGTCGGCCATCTGTAAATATGCATAGCATTAAAACAAATTAGAATGTTGAATGCAATTGTTGACAGATTTTGCTTGTAGAGATATGTATTACATGCTCGATTATAATAATCAAAATTGTTCTTTCAGAACTCAATATCTATGATAGGAGAGTTAGCTAGAGAACTTCCAAGGCCATCGGAGAAACCCGAGAAAATATTTGATAAACTGTTTGAACCTTTACTGGGAAAAAATGTCATGAGATGATGAAATAAAAACTACGGCAGTGGTCAAAATGTGGAGAACAATAAAACTGTCACAGCATCCAAATATCCTTGCCATTAGGAGCCAGCTGTTCAATATTAGGACAGGAAACCAGTAACATCATGTTGTAGAAGCCAGCTGTTCAATATTAGGACAGGAAACCAGTAACATCATGTTGTAGAAGCCAGCTGTTCAATATTAGGACAGGAAACCAGTAACATCATGTTGTAGAAGCCAGCTGTTCAATATTAGGACAGGAAACCAGTAACATCATGTTGTAGAAGCCAGCTGTTCAATATTAGGACAGGAAACCAGTAACATCATGTTGTAGAAGCCAGCTGTTCAATATTAGGACAGGAAACCAGTAACATCATGTTGTAGAAGCCAGCTGTTCAATATTAGGACAGGAAACCAGTAACATCATGTTGTAGAAGCCAGCTGTTCAATATTAGGACAGGAAACCAGTAACATCATGTTGTAGAAGCCAGCTGTTCAATATTAGGACAGGAAACCAGTAACATCATGTTGTAGAAGCCAGCTGTTCAATATTAGGACAGGAAACCAGTAACATCATGTTGTAGAAGCCAGCTGTTCAATATTAGGACAGGAAACCAGTAACATCATGCTGTAGAAGCCAGCTGTTCAATATTAGGACAGGAAACCAGTAACATCATGTTGTAGGAGCCAGCTGTTCAATATTAGGACAGGAAACCAGTAACATCATGTTGTAGAAGCCAGCTGTTCAATATTAGGACAGGAAACCAGTAACATCATGTTGTCATATTTGAAACACGGGGCGCATTTTCAACTATTTTGAAAAACTACAAATCTGAGCATTGAGGAAATGCACCAGTCCATGAATGAAGGAAATGTACCAGTCCATGCGTGGAAGCGTGTGTGTGTTTCCAATGATATAGAACAGAGATAATATATATATCTAAGTACTGTGATAATGTATATATCTACTGTGATAATGTATATATCTACTGTGATAATGTATATATATATATCTACTGTGATAATGTTTTAGCCTAATATTCTGTTGTTAACTTGTTCGATATCTCCAAACACTAATATCACCCATTACTTCCAGTCTCTCCAAACACTAATGTTGCCCATGACTTCCATTCTCTCCAGATGTTAATGTTGCCCATGACTTCCGTTCTCTCCAGATGTTACTGTTGCCCATGACTTCCGTTCTCTCCAGATGTTACTGTTGCCCATGACTTCCAGCCTCTCCAGATGTTACTGTCACCCCTTACTTCCAGCCTCTCCAGATGTTACGTCACCCATTACTTCCAGCCTCTCCATATGTTAATGTCACCCATTACTTCCAGCCTCTCCAGATGTTAATGT
Organism: Archivesica marissinica; assembly: GCA_014843695.1. NCBI lineage: Eukaryota > Metazoa > Mollusca > Bivalvia > Venerida > Vesicomyidae > Archivesica > Archivesica marissinica. The sequence goes on from CM026391.1 coordinate 69,042,425, forward strand.
TACCCATTACTTCCAGATGTTAATGTCACCCATTACTTCCAGCCTCTCCAGATGTTAATGTTGCCCATTACTTCCAGCCTCTCCAGATGTTAATGTTGCCCATGACTTCTGTTCTCTCCAGATGTTAATGTTGCCCATTACTTCCAGCCTCTCCATATGTTAATGTCACCCATTACCTCCAGCCTCTCCAGATGTTAGTCACCCATGACTTCCAGCCTCTCCAGATGTTAGTCACCCATGACTTCCAGCCTCTCCAGATGTTAGTCACCCATTACTTCCCACCTCTCCAGATGTTAGTCACCCATTACTTCCAGCCTATCCAGATGTTAGTCACCCATTACTTCCCACCTCTCCAGATGTTAGTCACCCATTACTTCCAGCCTCTCCAGATGTTACTGTCACCCATTACTCCCCACCTCTCCAGATGTTACTGTCACCCATTACTTCCAGCCTCCAGATGTTACTGTCACCCATTACTTCCCACCTCTCCAGATGTTAGTCACCCATTACTTCCAGCCTCTCCAGATGTTAGTCACCCATTACTTCCAGCCTCTCCAGATGTTACTGTCACCCATTACTCCCCACCTCTCCAGATGTTACTGTCACCCATTACTTCCCACCTCTCCAGATGTTACTGTCACCCATTGCTCCCCACCTCTCCAGATGTTACTGTCACCCATTACTCCCCACCTCTCCAGATGTTACTGTCACCCATTACTCCCCACCTCTCCAGATGTTACTGTCACCCATTACTCCCCACCTCTCCAGATGTTACTGTCACCCATTACTCCCCACCTCTCCAGATGTTACTGTCACCCATTACTCCCCACCTCTCCAGATGTTAGTCACCCATTACTTCCCACCTCTCCAGATGTTACTGTCACCCATTACTCTCCAGATGTTACTGTCACCCATTACTTCCCACCTCTCCAGATGTTACTGTCGCCCATTACTTCCAGCCTCTCCAGATGTTAATGTTACCCATTACTTCCAGCCTCTCCAGATGTTAATGTTGCCCATTACTTCCAGCCTCTCCAGATGTTAATGTTGCCCATGACTTCTATTCTCTCCAGATGTTAATGTCACCCATTACTTCCAGCCTCTCCAGATGTTACTGTCACCCATTACTTCCAGCCTCTCCAGATGTTAGTCACCCATTACTTCCAACCTCTCCAGATGTTAGTCACCCATTACTTCCAGCCTCTCCAGATGTTAATGTCACCCATGACTTCCAGCCTCTCCAGATGTTAGTCACCCATGACTTCCAGCCTCTCCAGATGTTAGTCACCCATTACTTCCAGCCTATCCAGATGTTAATGTCACCCAAGACTTCCAGCCTCTCCAGATGTTAGTCACCCATTACTTCCAGCCTCTCCAGATGTTAATGTCACCCATGACCTCCAGCCTCTCCAGATGTTAGTCACCCATGACTTCCAGCCTCTCCAGATGTTAGTCACCCATGACTTCCAGTCTCTCCAGATGTTAGTCACCCATGACTTCCAGCCTCTCCAGATGTTAGTCACCCATGACTTCCGACCTCTCCAGATGTTAGTCACCCATGACTTCCAGCCTCTCCAGATGTTAGTCACCCATGACTTCCAGCCTCTCCAGATGTTACTGTCACCCATTACTTCCCACCTCTCCAGATGTTAATGTCACCCATTACTTCCAGCCTCTCCAGATGTTAGTCACCCATTACTTCCCACCTCTCCAGATGTTACTGTCACCCATTACTTCCCACCTCTCCAGATGTTACTGTCACCCATTACTTCCCACCTCTCCAGATGTTACTGTCACCCATTACTTCCCACCTCTCCAGATGTTACTGTCACCCATTACTTCCCACCTCTCCAGATGTTACTGTCACCCATACTTCCCACCTCTCCAGATGTTACTGTCACCCATGACTTCCCACCTCTCCAGATGTTACTGTCACCCATGACTTCCCACCTCTCCAGATGTTACTGTCACCCATGACTTCCCACCTCTCCAGATGTTACTGTCACCCATTACTTCCCACCTCTCCAGATGTTACTGTCACCCATTACTTCCCACCTCTCCAGATGTTACTGTCACCCATTACTTCCCACCTCTCCAGATGTTACTGTCACCCATTACTTCCATTCTCTCCAGATGTTACTGTCACCCATGACTTCCCACCTCTCCAGATGTTACTGTCACCCATTACTTCCCACCTCTCCAGATGTTACTGTCACTCATTACTTCCCACCTCTCCAGATGTTACTGTCACCCATTACTTCCCACCTCTCCAGATGTTACTGTCACCCATTACTTCCATTCTCTCCAGATGTTACTGTCACCCATTACTTCCCACCTCTCCAGATGTTAGTCACCCATGACTTCCCACCTCTCCAGATGTTACTGTCACCCATTACTTCCCACCTCTCCAGATGTTACTGTCACCCATTACTTCCCACCTCTCCAGATGTTAGTCACCCATTACTTCCAGCCTCTCCAGATGTTTCTGTCACCCATTACTTCCAGCCTCTCCAGATGTTACTGTCGCCCATTACTTCCAGCCTCTCCAGATGTTAATGTTACCCATTACTTCCAGCCTCTCCAGATGTTAATGTTGCCCATTACTTCCAGCCTCTCCAGATGTTAATGTTGCCCATGACTTCTATTCTCTCCAGATGTTAATGTCACCCATTACTTCCAGCCTCTCCAGATGTTACTGTCACCCATTACTTCCAGCCTCTCCAGATGTTAGTCACCCATTACTTCCAACCTCTCCAGCTGTTAGTCACCCATTACTTCCAGCCTCTCCAGATGTTAATGTCACCCATGACTTCCAGCCTCTCCAGATGTTAGTCACCCATGACTTCCAGCCTCTCCAGATGTTAGTCACCCATTACTTCCAGCCTATCCAGATGTTATATGTCACCCAAGACTTCCAGCCTCTCCAGATGTTAGTCACCCATTACTTCCAGCCTCTCCAGATGTTAATGTCACCCATGACCTCCAGCCTCTCCAGATGTTAGTCACCCATGACTTCCAGCCTCTCCAGATGTTAGTCACCCATGACTTCCAGTCTCTCCAGATGTTAGTCACCCATGACTTCCAGCCTCTCCAGATGTTAGTCACCCATGACTTCCGACCTCTCCAGATGTTAGTCACCCATGACTTCCAGCCTCTCCAGATGTTAGTCACCCATGACTTCCAGCCTCTCCAGATGTTACTGTCACCCATTACTTCCCACCTCTCCAGATGTTAATGTCACCCATTACTTCCAGCCTCTCCAGATGTTAGTCACCCATTACTTCCCACCTCTCCATATGTTACTGTCACCCATTACTTCCCACCTCTCCAGATGTTACTGTCACCCATTACTTCCCACCTCTCCAGATGTTACTGTCACCCATTACTTCCCACCTCTCCAGATGTTACTGTCACCCATTACTTCCCACCTCTCCAGATGTTACTGTCACCCATTACTTCCCACCTCTCCAGATGTTACTGTCACCCATTACTTCCCACCTCTCCAGATGTTACTGTCACCCATGACTTCCCACCTCTCCAGATGTTACTGTCACCCATGACTTCCCACCTCTCCAGATGTTACTGTCACCCATGACTTCCCACCTCTCCAGATGTTACTGTCACCCATTACTTCCCACCTCTCCAGATGTTACTGTCACCCATTACTTCCCACCTCTCCAGATGTTACTGTCACCCATTACTTCCATTCTCTCCAGATGTTACTGTCACCCATGACTTCCCACCTCTCCAGATGTTACTGTCACCCATTACTTCCCACCTCTCCAGATGTTACTGTCACCCATTACTTCCCACCTCTCCAGATGTTACTGTCACCCATTACTTCCCACCTCTCCAGATGTTACTGTCACCCATTACTTCCCACCTCTCCAGATGTTACTGTCACCCATTACTTCCATTCTCTCCAGATGTTACTGTCACCCATTACTTCCCACCTCTCCAGATGTTAGTCACCCATGACTTCCCACCTCTCCAGATGTTACTGTCACCCATTACTTCCCACCTCTCCAGATGTTACTGTCACCCATTACTTCCCACCTCTCCAGATGTTAGTCACCCATTACTTCCAGCCTCTCCAGATGTTACTGTCACCCATTACTTCCAGCCTCTCCAGATGTTAGTCACCCATGACTTCCAGCCTCTCCAGATGTTAGTCACCCATTACTTCCAGCCTATCCAGATGTTAATGTCACCCAAGACTTCCAGCCTCTCCAGATGTTAGTCACCCATTACTTCCAGCCTCTCCAGATGTTAGTCACCCATTACTTCCAGCCTCTCCAGATGTTAATGTCACCCATGACCTCCAGCCTCTCCAGATGTTAATGTCACCCATGACTTCCAGCCTCTCCAGATGTTAATGTCACCCATGACTTCCAGCCTCTCCAGATGTTAGTCACCCATGACTTCCAGCCTCTCCAGATGTTAGTCACCCATTACTTCCAGCCTCTCCAGATGTTAGTCACCCATTACTTACATTCTCTCCAGATGTTACTGTCACCCATTACTTCCAGCCTCTCCAGATGTTACTGTCACCCATTACTTCCCACCTCTCCAGATGTTACTGTCACCCATTACTCCAGATGTTACTGTCACCCATTACTTCCAGCCTCTCCAGATGTTAGTCACCCATTACTTCCAACCTCTCCAGCTGTTAGTCACCCATTACTTCCAGCCTCTCCAGATGTTAATGTCACCCATGACTTCCAGCCTCTCCAGATGTTAGTCACCCATTACTTCCAGCCTCTCCAGATGTTAGTCACCCATTACTTCCAGCCTCTCCAGATGTTAATGTCACCCATGACTTCCAGCCTCTCCAGATGTTAGTCACCCATGACTTCCAGCCTCTCCAGATGTTAATGTCACCCATGACTTCCATTCTCTCCAGATGTTAGTCACCCAAGACTTCCAGCCTCTCCAGATGTTAGTCACCCATTACTTCCAGCCTCTCCAGATGTTAGTCACCCATTACTTCCAGCCTCTCCAGATGTTAATGTCACCCATGACCTCCAGCCTCTCCAGATGTTAGTCACCCATGACTTCCAGCCTCTCCAGATGTTAATGTCACCCATGACTTCCAGCCTCTCCAGATGTTAGTCACCCATGACTTCCAGCCTCTCCAGATGTTAATGTCACCCATGACTTCCAGCCTCTCCAGATGTTAGTCACCCATGACTTCCAGCCTCTCCAGATGTTAGTCACCCATTACTTCCAGCCTCTCCAGATGTTAGTCACCCATTACTTCCATCCTCTCCAGATGTTAGTCACCCATTACTTCCAGCCTCTCCAGATGTTAGTCACCCATTACTTCCAGCCTCTCCAGATGTTATGTCACCCATTACTTCCAGCCTCTCCAGATGTTAGTCACCCATTACTTCCAGCCTCTCCAGATGTTAGTCACCCATGACTTCCAGCCTCTCCAGATGTTAGTCACCCATGACTTCCAGCCTCTCCAGATGTTAGTCACCCATTACTTCCAGCCTCTCCAGATGTTATGTCACCCAAGACTTCCAGCCTCTCCAGATGTTAGTCACCCATTACTTCCAGCCTCTCCAGATGTTAGTCACCCATTACTTCCAGCCTCTCCAGATGTTAATGTCACCCATGACCTCCAGCCTCTCCAGATGTTAGTCACCCATTACTTCCAGCCTCTCCAGATGTTAATGTCACCCATGACTTCCAGCCTCTCCAGATGTTAGTCACCCATGACTTCCAGCCTCTCCAGATGTTAGTCACCCATTACTTCCAGCCTCTCCAGATGTTAGTCACCCATTACTTCCAGCCTCTCCAGATGTTAATGTCACCCATGACTTCCAGCCTCTCCAGATGTTAGTCACCCATGACTTCCAGCCTCTCCAGATGTTAGTCACCCATTACTTCCAGATGTTAATGTCACCCATGACTTCCATTCTCTCCAGATGTTACTGTCGCCCATTACTTCCAGATGTTAATGTCACCCATTACTTCCAGCCTCTCCAGATGTTACTGTCGCCCATGACTTCCATTCTCTCCAGATGTTAGTCACCCATTACTTCCAGCCTCTCCAGATGTTACTGTCACCCATTACTCCAGATGTTACTGTCACCCATTACTTCCCACCTCTCCAGATGTTACTGTCACCCATTACTCCAGATGTTACTGTCACCCATTACTTCCAGCCTCTCCAGATGTTAGTCACCCATTACTTCCAACCTCTCCAGATGTTAGTCACCCATTACTTCCAGCCTCTCCAGATGTTAGTCACCCATTACTTCCAGCCTCTCCAGATGTTATGTCACCCATGACTTCCAGCCTCTCCAGATGTTAGTCACCCATTACTTCCAGCCTCTCCAGATGTTAATGTCACCCATGACTTCCAGCCTCTCCAGATGTTAGTCACCCATGACTTCCAGCCTCTCCAGATGTTAGTCACCCATTACTTCCAGCCTATCCAGATGTTAATGTCACCCAAGACTTCCAGCCTCTCCAGATGTTAGTCACCCATTACTTCCAGCCTCTCCAGATGTTAGTCACCCATTACTTCCAGCCTCTCCAGATGTTAATGTCACCCATGACTTCCAGCCTCTCCAGATGTTAGTCACCCATGACTTCCAGCCTCTCCAGATGTTAATGTCACCCATGACTTCCAGCCTCTCCAGATGTTAGTCACCCATGACTTCCAGCCTCTCCAGATGTTAGTCACCCATTACTTCCAGCCTCTCCAGATGTTAGTCACCCATTACTTCCATCCTCTCCAGATGTTACTGTCACCCATTACTTCCAGCCTCTCCAGATGTTAGTCACCCATTACTTCCAGCCTCTCCAGATGTTAGTCACCCATTACTTCCAGCCTCTCCAGATGTTAGTCACCCATGACTTCCAGCCTCTCCAGATGTTAGTCACCCATTACTTCCAGCCTCTCCAGATGTTAGTCACCCATGACTTCCAGCCTCTCCAGATGTTAGTCACCCATTACTTCCAGCCTCTCCAGATGTTATGTCACCCATGACTTCCAGCCTCTCCAGATGTTAATGTCACCCATGACTTCCAGCCTCTCCAGATGTTATGTCACCCATGACTTCCAGCCTCTCCAGATGTTAGTCACCCATGACTTCCAGCCTCTCCAGATGTTAGTCACCCATTACTTCCAGCCTCTCCAGATGTTAGTCACCCATTACTTCCAGCCTCTCCAGATGTTACTGTCACCCATTACTTCCAGCCTCTCCAGATGTTACTGTCACCCATTACTTCCCACCTCTCCAGATGTTACTGTCACCCATTACTCCAGATGTTACTGTCACCCATTACTTCCAGCCTCTCCAGATGTTAGTCACCCATTACTTCCAACCTCTCCAGATGTTAGTCACCCATTACTTCCAGCCTCTCCAGATGTTACTGTCACCCATGACTTCCAGCCTCTCCAGATGTTCTGTCACCCATTACTTCCCACCTCTCCAGATGTTATGTCACCCATTACTTCCACCTCTCCAGATGTTAGTCACCCATTACTTCCACCTCTCCAGATGTTACTGTCACCCATTACTTCCAGCTCTCCAGATGTTAGTCACCCATTACTTCCAGCCTCTCCAGATGTTAGTCACCCATTACTTCCAACCTCTCCAGATGTTAGTCACCCATTACTTCCAGCCTCTCCAGATGTTAGTCACCCATTACTTCCATCCTCTCCAGATGTTACTGTCACCCATTACTTCCAGCCTCTCCAGATGTTACTGTCACCCATTACTTCCAGCCTCTCCAGATGTTAGTCACCCATTACTTCCAGCCTCTCCAGATGTTAGTCACCCATGACTTCCAGCCTCTCCAGATGTTAGTCACCCATTACTTCCAGCCTCTCCAGATGTTAGTCACCCATTACTTCCAGCCTCTCCAGATGTTAGTCACCCATTACTTCCAGCCTCTCCAGATGTTATGTCACCCATGACTTCCAGCCTCTCCAGATGTTAGTCACCCATGACTTCCAGCCTCTCCAGATGTTAGTCACCCATGACTTCCAGCCTCTCCAGATGTTAGTCACCCATGACTTCCAGCCTCTCCAGATGTTAGTCACCCATTACTTCCAGCCTCTCCAGATGTTAGTCACCCTTACTTCCAGCCTCTCCAGATGTTATGTCACCCATGACTTCCAGCCTCTCCAGATGTTATGTCACCCATTACTTCCCACCTCTCCAGATGTTACTGTCACCCATTACTCCAGATGTTACTGTCACCCATTTTCCGCCTCTCCAGATCCCTCTCCAGATGTTAGTCACCCATTACTTCCAGCCTCTCCAGATGTTAGTCACCCATTACTTCCAGCCTCTCCAGATGTTAGTCACCCATGACTTCCAGCCTCTCCAGATGTTAGTCACCCATTACTTCCAGCCTCTCCAGATGTTAGTCACCCATTACTTCCAGCCTCTCCAGATGTTAGTCACCCATGACTTCCAGCCTCTCCAGATGTTAGTCACCCATTACTTCCAGCCTCTCCAGATGTTAATGTCACCCATGACTTCCATTCTCTCCAGATGTTAGTCACCCAAGACTTCCAGCCTCTCCAGATGTTAGTCACCCATTACTTCCAGCCTCTCCAGATGTTAGTCACCCATTACTTCCAGCCTCTCCAGATGTTAATGTCACCCATGACTTCCAGCCTCTCCAGATGTTAGTCACCCATTACTTCCAGCCTCTCCAGATGTTAATGTCACCCATGACTTCCAGCCTCTCCAGATGTTAGTCACCCATGACTTCCAGCCTCTCCAGATGTTAGTCACCCATTACTTCCAGCCTATCCAGATGTTATGTCACCCATGACTTCCAGCCTCTCCAGATGTTAGTCACCCATTACTTCCAGCCTCTCCAGATGTTAGTCACCCATTACTTCCAGCCTCTCCAGATGTTAATGTCACCCATGACCTCCAGCCTCTCCAGATGTTAGTCACCCATTACTTCCAGCCTCTCCAGATGTTAGTCACCCATTACTTCCAGCCTCTCCAGATGTTAGTCACCCATGACTTCCAGCCTCTCCAGATGTTAGTCACCCATGACTTCCAGCCTCTCCAGATGTTAGTCACCCATTACTTCCAGCCTCTCCAGATGTTAATGTCACCCAGACTTCCACTCTCCAGATGTTAGTCACCATGACTTCCAGCCTCTCCAGATGTTAGTCACCCATTACTTCCAGCCTCTCCAGATGTTAGTCACCCATTACTTCCAGCCTCTCCAGATGTTAGTCACCCATTACTTCCAGCCTCTCCAGATGTTAGTCACCCATTACTTCCAGCCTCTCCAGATGTTATGTCACCCATGACTTCCAGCCTCTCCAGATGTTAGTCACCCATGACTTCCAGCCTCTCCAGATGTTAGTCACCCATTACTTCCAGCCTCTCCAGATGTTAGTCACCCATTACTTCCAGCCTCTCCAGATGTTATGTCACCCATGACTTCCAGCCTCTCCAGATGTTAGTCACCCATGACTTCCAGCCTCTCCAGATGTTAGTCACCCATTACTTCCAGCCTCTCCAGATGTTAGTCACCCATTACTTCCAGCCTCTCCAGATGTTATGTCACCCATTACTTCCAGTCACCCATACTTCCCCTCTCCAGATGTTATGTCACCCATTACTTCCAACCTCTCCAGATGTTACTGTCACCCATTACTTCCATCCTCTCCAGATGTTACTGTCACCCATGACTTCCCACCTCTCCAGATGTTACTGTCACCCATTACTTCCCACCTCTCCAGATGTTACTGTCACCCATTACTTCCCACCTCTCCAGATGTTACTGTCACCCATTACTTCCCACCTCTCCAGATGTTACTGTCACCCATTACTTCCAGCTCTCCAGATGTTATGTCACCCATTACTTCCAGCCTCTCCAGATGTTAGTCACCATGACTTCCAGCCTCTCCAGATGTTATGTCACCCATTACTTCCACCTCTCCAGATGTTAGTCACCCATTACTTCCAGCCTCTCCAGATGTTACTGTCACCCATTACTTCCAGCCTCTCCAGATGTTAGTCACCCATTACTTCCAGCCTCTCCAGATGTTAGTCACCCATTACTTCCAGCCTCTCCAGATGTTAGTCACCCATTACTTCCAGCCTCTCCAGATGTTAGTCACCCATTACTTCCAGCCTCTCCAGATGTTAGTCACCCATTACTTCCAGCCTCTCCAGATGTTAATGTCACCCATGACTTCCAGCCTCTCCAGATGTTAGTCACCCATGACTTCCAGCCTCTCCAGATGTTAATGTCACCCATGACTTCCAGCCTCTCCAGATGTTAGTCACCCATGACTTCCAGCCTCTCCAGATGTTAGTCACCCATTACTTCCAGCCTCTCCAGATGTTAGTCACCCATTACTTACATTCTCTCCAGATGTTACTGTCACCCATTACTTCCAGCCTCTCCAGATGTTACTGTCACCCATTACTTCCCACCTCTCCAGATGTTACTGTCACCCATTACTCCAGATGTTACTGTCACCCATTACTTCCAGCCTCTCCAGATGTTAGTCACCCATTACTTCCAACCTCTCCAGATGTTAGTCACCCATTACTTCCAGCCTCTCCAGATGTTAATGTCACCCATGACTTCCAGCCTCTCCAGATGTTAGTCACCCATTACTTCCAGCCTCTCCAGATGTTAGTCACCCATTACTTCCAGCCTCTCCAGATGTTAATGTCACCCATGACTTCCAGCCTCTCCAGATGTTAGTCACCCATGACTTCCAGCCTCTCCAGATGTTAGTCACCCATTACTTCCATCCTCTCCAGATGTTAGTCACCCAAGACTTCCAGCCTCTCCAGATGTTAGTCACCCATTACTTCCAGCCTCTCCAGATGTTAGTCACCCATTACTTCCAGCCTCTCCAGATGTTAATGTCACCCATGACTTCCAGCCTCTCCAGATGTTAGTCACCCATTACTTCCAGCCTCTCCAGATGTTAATGTCACCCATGACTTCCAGCCTCTCCAGATGTTAGTCACCCATGACTTCCAGCCTCTCCAGATGTTAGTCACCCATGACTTCCAGCCTCTCCAGATGTTAGTCACCCATGACTTCCAGCCTCTCCAGATGTTAGTCACCCATTACTTCCAGCCTCTCCAGATGTTAGTCACCCATTACTTACATTCTCTCCAGATGTTACTGTCACCCATTACTTCCAGCCTCTCCAGATGTTAGTCACCCATTACTTCCAGCCTCTCCAGATGTTAGTCACCCATTACTTCCAACCTCTCCAGATGTTAGTCACCCATTACTTCCAGCCTCTCCAGATGTTAGTCACCCATGACTTCCAGCCTCTCCAGATGTTAGTCACCCATTACTTCCAGCCTCTCCAGATGTTAATGTCACCCATGACTTCCATTCTCTCCAGATGTTAGTCACCCATGACTTCCAGCCTCTCCAGATGTTAGTCACCCATTACTTCCAGCCTCTCCAGATGTTAGTCACCCATTACTTCCAGCCTCTCCAGATGTTAATGTCACCCATGACTTCCAGCCTCTCCAGATGTTAGTCACCCATTACTTCCAGCCTCTCCAGATGTTATGTCACCCATTACTTCCAGCCTCTCCAGATGTTAGTCACCCATTACTTCCAGCCTCTCCAGATGTTAATGTCACCCATGACTTCCAGCCTCTCCAGATGTTAGTCACCCATGACTTCCAGCCTCTCCAGATGTTAGTCACCCATTACTTCCAGATGTTAATGTCACCCATGACTTCCATTCTCTCCAGATGTTACTGTCACCCATTACTTCCAGATGTTAATGTCACCCATTACTTCCAGCCTCTCCAGATGTTACTGTCACCCATTACTTCCATTCTCTCCAGATGTTAGTCACCCATTACTTCCAGCCTCTCCAGATGTTACTGTCACCCATTACTCCAGATGTTACTGTCACCCATTACTTCCCACCTCTCCAGATGTTACTGTCACCCATTACTCCAGATGTTACTGTCACCCATTACTTCCCACCTCTCCAGATGTTACTGTCACCCATTACTTCCCACCTCTCCAGATGTTAGTCACCCATTACTTCCAGCCTCTCCAGATGTTACTGTCACCCATTACTTCCAGCCTCTCCAGATGTTACTGTCGCCCATTACTTCCAGCCTCTCCAGATGTTAATGTTACCCATTACTTCCAGCCTCTCCAGATGTTAATGTTGCCCATTACTTCCAGCCTCTCCAGATGTTAATGTTGCCCATGACTTCTATTCTCTCCAGATGTTAATGTCACCCATTACTTCCAGCCTCTCCAGATGTTACTGTCACCCATTACTTCCAGCCTCTCCAGATGTTAGTCACCCATTACTTCCAACCTCTCCAGCTGTTAGTCACCCATTACTTCCAGCCTCTCCAGATGTTAATGTCACCCATGACTTCCAGCCTCTCCAGATGTTAGTCACCCATGACTTCCAGCCTCTCCAGATGTTAGTCACCCATTACTTCCAGCCTATCCAGATGTTAATGTCACCCAAGACTTCCAGCCTCTCCAGATGTTAGTCACCCATTACTTCCAGCCTCTCCAGATGTTAATGTCACCCATGACCTCCAGCCTCTCCAGATGTTAGTCACCCATGACTTCCAGCCTCTCCAGATGTTAGTCACCCATGACTTCCAGTCTCTCCAGATGTTAGTCACCCATGACTTCCAGCCTCTCCAGATGTTAGTCACCCATGACTTCCGACCTCTCCAGATGTTAGTCACCCATGACTTCCAGCCTCTCCAGATGTTAGTCACCCATGACTTCCAGCCTCTCCAGATGTTACTGTCACCCATTACTTCCCACCTCTCCAGATGTTAATGTCACCCATTACTTCCAGCCTCTCCAGATGTTAGTCACCCATTACTTCCCACCTCTCCATATGTTACTGTCACCCATTACTTCCCACCTCTCCAGATGTTACTGTCACCCATTACTTCCCACCTCTCCAGATGTTACTGTCACCCATTACTTCCCACCTCTCCAGATGTTACTGTCACCCATTACTTCCCACCTCTCCAGATGTTACTGTCACCCATTACTTCCCACCTCTCCAGATGTTACTGTCACCCATTACTTCCACCTCTCCAGATGTTACTGTCACCCATTGCTTCCCACCTCTCCAGATGTTACTGTCACCCATGACTTCCCACCTCTCCAGATGTTACTGTCACCCATGACTTCCCACCTCTCCAGATGTTACTGTCACCCATGACTTCCCACCTCTCCAGATGTTACTGTCACCCATTACTTCCCACCTCTCCAGATGTTACTGTCACCCATTACTTCCCACCTCTCCAGATGTTACTGTCACCCATTACTTCCCACCTCTCCAGATGTTACTGTCACCCATTACTTCCATTCTCTCCAGATGTTACTGTCACCCATGACTTCCCACCTCTCCAGATGTTACTGTCACCCATTACTTCCCACCTCTCCAGATGTTACTGTCACCCATTACTTCCCACCTCTCCAGATGTTACTGTCACCCATTACTTCCCACCTCTCCAGATGTTACTGTCACCCATTACTTCCATTCTCTCCAGATGTTACTGTCACCCATTACTTCCCACCTCTCCAGATGTTAGTCACCCATGACTTCCCACCTCTCCAGATGTTACTGTCACCCATTACTTCCCACCTCTCCAGATGTTACTGTCACCCATTACTTCCCACCTCTCCAGATGTTAGTCACCCATTACTTCCAGCCTCTCCAGATGTTACTGTCACCCATTACTTCCAGCCTCTCCAGATGTTAGTCACCCATGACTTCCAGCCTCTCCAGATGTTAGTCACCCATTACTTCCAGCCTATCCAGATGTTAATGTCACCCAAGACTTCCAGCCTCTCCAGATGTTAGTCACCCATTACTTCCAGCCTCTCCAGATGTTAGTCACCCATTACTTCCAGCCTCTCCAGATGTTAATGTCACCCATGACCTCCAGCCTCTCCAGATGTTAATGTCACCCATGACTTCCAGCCTCTCCAGATGTTAATGTCACCCATGACTTCCAGCCTCTCCAGATGTTAGTCACCCATGACTTCCAGCCTCTCCAGATGTTAGTCACCCATTACTTCCAGCCTCTCCAGATGTTAGTCACCCATTACTTACATTCTCTCCAGATGTTACTGTCACCCATTACTTCCAGCCTCTCCAGATGTTACTGTCACCCATTACTTCCCACCTCTCCAGATGTTACTGTCACCCATTACTCCAGATGTTACTGTCACCCATTACTTCCAGCCTCTCCAGATGTTAGTCACCCATTACTTCCAACCTCTCCAGCTGTTAGTCACCCATTACTTCCAGCCTCTCCAGATGTTAATGTCACCCATGACTTCCAGCCTCTCCAGATGTTAGTCACCCATTACTTCCAGCCTCTCCAGATGTTAGTCACCCATTACTTCCAGCCTCTCCAGATGTTAATGTCACCCATGACTTCCAGCCTCTCCAGATGTTAGTCACCCATGACTTCCAGCCTCTCCAGATGTTAGTCACCCATTACTTCCAGCCTCTCCAGATGTTAGTCACCCAAGACTTCCAGCCTCTCCAGATGTTAGTCACCCATTACTTCCAGCCTCTCCAGATGTTAGTCACCCATTACTTCCAGCCTCTCCAGATGTTAATGTCACCCATGACCTCCAGCCTCTCCAGATGTTAGTCACCCATGACTTCCAGCCTCTCCAGATGTTAATGTCACCCATGACTTCCAGCCTCTCCAGATGTTAGTCACCCATGACTTCCAGCCTCTCCAGATGTTAGTCACCCATTACTTCCAGCCTCTCCAGATGTTAGTCACCCATGACTTCCAGCCTCTCCAGATGTTAGTCACCCATTACTTCCAGCCTCTCCAGATGTTAGTCACCCATTACTTCCAGCCTCTCCAGATGTTATGTCACCCATTACTTCCAGCCTCTCCAGATGTTAGTCACCCATTACTTCCAGCCTCTCCAGATGTTAGTCACCCATTACTTCCAGCCTCTCCAGATGTTAGTCACCCATGACTTCCAGCCTCTCCAGATGTTAGTCACCCATTACTTCCAGCCTATCCAGATGTTAATGTCACCCATGACTTCCATTCTCTCCAGATGTTAGTCACCCAAGACTTCCAGCCTCTCCAGATGTTAGTCACCCATTACTTCCAGCCTCTCCAGATGTTAGTCACCCATTACTTCCAGCCTCTCCAGATGTTAATGTCACCCATGACCTCCAGCCTCTCCAGATGTTAGTCACCCATTACTTCCAGCCTCTCCAGATGTTAATGTCACCCATGACTTCCAGCCTCTCCAGATGTTAGTCACCCATGACTTCCAGCCTCTCCAGATGTTAGTCACCCATTACTTCCAGCCTCTCCAGATGTTAGTCACCCATTACTTCCAGCCTCTCCAGATGTTAGTCACCCATGACTTCCAGCCTCTCCAGATGTTAGTCACCCATGACTTCCAGCCTCTCCAGATGTTAGTCACCCATTACTTCCAGATGTTAATGTCACCCATGACTTCCATTCTCTCCAGATGTTACTGTCGCCCATTACTTCCAGATGTTAATGTCACCCATTACTTCCAGCCTCTCCAGATGTTACTGTCGCCCATGACTTCCATTCTCTCCAGATGTTAGTCACCCATTACTTCCAGCCTCTCCAGATGTTACTGTCACCCATTACTCCAGATGTTACTGTCACCCATTACTTCCCACCTCTCCAGATGTTACTGTCACCCATTACTCCAGATGTTACTGTCACCCATTACTTCCAGCCTCTCCAGATGTTATGTCACCCATTACTTCCAGCCTCTCCAGATGTTAGTCACCCATTACTTCCAGCCTCTCCAGATGTTAGTCACCCATTACTTCCAGCCTCTCCAGATGTTATGTCACCCATGACTTCCAGCCTCTCCAGATGTTAGTCACCCATTACTTCCAGCCTCTCCAGATGTTAATGTCACCCATGACTTCCAGCCTCTCCAGATGTTAGTCACCCATGACTTCCAGCCTCTCCAGATGTTAGTCACCCATTACTTCCAGCCTATCCAGATGTTAATGTCACCCAAGACTTCCAGCCTCTCCAGATGTTAGTCACCCATTACTTCCAGCCTCTCCAGATGTTAGTCACCCATTACTTCCAGCCTCTCCAGATGTTAATGTCACCCATGACCTCCAGCCTCTCCAGATGTTAGTCACCCATGACTTCCAGCCTCTCCAGATGTTAATGTCACCCATGACTTCCAGCCTCTCCAGATGTTAGTCACCCATGACTTCCAGCCTCTCCAGATGTTAGTCACCCATTACTTCCAGCCTCTCCAGATGTTAGTCACCCATTACTTACATTCTCTCCAGATGTTACTGTCACCCATTACTTCCAGCCTCTCCAGATGTTACTGTCACCCATTACTTCCAGCCTCTCCAGATGTTAGTCACCCATTACTTCCATTCTCTCCAGATGTTAGTCACCCATGACTTCCAGCCTCTCCAGATGTTAGTCACCCATTACTTCCAGTCTCTCCAGATGTTAGTCACCCATTACTTCCAGCCTCTCCAGATGTTAGTCACCCATTACTTCCAGCCTCTCCAGATGTTAATGTCACCCATGACTTCCAGCCTCTCCAGATGTTAATGTCACCCATGACTTCCAGCCTCTCCAGATGTTAATGTCACCCATGACTTCCAGCCTCTCCAGATGTTAGTCACCCATGACTTCCAGCCTCTCCAGATGTTAGTCACCCATTACTTCCAGCCTCTCCAGATGTTAGTCACCCATTACTTACATTCTCTCCAGATGTTACTGTCACCCATTACTTCCAGCCTCTCCAGATGTTACTGTCACCCATTACTTCCCACCTCTCCAGATGTTACTGTCACCCATTACTCCAGATGTTACTGTCACCCATTACTTCCAGCCTCTCCAGATGTTAGTCACCCATTACTTCCAGCCTCTCCAGATGTTAGTCACCCATTACTTCCAGCCTCTCCAGATGTTAATGTCACCCATGACTTCCAGCCTCTCCAGATGTTAGTCACCCATTACTTCCAGCCTCTCCAGATGTTAATGTCACCCTTACTTCCCCTCTCCAGATGTTATGTCACCCATGACTTCCAGCCTCTCCAGATGTTAGTCACCCATGACTTCCACCTCTCCAGATGTTATGTCACCCATGACTTCCATCTCTCCAGATGTTAGTCACCCATTACTTCCAGCCTCTCCAGATGTTAGTCACCCATTACTTCCACCTCTCCAGATGTTAGTCACCCATTACTTCCAGCCTCTCCAGATGTTATGTCACCCATTACTTCCAGCCTCTCCAGATGTTAGTCACCCATTACTTCCAGCCTCTCCAGATGTTATGTCACCCATGACTTCCAGCCTCTCCAGATGTTATGTCACCCATTACTTCCAGCCTCTCCAGATGTTAGTCACCCATGACTTCCAGCCTCTCCAGATGTTAATGTCACCCATGACTTCCAGCCTCTCCAGATGTTAGTCACCCATTACTTCCAGCCTCTCCAGATGTTAGTCACCCATTACTTCCGACCTCTCCAGATGTTAGTCACCCATTACTTCCAGCCTCTCCAGATGTTAGTCACCCATTACTTCCAGCCTCTCCAGATGTTAGTCACCCATTACTTCCAGCCTCTCCAGATGTTAATGTCACCCATTA